>CM034361.1:120808516-121258706 GCA_019925275.1 Mytilus edulis | reverse complement strand
AAAGATACCAGAAGGACATTCAAATTCATAGATCGAAAATTACCTGACAACGCCATGGCTGAAAAATAAAAAAGACAAATAAAATTGAGAATAGAAATGGGAAATGTGTCAAAGAGACAACAACCCGACCAAATAAAAAACAACAGCAGAGGGTCACCAACAGGTCTTCAATGTAGCGAGAAATTTCCGCACCCGGAGGCGTCCCTCAGCTGGACCCCAAACAAATATATACTAGTCCAGTGATAATGAACGCCATACTAATTTCCAAATTGTATACAAGAAACTAAAATTAAAATAATACAAGACTAACAAAGGCCAGAGGCTCCTGACTTGGGACAGGCGCAAAAATGCGGCGGGGTTAAGCATGTTTGTGAGATCTCAACCTCCCCCTATACCTCTAACCAATGTAGAAAAGTAAACGCATAACAATACGCACATTAAAATTCAGTTCAAGAGAAGTCCGAGTCTGATGTCAGAAGATGTAACCAAAGAAAATAAACAAAATGACAATAATACATAAATAACAACAGACTACTAGCAGTTAACTGACATGCCAGCTCCAGACTTCAATTAAACTGACTACAAGATTATGATTTCATCATATGAACATCAGGCACAATCCTTCCCGTTAGGGGTTTAGTATCATACCATCATAACATATATGAGAAGAACATAACCCGTGTCATGCCAACAACTGGTTTTAAAATAAATGTGTTTAGTTCCGATGCAAAGACCTTATCAGTGACTCAATATTAACGCCAAAATATGCAATCTTTAATGACTTGACAACAGTATCGTAATTATATCCCTTCTTAATAAGTCTATTCAAAGGTTTTGTAAGTTTCTGAGGTGAATACTGACACCTTTGTGCTTTATAAAGAATATTTCCATAAAAAATTGGATAAATACCTGAACGTATTAGAAGTCTGCATGTTGAGCTATATTTACGAATAATGTCTTTATACCGATGATAAAATTTAGTAAATGTTTTGACTAGTTTGTGATATCGAAAACCCTGGTGTAATAATTTTTCAGAAATACATAAATTTCTCTCGTTAAAATCTAAAACATTATTACATACACGAGCGAATCGTACAAGTTGAGATATATAAACACCGTAAGATGGTGACAAGAGAACGTCACCATCTAAAAACGGATAATTAACGATAGGAAATGAAAAATCATCCCTTTTATCATAAATTTTAGTATTCAGCTTTCCATTAGTGATATAGATATCAAGATCGAGAAAAGGGCAGTGGTCATTGTTAGTATTAGCTTTATTTAAAGTAAGTTCAACAGGATAAAGGAGTAGGTTCAGTAAGACCCCTTTTTGGCCCCAAAATATAGCAGTTTTACAAAACTGTTAAAATGTAAACCTTTAGTTATTTAATGGACAGTAGAATGCTTCTGCTACATAAATATGGGCTGTTTTTAACAATACAATGCACATATATCCGGTACTAGCACCATTAAGTCATGCTAAATTACTGAAATCCTCATAATTCTAGCATTTTAGTTAAATTTTAGACGGTTTTCGTATAAAACGAAAGTGGCCGCATTCATGTTCATCCTTAATATTGAAATGTAAGTTGTATTTATGATAATACATAACATATATAAAGGTTGAGGATGAACACGGATGCGGCCACTTTCATTTTTACCAAAAACCATCTGAAAAGTGACATTTTTCGGCAAATTAGGTAGATTTTTCATATTTGAGCTTGAATCAGATCGTTTTTAATGACTAAATCTGTTAAAATCTTTCACATAAACTAATTAATTCAAATAAAATATACACTTAAGTGTTTAAAAAGTGGTCAAAATCTTTCGTCAGATGATCCTGAAATTTGAGGCCAAAATCGGTCCTTACCGGACCTACTCCTTTCATTAATATACATACTGAAGTCGTCATTATTGAGAGCCAAAATATCATCCAAATATCTAAAAGTATTATTAAATTTGTTTATCAGATGTTGTTTCGATGGGTCTTTGCTTATTTTTGTCATGAATTGTAACTCATAACAATACAAAAACAGGTCCGCAATAAGTGGTGCACAGTTAGTCCCCATTGTAATTCCGATAATCTGACGATATACGGAATCCCCAAAAAATAATAGTACACAAGACACAACATAGAAAACTGAAGACTAAGCAACACGAACCCCACCGAAAACTGGGGGTGATAAATGATCAAATACATACAATGATCAAATGTATAAAGAAGGAGAATGACGATAAGAATAAATAAAAATATTTATATTACAGCCCAGTGTGTTTTTCCTATATTGATGGCTCAATCATTTTTGTAGAAATGATTTAATGGCGTATATATATTACAGTACATATGTTTACCTAGGAACTGCATGCAATTATTGTAAGATAGTGTTATATGTTGCATTATTGGAAATACAACTGAAATGTCCTGAAAACTTTTCATTATCTCAAGAGAAGATTTCAATCATCTCTTGTCTTTATTTTCGAAAAAAAAACATTATGTTTTCACCTTCTTGTTTGACATTAAGACTCTATCTCTTTTTCATTGTACTATTTGAGAAACTACTCCGTAAACAATTATTCTTCATCATTGACCATTTGACACAAATATATTTAAAACAGATGATTACGTTGTATTTATAATAGAACTCACTTATCTTCAAAACATTAATGCTCTTTTGATCAGTAAAGTATATTACAATGTACAACCAACATTGTTATAACAGTTATAGTAAATTGGTGTAAAAATTCATTTTATGATTAATAATAACTGGTAATAACTGGGCATGTTAAGGAATTACTTGTATTAACTAAGGGCGTCAGGAATTACATGTATTTCCTAAATTTTAACAATCACTTCACCTATTTACTGTAACATATATAATGAATAATATGATGACAAATTACGAATTAGTAATGACAAATCCCCTGCATAATACAAAATTATTATACATTGAATACTTTAATAAAATGTCAGGCAATGTAATTGGTTTCTTTATAATGGTTTAAATCAGTTCACGGAGATCACTTATGTTATATATAAAATAACCACAGTCGGCACTAATTGCATTGCAAGTTTTAATCATGATAATAACCACTGAGTCGTCATCAATCTGACACGACCATGAATGTGCTATGTAACTTAAATAAAGTTATTAAAGTCGGCACTATCTAGTCTGTCAACTGGCATTGAGTTTGAAAATATAAAAAAGAAGATGTGGTATGATTACCAATGAGACAACTCTCCACAAGAGACTAAATGACACAGAGATTAGCAACTATAGGTCACCATACGACCTTCAACAATGTGAAAAGCTTATACCGCATAGTCAGCTATAAAAGGCCCCAAAATGACAACGTAGAACAATTCAAACGAGAAAACTTACGGCGTAATTTATGTACAAAAAATGAAGTCGGGCTACATCTTTCGTGGAGGCGGTCATGAACTTTCTAGGAATCGGTTCAAAACTTTCACATAGTCGGTATAAAACATTCGCGGAATCGGACAAAAAAACTTCATGGATTCGGTCATATTTTCACAGCGACTTTCAGGGATATGCAATCGTAATGCAATTTCGTGCTGGTCATACATATATATATATATGAAGTAAACAGTGGTATAGCGCTGTTCAAAAGTCATAAATCGATTCAGAGAAAACAAATCCGCGTAACAAACTAAAACTTAATGTCGATATTACTTTGATATACGATGGTCACGCTAAAGATAAATGGTGGATTTTTTGTATTAGCGCGATTGTATTACAGGTTTCGGTGCGATGGTATAACACACTTCTTAAGTACAATGGCATAACACGCTAAACTAGTTTGATCTGAGCGTAATTGATGAGTTTCATGTAGACGAAATGCGCGTCTGGCGCATTAAATTATAATCCTAATACCTTTGATAACTAATTAGATCCTTTTGGTCGTATATTTTTTTCAAAACTCTAGATTTTGATTTATCATTGAATTTTTTAATATGCCTTCGGAAGTAAGACATTTATTAAGTATTGTTTTTTTTATTTTATTTTAACTATGTACTTGTCACATAAACTTACCGAAATAACGGTTTACGTTGTAGAGAGTTTGTGATCTTGCAGGAATACGAGTACTTTTTAAAATATGACAAATACCCAGCCTAGATAGGCTTATGAGACACTAAATATATATTTTGTAATATTTATGATGCTGAAATAATAACTCATTATTCATTTGTGCACTAGGAAACGAGGCTATACATTTAATATCAACAAAGGGAAAACATAAGTTACAAATTGATTTAGAATTGAGAAATGGAAGCCGATTTTATGCAGATTACTCCTTGTTCAGACTTAATAATGAAAGCAGCCAATATTTACTGATTGTTACAGGATACAGTGGCACAGCAGGTAGGAATAAAAGTAGCACGGTAGTATTTGTATTCCGCAACACTATAGCTACAAACCAGTAAAAGTCTGAAATGGTCTATATCTGTACTCGACTGTACTGATTTTTACTCGACCAGTCTGAATTGGTCTGAATTTTACTAGACCTTACTCGACCCCAGTCTTAACCATTCTCGACTGTAATTATTTGAACTTGAACTTGACCCTTATCTTTGACATTGAAAATAATCTGAACTATTACTAACCTAGTCTCAACTTGTCACGACTTTTTTTAGTCGTCTAAACCATACTCGACCAAAGGTCTGAACAATACTCAACCAGTCTGAACAGTACTTGACCAAATAACCTCTACTAACTTTATAATTTAACCGTTAAAATATATTTCTTTTTAACTGACACAATAAAATAAAGATATACAGTATATAAAAACAGATTTTAACATCCTTATATGATTCTCAGATAAATGAAATAAAGATATGTAAATCAAATGATCTTAATATATAATAATATAATTATATTAATTTCATGTTTTAGAGTTTTGTTAAAAAAAAAATTTTTACCTAAAAACCACACCTATACTGAGGGTAATTAAACCTTATTAAGGTGCTTCTTGTTTGGCATACATGTGTTAATTTTGATTTAAAAAATAATTTTCCTAAATTCCTTAATAAAAACTACATAGGTTTCATGGGTACACACACTAGTTATATATGGTGTTCGTGTTGCTTATTCTTTAGTTTTCTATGTTGTGTCATGTGTTCTATTGTTTGTTTGTTTGTCTTTTTCATTTTTAGCAAGGCGTTGTCAGTTTATTTTCGATTTATGAGTTTGACTGTCCCTCTGGTATCTTTCGTCCCTCTTTTATATAATTATCTTTTTAATGAGGTAACAACAGCCAACACAATCACTTAAATTGTCCTTTTTTAAAAGGTTACCAAAGCTTACTATGGAAGTTTTGTTATCTTGATTATATAAATTCGCAATTTAACAACACAAAGGTGCCATTTTATTTAAATTTATTTAGTTTCTATATATACTATTTTATATATATTTTAATAGACAAAATATTAATTGCATTATAAAATAAACTCAACTGACACCATAAATCTATACTATGCTTAAATTATGGTATATATTGTCTAGTAACCATAAAATATATCTGAAACATTCCAAAAATTTAGCTGTTGTAAAATAAAATCCTATATTGATGAATGCAATAGATATACAAAAAATATGTTTAGTATGGTTCAGACTAGGTCGAGTATGGTTCAGACTATGTCGAGCATGGTTCAGACGCGTATAAAATGGTTAAGAACTGGTCGGGTACAAGTTCAGACTGTTAAGTATGGTTCAGACTACGGTCGAGTATTATCAAGTAAATTTCAGACCAATTCAGACTGGTCGAGTAGAAATCAGTACAGTCGAGTACAGATATAGGCTATTTCAGACGTTTACTGGTATGTAATGTAATGTATGTTTCTCTGTTGTGTACCTACTTTAAAAGTCACTGTATCTGAACAGTGTGATTGGACAAAAAATACAGTATCAACTGAACATACTTTCCCAAACCGAGCGATGAATCAGGTGTACAAAAATACTCACTGCAGTCAAAGAAGGACTTCAGAAATATTATGAAACGGCATATTCAAGAAGTGGTGTTAATAAGATGTGGATACTGAAAAATTCAAAAGAGTTTTTGGTGAATTTACAATCTCAATCATCAAAACATTGTACCAACATTAAAACCTTTGATTTTTCAACTCTTTATACCACTATTCCACATACTTAACTTAAAGCTCGACTGAAAGAACTCGTCAGCTTATGTTTCTTTAACAAAAAGGGCACGATACGTTTTAAATATCTAGTTTTGGGCAGAAATTCAGCTTACTTTGTGACAAATCATACAGAGTCAAGGAAAAAATACACCAAAGAGGATATCACTGCCATGCTGGACTTTTTAATTGACCACAATTTTTTTGAATTTGAGGTTTGGTCTTCCAACAGACTATTGGAATCCCAATGGGTACCAATTGCGCTCCTCTTCTTGCAGATTTGTTTTTGTATTCCTATGAAGCAGACTTTATCCAAGGGCTTGTACAGAAAGGAGAAAAGAAACTAGTCCAGTCTTTTAATTTCACCTATCGGTATATTGATGATGTACTATCTCTTAATAATAATAATAGATTCAGTGTTCACTTACATTTAAATTTATCCAAGTGAACTTGAAATTAAAGATACTACCGACACAGATAAATCTGCTTCATATTTAGACCTTTTTCTCGAAATGACTACTGATGATAGGTTTAATACCAAAATTTATGACAAACGCGATGATTTTAATTTTCCTATAGTCAACTTTTCATTTCTGTGAGCAACATCCCAGCGGCACCAGAATATGGAGTATATGTAGCTCAAAGTACGTTGATTTTGTTGAACGAGGAATACTGCTTTCTCAAAACTTGCTAAGACAGGGCTATGAATCAATCAAATTAAGGTCATCACTCAAGAAATTTTACGGTCGCCATCATGAGATGATTGGTCATTATGACAAAAGTGTGTCAGAAATCATATCTGATATTCTTCCTCAGTCATAATAACCTTCCATCATTACCGAACGGAACAAAGAAAAAACACGACAGGTGCCGTATACGATGCAGGAAAAGCTTTCCCTTCCGGAGCACCTGATTTCACTCCCGGTTTTTACTGGAGTTCGTGTGGTTTCTTATTTATTATCTATAACTGTTAATGTAAATGTCCTTTGGTTTTTTGAGTATTTGTCTACTCCTTGGTTTTGATTGTAATTGTCTTTTACATACAGAGGAAAATAAATTTTGAGAATTGTTTTTTTAATTTTGTATTCACTGCATGACAAAAGACCTAAAAGCACTAGTGGCCTTATGTGTTTAAAGATAGCAAAAAAAGTAAACGGTCATGATACATATTTAAATTCAGTTCAAAATATTATAATGAAAGAACTTCAGTTAACTGTGTATGTAGAATTTGAGTAGTATTTGAAAGTGGTAAAAATTCTAAAAAGGCTATCACTATCCCTTATGGGCTAGAAAATACTACCGTGCCATCTAAGACTCACTGGTATGTTTGTAAATAAGAATACCAGTTATGCAAACGTTTAGGCACATGATTTGTCTTACTTAAGCATTCAATATGGCAATGTTTTAGTATTCACTTTGACCTTTTTTAAAGTTATGATAATTCTTTACCAGACACAAAAAAAAATCCAATATTTAGTCAGTTATAACGGATATTTATTCCTTTTAGTTGTAAAAACTATTAAAAAACTGCTAATTAACTCTTGTCAATATCTTGGTCCGCCTTGCTGAAAACGGTATTAAAAACCATTAAAGATCACCTTAAAAACACTAAATAACTCCTCTGTCATGGCTGTGTCGTGATCATGTTATAATGTTTTGTTTTTGTTGTTTTTGTTAACTTACAATTTATGTTCTCGTTAAATGATTTTTTTTCTCGTGGATTTCTTTGAATGGTTAGAAATGATCCCAAGAACAAAAAAGTGACGAATTTGAAATTTTTATTGATCGTTATGGAATTGTTACCATATCTTTTACAGCATGAACAGTATTTTAGATAAGAAAGCTTAGCCGGACATATCTGAATTACCGTCATGTGTCTTAATTTCTATGGACAATATGCACCCTGCTTTTATTCAAATCGTGATGAAATGCTGATTAGATGGAAAGTTTTAAAACAAGGTCTTCAAATAGAAACATTGACGTCATTCCTTAGAATATTTCAAGGTTGATTTAGTGTAGCGTTATGAATCTACCGTTCATTACACATTTCTATCGATTTCGTCATCATGAAATACAACTTATCCAATGTTACATCTAATAAGCAGTTAAGACAACAGAAGGCTACACATGTTCAAATCTGGTAAATCAATTAGGAAAGACAAAGCTAACAGTCAGATCTGTATTTATGTTGTTTGGATGTTTATTCATCCACGTCACTTCTGTGTCTTTGTTCAATGTATTTTTGCTTTGAACCCTTCTGATGTTTTAAGCTCTTTTCAACTGATTTTTATAGTTTGTTCTTACGTTGTATTGTTATACCATTGTCCTAGGTAAAAGGCAAAGGTAAAAGAAGAAAGCAGTCATTATCAGTAAATCACAATGTGTGCGGAGAAGTCATCAGCAACGTCACAATGTGAGAGAAATTATCGAGCTTGCTTCATCAAGTGTAAATCTTTGTTATGGAGGGGGGAAAGACCAGTTATAGAACGATAAACAGATAATCGGGTTTTCTTCGTATATATATCGTAAACTATAAGCCGCTCGATACAATGTGAAACTTTTTAGCTCGTTTAATTTGCTGCGCTCACTTTCCAAAAAGCTTCACATTGTGGTTTGCGGTTGATATTTCATGTATCAATGTGTAGAAAATAACCTTATCATATATACCAGGATTGAATTTTTCTTTTTTGCGCCAGAAGCACGTTTTGTCTACAAAAGACTCACCAGTGTCGCTAGAATAAAAGAAAATGTTATAGAGGCCAAATAAAGTACGAAGTTGAACAGCATTTAGTACCAAAATTTCCTAAAAGTTTTGCCAAAATACAGCTAAGGTTATTTATTCCTGAGGTAGAAAACCCCATATTCTATAAATAGCTCAAATGCAAAACCTTAATTAACAAATCCAACAAAAACTTGATAATTTAGATATTCGGGAAGAAGATGACACTACGGGCATAACGGAAGTAAATGATTTGATTTCAATGGAAGCACTATAAAAAACACTAAAAAAGGTATAACTTAATCTGAAAAATGAGAAAGCAACCGGAATAAATAATTTGCGTAATGAATTTTTCTGAAAAAGTGAATAACTGACTAATGTATTACTTGAACTCAACAACGTCTGCTTCGAATGGCATTGTGCATGATGCTTGGTTCTAACGTTGTTTATTCTTCGCAGGTGAAGTCGTTCTCATCACCGACTCCAGTGAAAGCTAACAGTCTCAACTCAACGCTTTACATTACTGGAGAAAAAAGTGTCGTTATTAAGGTCTTAGTCTCTGGTGCATGATATTTTATTATCAATTGTTTGTGGTATTTAACTAGCTTTTTATTAACTGCAATAACTCTCAAATCGTACTTTTGTGTTAATTCAACCAGTTGATTAATTTTTTAATGCATTTTTGTTATTTAACGTTTACTTATCTGGTGTTATATCGCGTCTCACTTTTTTTTTTATATATACCTCTTTCGTTTTCGTTCTTACGTGTTTGGTATGACGATAAATTGTCCCTTCTGTTCTCGTACTATGAACAACAAATTATTCATTTTTGTACAAAATACTTCCTTTCAACATGTATACCTTACTACAAAATTATCTCATTTACATGTGAACGTTATTTCATTTGGCGACATTTTGTCCAAGGTTATGGTTGTCTTTCTGGTATTGTGTTAGGTCTAACCTTTATTTTATTTACATTGTGTCATATATCAAATTTATTCGTTCAGTGTATATTCACTTTTGTTAATATGTCTATTGATTGAGTTAAGCCATTTCAATTTAAACTATACAATGTGTCTTTCTATGTTGTGGTGTTACACCATTGTTTCAGGTAGGGTGAAGGTTGACGCCTATTGAAATGTTTAAAACCGCTGCATTTGTTTGCACCTGTCGTAATTTAGTCAGGAACCTGATGTTCAGTGATTGTCGTTTGTTGATTTGTGTTGTGTTTCTCGTTGTTTTTAATGTATATTGACCGTTGGTTTTCCTATTTGAATGGTTTTGCACTAGTCATTTTCGGGGCCCTTTATATCTTGCTTTTTGGTGTGAACCAAGGTTCTGTGTTAAAGGCCGTACTTTTAATGGTTAATATTTACAAATTGTGACTTGGATATAGCGTTGTCTCATTGACACTCATATCACATCTTCTCATATCTACTTACACTATCCGAAGCATACTCTTTTAGGCCTGCCAGATGCCAACCGAGATAAATTGAGCTATTCAGTAAAAACGATGTAGTCAGTTCACATTCTGTCCAATCAGCGACGATTCTTTTATACAACAAGCAGCAGATGATAATCTATTAAATGAATTTAATGCTTAATGTTAAATTTTTATAATTTTTTACTTTTATCTATTATATATAAAAAAAAATGCTCAGAATGCAGTTACAGAAGATTTTTTTTTTAATGAATTTTCCAAAATCTCGAAAATAAACATGTTCTGCGGTTCATTGATTGATTAATAAAATAAAATCTTTAGCAGATTTTACTGTTAAATGTGGGATGCAGTCGTATTGAACTTTTATCTTTTCCTATTAATAATAAATTATTGTAATCTTAATGTAATTGTAGGCAACGGCATGAACAAAGGTCCACCGGAAGTAACAGCAAATGGTGCCCGATTCACAACAAGTGACAGAGATAATGATTTATCTACAAGCAATTGCGCAGATTTATTTGATGGTGGTTGGTGGTATGGTAAATGTAGTGTGTCAGCTCTCAATGGGAATGTTTCTACATACACAAATGGTTCACTGCAATATTGGAACATAAATGATTTGAGATATGCTGGCATAAGACAGAGTGAAATGATGATTACTAAATATTAAAGTACTATATAAGCCCAGTACATCATTATTGATAGTTGTACAGATTAATCACAATATAAACGTACTAGGCATTTATATGTCAAAAGCAACAGGATGGTTGATATGGGAGAAACAGAGGTATATTGTCCTGCCATAGAAATTATGTCACTTATGTTCATGCTCTAAGCTTTTTTCTTTTCCTTCTTTTAAAGAGGGGGGGGGGGGCTCTATGTAAACCAAATTGTTTGACAATGATTTAACCCGTATGAACGAATGGAGTATCATCTACAGTGATAAGAGATAATCTAGGTACCAAATGTTGTCTCAAAACACAGAAATGCTAAGACAACGATGAATATTCTCGAAACCTTAGAACATTTATCATTTTTGTGTTTGTTAAAACAACTACAACTACAGGCGACAGTTTATCGATATTCAACAAACAAAAACTAATGAATTCCATGATATGATAAAGGAGACTCGGCAATATCAGATCCTTCTATACATGCATACCTCAAAAAGGGAATTCTCGTTCAGACAAAGTGTAATATAACCAGGAATAGAACATAACCAATAAAATTACTTTACTTGTATCTAAAAGCGCGATAATATGACGCTGATGAATCGACACACTGTATCGGCTGGGTCTTTAGTTATCTATCTGTTTTGTACTGTTGTCTGTCTTTTCATATTTTTCGTTTTTTTGTCAATAGATACATGTATAAGAAGCAGTGGTTTGAGTGCAAATGAGACAACTCACGATCCAAAACACAATTTGTAAAGAGTAAACAATTATTTGTCAAAGTACTACATTCAACACGGCCCAAAACATGACTAGTAAAAAACGACAGTTTGTTTTCAAATTTGAGTGTCAATATCTCTTTGGTATCTCTCGCCCCTGTTTAATAATACTTATTAAAGAGGCTCGATGGTACAAAAATTTCAGAAACAAATTAATCATTTTTTTTTCATTACAAATTTCATCTAATACTTTATAAGTTGCTATTTTATCATATGGTACAAAAATCATCCACAAAAATCAATTCGTTTTGGCCCCAGAGTACTTTTAAAATGTACATATCATTGAAAAAGCTCCAAATTATCTTCCTTTGGTGCAGAAATACCATTTGTTGTCATTAAAATTTAAATATCTTTTTTAACTCACCGGTGACCTATATTTTTTATTAATTTTTTTTCAAATTAGCTGTACTTAAACTAAACTCTTGTAAAAATTTTAGCGATTTCTGTAATTTAGTTGTTTTTTTATTTCGATATTACCTTTATTTCTCATATTAGTTCAACAGAAAAAAAGCACCTTTACAAAAATGTATGCTTCTTTCTAAGGCAAATTGTGGGCTTAATAAACGGTGACCCCCATATTTTTATTTTATTTTTCTATTAAGTATATGATAATTTATAGTTCATTTGTAGAAAAATATAGCGAAATCCTGTATTTAAAAAACCCGCGAGCCCTCTTTAGATACGAGCCCCACTAAATTCTATGATAAACGGGATGGTATTTTCTTTCCAATTATCAATTTCCCATTTCTCAGCAGTAACATAGCCTTTGTCCAATCGTATGGTGTTTACATATCTCAGTTGATACGCTATGTTTGTGCATGTTCACACTGTACGGACTTCATATACAGGAGTGTGCTCCTTACGCAGAAACTGCTCCAACAGAGTGATGAGGAGGAAAAAATAAAGATGACACTCCGTACATGTTATGGACCTCAATTGTATTAATATATGATGTTTCATTTGTAATTATTGTTGGATGTTGTTTTTTTTTTTGTATGATTGTTTATCGTTTTAATTCTATTATTATTTTCTATATGTATGTAAAAGTATAGACATTTATCACCTAAAACATTCACATGATTTTTTAGGTCTAAAGCAACTATATTCACAGCATTAATTTGTTTTTACAAAGTTAGATTTAGAAGAAAACCTGACATGGTTACAAACTACAAATAATAAGAACATTACCAGATTTTCTATATTAATATTCAAGTCATGGTTAGATAATACACCTTTCAACTCTCCTGTCAATCATCAGTTAATTGACCAATCACATGTGGTAAATTTACCACATGTGTAAACATTTGATAGCAGCACGTGTTGTCGGCCATAACCTCGGTCAAACATTCTTATCTAAACAGTTAATTTGATCTAAAATTTCTTGAAATTTTCACAATTAAATCATCCAGAATTTGTTTTGGGAAAGGAATCAATGTATGAGGGTAAAGAAAAGTCAAGTTGTCAACTTGAAACAAACAAAAATATTGTTTTAATGAATGACAGTTATTAATTAATCAATTAAAAAGGAATATGATGGCAGTGCTTATTGTTTTTTAAATATTGTTTACAGGCTATTTTGAAAAATAAATAAAAAAATATATATATTCTGAAACACGAGATTTCATTAATCATTGTTAATATAAAAGATTTATACTATAAAACATGCAAGTTAGTATGTATAATTTCTGGAAATTACAATTATATATCATATAGTAAAGATTCAGCAACAAAAGAATTATCCATTCCAATTGCAAAGAATTATCCCTTACTTATTCAAATGTTAAAATATTTGTACTTAGAAGCAGTTTCAACTGAAAACTTCATGGTATTTATCCTCTTTTGGATGGACAGATTTACACATTTCAATTTTCCAGTACATGTATAATATTTGTACAAGAACTATTCCATGTTCTTTGACAATCAAATTATTTTAGAGGAAGTGTATTTTTCCCCACCTTAAAATCAATCTGGATTAAAATGATGTCAAACCTGACATTGGAAAGAGATGGAAATTTAAATTACTGACCTGAAAGTTTGCATGGAATGAAATGATGTAGTGAATTAGATATTTGTAGTCTTTTTGTGTACAAAATGTATAGATATGAAAGTATTCATGTTTAATTGTACTGCCCTCATGCTAGCATTTGCCTGATGAAAATTCAAATAATAATAAAAAAATATATTTCAATAGATGCTTCATAACAAGTAAGATAATGTTTAATTTTGATATGACTTTGGTCTACTGTGGGAGTATTTGCTGATTGTACTTGACCTTTTTCATTTTTTTGTACAAATTACAAAAATTGCAAAGAAGTGAGAAGTATTGGATATATCTTATTTTCTTAACTTTGAAAAAAGGGTGAGTACAATGTGCAAAGATTCCTGTTAAGGACAAGAGTTGTATAAAAATTTAAAACAAAGGCAAACTACAATGACCATTAATATTCATGTAAGCAAATAATCAATTAATTTTCTTTTGTTCCTTATATTTTACTAGGTTTTAGGAATTTTAATTATCATTAAGTTATCTATGGATATAAAACAAGAATGTGTCCAAAGTACACGGATGCCCCACTCGCATTATCATTTTCCATGTTCAATGGACCGTGAAATTTGGTAAAAAATCTAATTTGGCCTTGAAAGTAAAAAGATCAACTAATAAGGAACATGTGTACAAAGTTTCAAGTTGATTGGACTTCAGCTTCATCAAAAACTACCTTGACCAAAAACTTTAACCTGAAACTCACACTTTAAATTTCTATGTTCAGTGGACCATGAAAATGGTGTCAAAAGTCTAATTTTGTTTTAAAATAAGAAAGATCATATCATAAGGAACATGTGTACTAAGTTTCAAGTTGATTGGACTTCAGCTTCATCAAAAACTACCTTGACCAAAAACTTTAACCTGAAGTGGGACGAACGGACGAACGGAGGCACAGACCAGAAAACATAATGCCCCTCTACTATCGTAGGTGGGGCATCAAAAGAAAATTGTTTAAATGTTATTTGATAAACAATCAAAAGGTACTAGAGCAATGATGCGTGTTTTACAAGTTGACGCATGCTGTGTTTGTCTATGTGTTTGTCTACACAGTAAAAAGTAAAATCACAAAAATACTGAACTCCGAGGAAAATTCAAAACGGAATGTTCCTCATCAAATGGCAAAATCAAAAATTCAAACACATCAAACGAATGGATAACAACTGTCATATTCCTGACTTGGTACAGGCATTTTCTTATGTAGAAAATGGTGGATTGAACCTGGTTTTATAGCTAGCTAAACCTCTCACTTGTATGACAGTCACATCAAATTCCATTACATTGTCAACGATGCGTAAACAAAACAAACAGACACAATAAGTAAAAATGTCAAAAATAGGGGCACAGCAGTCAACATTGTGTTATCATCTTAATCACTATAAAAACAACAAATGTAACGAAGAAGCACAAAAGGCATACATCAAATTTAACTTCCTCATTGCTTATCTTATACGATTTTATTTATCTTTGTAAAATCTAACAATAAAGGATGGAAGGTTTTCAGTAATGGTGTAAAATTGCGGTGTGTAGAAATACTGCAAAGGACTTCTTAGTGCACTAAGAAGAAAGTTTTTGCACTAAGGACACTATAACGATGCGTTAGGACCACAAAGAACATGGATATAAGAAGATATACGTATATAACTCATAATTTTAAAGTTTGGTATTAATATCTTTTGTAATTTTGAAGTTAAATGACTTTTTAATGATCTTTAATCAGCGCGTGCCATTCGACACCTGACCAACGGCTTATTGCTAATTCCCAATCATCATGTCCAATCAACCTTATCGAATAAACAATTGTCTTTTGATTGTTACTAATTGATTAGTTAATGGTAGTTGTTGAATAAACCTAACAGTGTCTCTGGCGTGGTTTAATTTCAAATTGATGAAAGAAAAATTAAAAATTGAATTTTGTGTTTACTTTGCCTTTGTTTTATTTTGTTTTTAAGGAAATTGTTAAATAAACTTCTTGAAAGCATGAACCACAGATTTAAAATTGCAACAGACTGGAAGCCGCAGATTCTGCCAGAATTGCTGACCAAAATATTCGACATCACAAAACTTCATTTTATAGACATAAGGCGATCGATATATGGTCAAGAAAACTACGAACTATCCAAATTGTTTCAAAAATTCTACACTTCTCCTTACATATGGGGTACAAAAACTCCAGAAGAAAAAGATAAGACAAGACCTTAACAGAAAAAATGATTTCCTCGTCAAATGGGAAACTCGTCATTCCCAATGTGAAGAGTCTAGCTAGTAAGCCAGGTCAACGGCATAGACCAAAAAGTGCAGCTGCAAGAACAATGCCACGGTTTGCCAAATGATTGTACTTGACTGTTACTTAGTGTATCTATATATGTAAATATGTATATCAATATAAATTAATTCACTCTAATATAATTATAATCAATTTAACTGTTGTCAGTTTATTGTCTTAATTTTGTATGCCATAACCATTTAATGTAAATGTGCTTGTGCTAATAAAATATTGTCTATTGTCTATTGTCTATTTAAAAACTATGTTATAAACTGTTATATTTTTTAAATGTCATAAACTGTTATATTTCAAAATGTAATAAACTGTTATAGTTTGAACTATGTGTATTCTTATGTGTTTGTAAACAAATATATAGTTACATGTTTGAACAATTTTAAAATATCCGTATATAAATTTACTAGAGCATGTTTTGTAGAGATCAGCAAAAAATCAACTTTAAAAACAAGAAAACAAAATTTAAAAAGAAAAATCAATAAATAAGAGTAGAAAATACGCTATTACATAGAAGTGAAAAATAAAACAGACAGAAATACAAAATAAACACGGTAGTAACAACAAACACAGAACACCAAAAACCATATACATGTTTAATCAGTTTATAAGTGGATTATAAACGGGTCAAGGTTGAGCGAACATGAATTTCTATCGATTACACAGGTGACAATCAACTGATTGAGGCGCGTGTCGATAAAACATTAAATAACTTTCTAATTACAAAAGATATGATTATGAAATTTGAAATTATGAAGTTTTTCAAAGTATATTACTATATGACATGTCCTTTGTGACCGTTGTATCATTCCATCAGGTCCTTAGTGCACATTTTTGTTCTTAGTGCACTAAGGAGGTCCTTTGCGGTAATTCTACGGACCCGATTATAACACAATGTTGACTGCTGTACCCCTATTTTTGATATTATACCTATTAAGTTCGTTTGTCTTTTTAACACATTGTTGTCATATAATGGAAATTTGTGCAACTATCATACATGGGAGAGATTTATCTAGCTATAGTTAAAGGCACCAGTAGTATGCCGCTGTTCGGAAGTCAAAAATCGATTGAAGGAAAGAAAATCTGGTTTACAAACCAAAACCAAGTCAGAAATATGACAGTCGTTATCCATTCGTTTGACGTGTTTGACGCTTTTGGTGTTTCCATTTGATTAGGGACTTTCTGTTCTGTATTTTCATTGGTGCTCAGTTTTTTTATGATTTTACTTCACAGCTCCATCTACATTTAAAAAAAGAATAAAAACTTTAAAATAAGTTTAATAAAAAATTTAATCCATCTTAACCAGATAAATCCAATATTTTTACAAACAAAACATACATAAAATTATGCATCATTAACAAATATTATATAAACTTCATATAAAATATAATAACAATATAACTTATTCAAATATAAATGTATTGTGCACAATATAAGCTGATGGGAAAATTCTGCAATTGATGCCATGTACAATTTCCAAACATGTTCACATTTAAACAAATTTCAAATATGTCATCTATTGAAATCCAATTTTAAGAGAGGTTAAAAAAGATGTAGTATGATTGGCAATTCATTAACTATTTAAAATTCTATATATGTAACCAATCACTAACAGCTTATATATGTTAACTATTGAACTCCAAATATGTAAATTCTTGACCAAATTTGCATATGTTTATGTAACCAGTGAAAAAAAATTAAAATATGCTAACAATAGATTTGGACAGCGAATTAGAATGTCTTTTGAGTAACTTATTTTGCAATCAACTTTCTGTGATTTATAATACATAAAATTTCTTTAAATCACAACGATGTTGTGTTCATAAATCAGATTCATAATATTACACATTAGGTGTTATATGGATGGAAAATGCAACGTTTCCCTGTAAACATGGATAATACTTTAAGGAGATAAATGTATTAAATTTAAGCTTGGCCTTCATAAAACGTAGTTTTTACTGAGTTTACCTAGCAACACGGACTGGTAGAACATGGAATCTAACCCTCAAAATATTTGTCAACGTCCAATGAAAATTATCAATACAAACTAACTGCATTAGAATGTTCATTAAACCTTGTCCAGGGAAAAGTAGCACATTACCTGCATATCATAAGAACATTATTTTGATTTTTTTGTAAAAATGATTCACCAATATTTGCTAAACAATTTTGTCAATCTAAGGCAGCATTGCAGAAGTTTCCAATTTGCTTCTAAATCTGTAGGTGCAATCCTTAAATCTCTTATAAAATATAAATAAACAACATCATTAATTTTGCACCCTTAGCTTTGTCAAGTTGCTCAATTCTGTCTGTTAGTCCTTTACATAATGTTACAAACATTAGATCATCTAATGTTATCATCAGATTGCAATGAGGTATGATGAATTTTTGTCACCACTTTAATTTGGTGTTAATAATGTGATTTTAGCAAGACTTTAACAAATGTCTCTATCAGTATACTGACATTTGCATATTTAGCGTATATTCTAACACACATTCACTTCTTTCTTTCTCAGAAGTAAATAAAAAAAGATAACAATTTCTCTGTCAAATGGAAGACTGATAAATATTTAACAAATTGTAATTTCTATATCAGAAGGTTGTTGATTGAATACAAATGGAAGACAGGTAAAATATTCAACAATTTTCAACAAATTGTAATTTCTATATCATCAGGTAGATGTTTGAATACAAATGGAAGAGTGATAATATCTGAGATCACTTGACTCCTTATAAAATTGTCTTCAAAACTATATATTAAGACAATTTAAATTTAGAATCAAAATCACTAAAAAAAAGTTATTTGTAATATTTATCTGTATTTTGTGGTCAAATAGGAATACTCAAGGAATGTTAACAACTGTAGTGGAATGTAAATTTCAAGCAATGATCATCTTTTTATAAAACACTGAATCATATTATGCAAAACCTTAAAAGTAAAGCACCATTGGTTAATCAAACCAAACATTCAGTAAGTGTAACAAAGGAGATTTGTGGCATTACAGCCCACCATAGTATTTCAAAATTAATGTTTAAAAAATTGTGACAGTCTTAAAATAGAATATCAGCATGAATTAAAACACCTTTTTACAAGCCATGATAAATTCTGCAATGAAATTGTTCAATAATAACTGATGTTGCAGAAACGTCAGTTTTTATGGAAGACCTAATGCAAAAGGCACGACCAACCTGTATTGGAAAAAGTCAATATATAATGAAATGAAAAATGTGTTGACTACATGTATATGATTATCACGTAATAACTTCTGGTTTTGACTGAGATAAAGCAAATTGTATAAGCAACCTGTAAAGAAAGAGTCATGCAATTAGATATAAAGGAGTAAGTTCGGTAAGGGCCATATTTGGCCCCAATTATAAAGTTCATAGTTACAAGCCAATAAAGGTTTTAAGTTGCATTAAATACATTTGAGAAAGTTAAAGTCTAAGACATTGATTTTTACATCCCAAAAAGGTCAAGATAAGGGATTTTGGTGAAATTTGACAAAATGAGCTGGATTTCAACCAAATTAAGTACCAGGAAACATAGAGTGCAGGCGTCGACAAACTTAATATTCAAATAAGACATGTGAAATATCTTCACAAACATTATTTTAAAAGATCTTTGTTGTCGACGTATGCGCTCTATGTTTTCTGTCCAATAATCTATTGAAATTTACCTATTTTCATTGATTTTTTCGTGAAAAATCAATATGAGTGCAACTTGTGACGTCATAATGTAACGTAGAAACGTAAAGTTTTCAACAAAATAGCTTATTTCCTATCTAGTCACTATCTTAGCTTTAATTTATTGTGATATTGGTCAATAAATCTGAATTTGAAATTTACGCTAAAAAAGGGGGCCATTTTAGAACCTTACTGAACATGCTCCTTTACAAAAACAGTGATGACTGCATGTATATGTAATGGATATTTACAATGGCTCTATGAAATTGACCTTCAAAACATATTTAATGTCACATCATTTTTATATACATTTTTGATGATGAGCATTTTAAATGGTAAAAAGGTAAATGTGAGAAAAACATTATAATAGATTAAAACCAAAATCATTATATCTATGTCGACTCAAAGATACCGGTCTAAAGATATATGTAGAGAACAATATTTTTCAGGAATTGTACATAGAATTGCACAATAAAAGGAACACAATCCCAAGTCATATCATTATAAAATATTATGACAAAATTAATATAATATAATGGTAGTATGTAAAAATATGAAAATAAATTATAAAGCAAATATAACGGCCAGCACTATCATTTCACTAACATTAGTACCACATTTACTCAAGCAAGCAATTTTTCAAGTCCATAATTGTTTAACTCTATCATGACTGAGATTTTCACTAACATAAACAATAATATGCTTTCAGCACTCTAGAATATTAATTTATCGTACTAGTACAGCATGTTTATAGCATTTTTTCAGCTATATTCTGGCAATTTCACAAATCACCATTAATCTTTTTTTCACAATTTCACTGTATTTAAATTTGACAATTTTCACTAATTATTCACAATCCAATTTTTCACTTGATACACTATACATTTTCATAAAGCTTTTAAAATCACAAAATCTTTTGGCGTTTTCGTCCTTCTTCAAACTTTTATCAAAATCATATAAAGCTGTTTATAAAGTCTGAAATGTATTTGGCATGAAAGACAAACTCTTTACAATCTTTTGAATTTCTCCCAAACCTAAAGCACTCAGAAGATCGAGTATTACTGCTCTTCCACACTGATGGAAACAGACACAACAAGAACACAGTTTTGTGTGTTCTTTAACTGGTGCCCTGTTGAATGGGTATCAGTTCATATTGCACAGATCCTATTTTGCAAGTCCTTGTCATGACAAAAATCCATCTGGATGCTGAAAAAGATTAAAATGAGAATACTAAATTGTATTTTCCTTGCCAAATTGCCATTACCTAAATAACTGCTTCATAATACAATGTTACGCTATTTGTCTGCCATTATTGGACATCACAAAGATTTTCTTAGATTTTCACATTAGAAAGTATCTGATACCTCAATGGAAGAGTGATTGCTGTTAGCCTTTGTGAAAACCAAAACAAACATAAATCTAATTGTTATTTGGATGGAGAGTTGTCTCATTGGCACTCATACCACATCTTCCTATATCTATAAGACTGTGTACAAAACACAACATAGAAAAACTTAAGACAGTGCTCTGGAAGTTGCCAAAAATGCAAGTGGTTCCTTATTTAAAAAAACAAACTTATAACAGTAACTTTTAAATTCTACAGTTTATGGTTTTCAATATATTTATTTTGGTTTGCTACACTACCTTAGCTTTTAACAAGGCTGCCATCCAATTCACCAATTCATTTTCTGTTGTACAACAAATAGTCCTACCAAATAATGGCATATCTCCTTTCCTGAAAAAAATAAAAAATTTATAAAGCTTATAATAATGTTTTAAATCCAACCTGCAATTTCAATAGAACAACTTTCTGTGTTCATACGAGACAAAGATCTGCTTGCTCTATATTTCTTTAATCCTCATTTGAAAAGTTCCCATGATAATGACCATGTTTTAATGTTACACTACTGTCTCAGGTTAGGGTGAAGGTTGGCACTTGTTAAAAACATTTTAACCCCATTGCATTTGTATGCACCTGTCTTTAGTCAGGTTTGTGTTGTTCAGAGGTTGTCTTTTGATGTTCATAAGTGTTTCTTTTTTTGTTATATCAATTAGACCATTTGGTTTCCTGTTTGAATTGTTTTACACTAATCATTTTGTGTCCCTTTATAGCTTTTTAGGTGAGCAAGAGTTTATAAGCGATGAATCTGAAACGGTATCAACTTGTCAAATATCACATTAAATTGTTTTTTCTACAGTTAGATAGGAAGATGATATTAAACAATGGATATATTATAAAAAGACCAGGAAAATATTATTCCTGTTATCAAAAACTTACCCAATCTTTTCTCCTTTTATAAAGAATGAAAAGGCAAACCTTAAAAAGAAAAGAAAGAAAAATTTATATTTACAGACTTGTTTAACATATATGGTGTCTGTGTGTATTATTCACTTAAATATTTTTTTAAATTGTGCTAAATTGTGTTCATATACCCTGACCATACTGAAAATTTGAAGAATCTTAGAAAAAAGATAAAAACCCAATATTCACAACAGTGAACAATGACCCAAAATTATAAATTCTATTTAAAAGTGTTTTTTTTTAATTTTCCTTCCATCTTTCTGAGCAATAAATCTACATCTCTAAGCTAATCCACTGTGATTTAGAGAGTAGCGTGAGAAAGCAAAGTATCATGAGCATAGACAATGCATAGAAAAATACCAATAGCAGTTCTTCTGTTTGATATCGTTCCATGGCTTTTGTCCTTCAATGGGATTGTAGCTGAAAATCCTTTAGGTTTTCTAAAAACTTAGAAAATCTATCAGCATAAGTGCATTACAATAATTATAAATAAGCAACTAAGTCAGTATTGGACTCTAAACTAAGAAAAATTCTTCCCAGTTCTAAATTTTAGGTTTTTAATTAATGTTGGTGACCTTCTGCTGTTGTCTGTTCTATGGTCAAGTTTTTGTCTCTTTGACACATTCCCCATTTCCAGTCTCAATTTTATTTTAATTAAATAAGATAAGTACTGTGAATTCAATTTTCCTGGCGTATGAGGATAATTTTCATAGATATTTTTATGTGTTTTTTTGTCAAAGATAAATCTTGAAAAAAAAATACATCCTTGTTTCAACAGTTTACATTTACATGTATCAATATAAAATCCACGAAAATTGGTATCCCACTAAAAAAAAATCCCTTTTACTACAAAGGGTATAAATAAAAGTTCTCTGTTATAGTATTGTGTTAGCCATAATCTACACTGGTAGTTCATAATGGATACAGATTTCCGACCACCTAATTATATACTACAACACCAATCAAATGTACTCCTCAAAGTTAGGAGTTATAAACAAGGAATTACTTGAATCTGGAATAATTTTGAATATTGGAAAATAGATAAGAAATAATTGATGAAAATGTGTGCATGGATGGGGGGCTTAGGAAGTCCATTCTAAAAATTGTATGTGCCCAGGCTAACTTAGTTTAGTTAGGTTACTTTAATCTTAATTTTGTTATCTATTTTCCAGAGTTCAAAATTATTCCAGATTCAAAAAATTCCTTCTTGCTAGATTATCTTTTTAAACATACAATATAGTTATTACAACCTCATATCAAAACCACAAGATTCAGTGAAATTTGTTAAACTGACACTACAAATATCACAGATGAAAAAGTGAACTTTATTGATTTATACAATTTAAAACACAAGACTGCGAGTCTGGCAAAATGTTAAGGGTACCAAATACCTTGACTTAAATTATTTTGATTTTCATAAAATTTTAACAAAATATTAACTTTGACCCTTTGACTAAAATTATCTGAATATACATGAACATTTGAACTTAGCTCATATTTATGTCCTCATTACTAGTTTGTCAAAATGAAAACATACTTTACTAACATAAGTAAAATTACTGAACAGGATAATTTCCATGCAAAAAAAAGTTTCAAAATGTATTACACTTTAAGTTAAAGTTTTTCACAGTCAATTCTAAAAAATTTACTTGAAGCAAAAGGAATGAAGAAAAAAACAAGAAACTAGAAACACAAATGTCTTTATTTAACTGAATACTGTAAATTCAGAAATTATTGTGTGCATTTATTATTGCGATTTGTCATTTTAGACTAAAATGCAATTTTTTATTTTTGCGATTATGAGATAAATTCTGTTTAATTCATACAAAAAGTTTCAAAACACCAGTTAAAATCATTGCGATTGTAACCTTGTCACATTTTTCAAATTAACAAAAACAATGCAATAATTTATGAATTTACAGTATTAAAATCACAGCAAATCATTATATATAAAAACTACAGATTGATTTACTCATGGGTTCTAGTGTGTATCTTACATTATGTACACCCCTTCTCTATTGAGATAGATGTTTTCTTAGCCATTTATTGTTGATTCATTTATTAATTCGGATACAAATTTGTCTTGAAGTGATATTCCCATAGGTATTTGATTTCATGGTTTTACCAATTTTACTTTGTTGAACATTTAAATTTGTGGTTGACCTGTACTAAGTAATCAATAAGAAATTGGTACTGCAAGAATAATATTGCAAAGCAAATAGGCAGAAAAGATATTGTATATGAACACCCAATATGGGAAGATTTTGATCCATTAGCCCTAACACAAGAAACCATGAGATATATCCACTAGTCTACCAAGCATATTAGTACACATACTTACTGTAGATTTTGGGGTTTAGAAAGTCTAGTATGCAGAAAAGGAAAAGAAAATATATTTATACATAATATAGATGAATATATCATCCTTTGTCGTAAATTTTTGTCACTTGTCAATCTGAATTTAACCAACAGCTATTTAGAAATTTGAAAAGTACAGGAACCAAAATCAATCAGGTGGACTTATGAATTTATTTGAGATTTAAATGAAGCTCATCTGGCAATATTGAGGGGGGTAAAGGGTGGTATCTGCACGGAAGAACATGAAATAAAATTGCCGTTTCAAAGTGAAAGACAATATTAATAAATTTCTTGCACGTTGATCTTTTCATCGATTTCAAGAAACACAGTGAATGACAAACCTTTTCATGGCTGCACAAGAAATAAAACTGGCAAAACACATCATTGCATAAAAATAAACCTTCACCACCCTCAATATTGATTTCAACACCTGATGTTTTTTAAGCTCTTTATATAATTTAAACTGACATTTTGCCAAAACAGCAGTCACTTATAATAAATGGGTTTGCTGATTTCACCATAATAAATGTATTTTATTAGTAGTATTCTGAAATATAAAGATATATCACAAGCAGAAAAGAACATAGAAAATAAGGTTAACCTTAAATCTACAACTGTTTTTAATTACTTTAATGTTTAATAAAACTTGTGTAAAGCAAACCCTGTTCTAATTATACATAAAATGACATACAAATACATAATAAAAATCATTATTGCTATTTTGTGCATTTTTCCTTTAATCTCTTTTTGTGATAATTTTTCATATCATGCTACTCACTTGTGATGGAAAATTATTGCTAGAAACTAAGGAGGCATGTGGCGTTGCTAATGAAATTGACATGAAATTGACAACGTCATCATAGGTAAAATAGTGAAACAGATTATCATTGGTCATTACGTACCAGCTCAAGCGGGAAAATCAATCTTGTTGAGATGATCAACGATAATCTATAATTCTGTCAAAATCAATTGAATATAAAAGCTACAACACAAAATATTACAGCTTGCCAAAATATAAAAGCTATCAACGAATATAAGCACAAAGAGGAAGCTCCCATGTGACAGAAACCCATCAATGATATAATTGACTTACTTTTGAGCATTTTTCTTAGGATCAGCACCAAAGTATATAAGCATATCTTCTATCTGCCACGATTTTGAAGGCATTGTATTGTACTGTAATAAAACAAATAGCAATTATTAAAACAAGCCACAGTTTGATGGCATGTTATTATAATTATCCAATTTCTGTAAAAAAAATGAAATCCACAATCTGCCATTTTAGGACAAATAGCTTGCAGTTTAGGTCATGACTGGCAAATATAACAACTTCATGACCCTTGGATTAGTAAGATTATTCCAACATTGTTCCTGTAAAACTTGCGACACCATCTTTCAGTAAATTTAGTAAATTAAAGCAATATAAAATTGCAGTGAATGTCATATTCAGTGATGTTGCAACAGCATAAAAGTGCATGATTGTGACCACAATAAATCTGTGATTATAACTTAATTCAAATGAACTAAATACAAAGTTCTTCCTTCAGAATAATATTTCTTTTTTCTATAATCAGCAGTTGTCATCAGACAACAGTTGTTATCCATTCGTTTGATGTGTTTGAGCTTTCAATTTTGCCACTTGATTACAGACTTTCTGATTTTAATTTCAGTATTTTTGTGATTTTACTTTTTGCAGAGAAAGGACAAAAAAAAAGCTGCATATAGATATATATGATAAAAGATTTAAGAAAGTGAATTCTTATTATAGCAATACTCACCAAGTCACAATATTTGCAATAATTTCTGAATTCACAATACCTTTGAACATTCACAGTTCTGTAAATGATAACAAGGTACTTACCCCTAAATCCTTGAACAAGGACAATTTTGATTGGTTAAATCCAAAAGAAAACTTTTTAAATTTCTCCTTCTTTTCTTTATATTTGAACTCAGCAAATAATGCATGGTTTGGATCATACTGAAATACAACAAATATTTCGTAAAGATACATTGGATAATTGATTGATATTTAACACCACTTTCAAAAAGATCAGTCAGTTTTATTGGTGAAGGAAGCCGGAGACCCTGTAGAAAATAACTGAACTTCCGTAGAAAAACTGCTTCCTAACCAATTAAGATAAGGGTCAAATTCTTCTGCATAAGTTGGGTTCGAAACTTATAAGGTGCCACATGTGGAGCAGGATCTGCTTACCCTTCCGGAGCACCTGAGATCACCCCTAGTGTTTGGTGGGATTCGTGTTGTCTATTCTTTAGTTTTCTATGTTGTGTCATATTCACTATTGTTTTTCTGTTTGTCTTTTTCATTTTTAGCCATGGCGTTGTCAGTTTATTTTAGATTTCTGAGTTTGACTGTCCCTTTGGTATCTTTCGTCCCTCTTTTATAACATCAGTATTGACTGGTTGGTGATTACAGTAGATGAACTAATTAGACCATCCGACCACCGAGGCCCCATTGGCTACGTCATTTTCTCTAATTATTAGCAGATTTTGAATTAAACCCCAACTATCTTTTTCTTTTTCATATAACACAATATGATATTTCACAGCAATTAGTACAATATAGATGATTTAATTGTGAATAAACCAATGTATTATTGCGCTTGCTCTCAGTTATGCATGGTAAAGAGCATTTAAAACTGTCCTCTATTGTCAAGTTGAAAAGAAATGCCAAAAGGAAACTATCCATTGGGACATCTCTCAGGTAGGAAAAATCTTTTTGGAAAACGTTAAACAAATTATAGTTTGCCTACATAGTCTAAAATGATAAGACAAACAACTGTCACCACCTTTTTTATGTGATACAATATTTCTTATTCTCAACAGTAAAATTTAAGCAACTGCTATAAAATGGGGGAGTAGCACAAATAGTGTACTTTTTGTCCAAAGAGGAGAAATAAGTGCAAAATTTTTATTGCTGCCAAATAAAACTTCCCAGAGAAGAAAAAAGTGCAAATGTAAATCGTTGCTAACAATAAAAACTTGGGATCTTTCTTCATGTAACTAAATCAAGTAAAATTGAATCTCTTTAAATTAAATTACCATGAAATGGGTTAGAAAGGACTTAATGGGAAATATAGTATCAGTGAAAATAAGACGTTTTACAGCACTGCAATACATAACAACATCTAACAATACCACCCTCCCCCTCCCAGTCAAACTTACTACTTCATCAAGTTGTAACAGTCTTTCCGCTGATTTCATCACAAGATGTGTATTTTTTCTATACTCTTCTTCCCAATTGCTCCAAGACATCACAACATCTAACAGACACTCACTTGGATGTAATGGTCTTTCTAAAATTACAAAAAAAATACTAATGTAGAATTATAAAGTTCGGAAATTTATAATCAACGTAAAACTAATGACAATTGACCTTAAAAGCAGTAAGGTGTAGGATCTCCAATAACCAGTTTAACCGCGCCAAATTTTTTATTTGCATATCGAAAGTCAGTAACCTAGTCAGCAATTGTGTAGAATTCCTCTTTTAAAACCATGATTGTTTGATTAAATCAATTCTTATCTTTTATAGACTGGGACAATTTAGAAGTTGACAAATACATCTATTGCATTCTTTATGTATTTTTTTTTTTTTTAACTTGATGTATCATTGGCTTAATAATTACGTACATAATCCTTATGATTTAAACAAATTATAATCATTGTCCAGTGGAAGATCCAGGGTAGATAACCCAGGGGACGATCAATGCATTTGAATGATTGGACCCCCCCTTTTCCCTTTATCCTGGGTTGGGACCCCCTTTTTTATGGCTGGATTCACCCCTGATGTCAAACAGATAGAAGACAATGTATAAACTTTCAGTGATTTGACCAGATATTTACCTAAAACATCAGAATACACAACCTCGTACAAGACCCACTGTCCAAGTGATAATCTAAACTTCCTCTTCATGTGTTCTACAGCCTCTCCAACAGAACCTCCACGCTTAGCCTGCAAGACAAGGGGAAAAATATTAATGTGAAAAAGTTGAAGAGAAATGTTCTTGTCAAATGATTGGTTGACGTTCAATTAAGACGTCAAAATTTCTTTGTAAAGTCATGAAAAAAGGCCACCATGCTTGGTGACGTCACAGATAAGTATATTTTTCTGCGTTTCGTAGTATAGTAGAAAAATAATGTATTGCACGGTTCATCAAGACTAAGTGTAGTCACGTGTTCAGAATGACCAATGGTCAAGGTTTTTTTTTTTTTATGGTTTGGCGCCAAATGAATTGTCCGTGTTAAGGTCTTCATTCTAGCCGTGGACGTTCGATAGTAAACAACACAATGGACGAGCCGGCGATTAAACAGTTAATAGCAAACGAGGTTCACAACGCTGTCCAGAGTTCTCAGAATTCCATGCTATCCAGAATCGACAACCTGATGAGTAACAAGCTAGGTTCTTTTGAAAGTTCCATGAAAGAATCCCAGAGGCAGCTGTCCGATAGCCAAATTGCAAAGATAGAAGAATTGACAACAGATAATTACGAGTTTAAACGGAAGGGTAATAAAGAACAGCACAAGATCAACACCAAAATCATCAAGAAGATGAAAGAAGCCCAATCTAACCTTCAAGACAGTCCAATGCGGAACGATCAGATAGATTCAGCAACCCAAAGAATTGGTGAAGGTATTGATTTGTTAACACATAGGCAAAAACTTGTGAAGATGGCTGATCAATCAGAAAGCGGGTGGAAGACGGTAGAGGAATACCAGACGAATAGTCTAGCAGACAATTCCGAAGACGAGAAAAGAATACGCAGAGCTGATGTTAGAGCTGCACAGAAAATGAAGGCAGAGAGAAAGACAAAGAAGAGCAGATTTACTCCCATTGCGCACCCCACATCAAACAGATCGAGTGCACCCATACCTGTTCAGACATCATTACCTGTACACAGACCAGGGAAATGCTACGAGTGTGGAAAATCAGGTCATTGGCGTAAAGATCATGCTGCAATGAAGCAGAACTTTGATAAGATAAGTATTGACTTTGAATATTTATCAGATTGTCAAGATTTTGAAGAATTCGGTATTTCCGATTCTGAAAATATAAAGTATGATTGTTTAAATAAGTCTAGTTTTCTAAAAGAAAACAACATGTTGATAAGTATACAAGTAGATACTAGATCGCCAATGGGCATGCTTAAAAAGGCTTTAGATCATTGGACAAAATCAGGGGCTAATGATCAAGTATTAGAAGTGATCAAGAACGGGTATAAACTACCTTTTTACACTGTACCAAGCATTTGTTTTTTAAAAAACAACAGATCGGCATTAGATAATCCTGAATTTGTACAGAGTGAGATAGAAAAATTAATTAATTTAGGTTGTGTGTCAAAAGTAGATCTCATACCAAAAGTAGTAAATCCTTTAACAGTAGCTAAAAACAAGGATAAGTTGAGATTAGTTTTAGACGCCAGGCATGTAAATCCGCACTTGCATAAATTTAGATTTAAGTATGAAGATGCAAGTGATGCAGCAACTTTGTTTAACAAGCAGGATTATCTGTTTTCATATGATTTAAAATCTGCATACCATCATATTGAGATATTTTCTGAACATAAAACATATCTTGGATTTGCGTGGGAAATTTCAGGAAAGATTTCCTATTATGTTTTTAATGTATTGCCATTTGGTATTTCAACAGCTGGTTACATTTTCACTAAAGTTACTAGACCGGTAGTACAGTATTTTAGACAAAAAGGTATAAAAATCATCATGTATTTAGATGATGGTATAGGTGGAGCGGAAAATTATGAGAAAGCATTAGAAATAAGTAATCAAGTACACACAGAATTGCAAATGTTTGGGTTTCTTATAGCAGAACAAAAATGTAATTGGCAACCTTCTCAGACAATTAAATGGTTAGGTTTAATATGGGACATGTGTGTTGGCAAGATTTATGCGTCACCTGAACGTTTAGATAAACTGAGAAATTTTTTAAAACATTTTTTCGAGAAAATTTCTTCAGGAAACTGTTTATTTAAAGCGAGGCTAGTGGCTTCATTAGTAGGTCAGATAATTTCTATGCAAGCAGCTATGGGTAGTGTTGTTAGATTGAGAACTAGGAGTCTTTATGAATGCATAATGCAAAAAGCTAGTTGGGATTCGCCAGTTTTAATTAAAGCAATGGCATTTGATGAAGTCGTTTTCTGGAAGGAAAACGTAGAGTTCCTCAATGGCAAGGAACTGTTAGACGAGAAAGTCTACACCAGTGTGGTGTACACCGATGCCTCTGGCACAGGCTTCGGTGGGTATATAGTAGAGTATGAAGAAAGCGAAGTTATAGGTTCATGGAAATCTGATGAACAAGTAAAAAGTTCAACTTGGCGTGAACTTGAGGCAGTTTATAGAATGCTTATGTCGAAATTAAACTATTTGAAGGGTCAAAAAGTTCTATTGAAAACTGACAATCAGAACGTTGTACACATATTATGTAAAGGTAGTGTCAAGTTAGATTTACAAACAATTGCAATAAATATTGCGAACATATGTACAAGGGAAGCAATTTCGTTAAGCCCACAATGGATACCCAGAACTGATAACGTAAAAGCTGATTTATTCAGTAAAACATCAGATTGTGATGACTGGGAGATCAAAGAATATATTTTCAACCATTTTGATAAAAAGTGGGGTAGATATTCAATAGACAGATTCGCGTCAGATTACAATAGCAAATGCATACGTTTTAATTCAAAACATTGGTGCACAGGTACCGAAGGTATTGATGCGTTTAATTACGCATGGGCAGGAGAGAACAATTGGATTGTTCCACCTCCTAGTTTGATTGCAAAATGTATTTTAAAGATAATACAAGAACACGTTACATGTACATTAGTAATTCCCAAATGGACCTCGGCAGCCTTTTGGCCAATGTTAGTGACTGAGGGGGAAAAACTGAAAACTTTTATTGTAGAGTCAGAAAGTTTCTCCTCAAATTATATTTTACGAGGAAGGGGAAAAAACGGTATTTTTGGTATGTACAAATCTGTATTTGACATGATGGCATTAAACATTCGTTTTTAATTCGTTAGAACACATGTGTATAGAACATAACAGCTGTTACAAATTGGAACAATTATTTTATGCAGCGAAATAGATATTTATTATCTAATTTATTTTGACAGGGATTCAACTAGGACAAACAATAGAAGACGAAATATGTGCAGCTGGTGTGAAGTCAGAAAACTTTTCAACTTTAGCCGATCGAATGGTACATTTTTTATTACATTCTAGAAGTGACAATACAACTAAATTATATCATGGTGCTTTTCGGAGATTCGAGAAATTCATCATTTCTGAAGGAGGAGTGGCAATTCCAGCAGAACCTATTCATGTGTCATTGTATTTAACCAAGCTTTTAGACAGTGGTTCTTCGCACAGTGTTTTACAAACTGCTTTTTACGCTATTAAGTGGGTGCATAATATAAACAATTTAGATGATCCGACAGATAACAATTTCGCCAAAAATTTGTTAGAATCCTCAAAAAGACAAGAGCATAGTCCAAAAGTTAAGAAAGATATTATTGACTCAGCTGATATAGTTAAGCTTTGTGAAAAGTATATTTATAGTGAAGACATAGGTGTAATAAGGGATTTAGTTATGATAGTGCTTGGTTACTCTGGTTTTTTACGATTCAGTGAAATCAGTAATATAAAATACAAAGATATAAAATTTTGTGAATCACATATTGATATTACTATAGAAAAGAGTAAAACCGATCAATACAGATTAGGTGACTCGATAGTTATTGCCAAAGGTCAATCCGCAGCATGTCCTTTTAATTTACTAAAAAAGTATTTAAATTTAGCTAAGATTAGTTCGTCAGATGAATTCCTATTTAGACCTATTTTCAGATCAGGCAAATATTATAGTTTGATATATAAAAACAAACCACTTAGTTATACTAGGTCTAGAGAATGTATTGTCAATCGTTTGAAAGAAGTTTGTAAAAATTTGAATATTGGTTTGCATTCGCTGAGAGCTAGTGGTGCTACAAAAGCAGCGAATTCTAATGTAAGCGACAGGTGTTGGAAACGTCATGGTCGTTGGAAAAGCGACTCGGCAAAAGACGGATATGTCGCTGATTCATTAGAACATAGATTAGAAGTGACCAAGCATTTAGGTATTTGATTTTTTAGGAAAAAATGTATTTTTCTAGTGTTTGTACTAACTTTTCTGCGCCCGTTCTCTGTGGATTTCTATAGTTCGTCCGTACGGCAAATGCAATATATATTTGTTGAGTTATTATTTAGATTTATACAGTTTGAAGTATAGTTCAATTTGTATTTGGTATACTGGTCAGTCAACATTGAGTATGTTGGTATATATAGTTTGGTATAGAAAATACGTATATTTTTCTGCGTTTCGTAGTATAGTAGAAAAATAATGTATTGCACGGTTCATCAAGACTAAGTGTAGTCACGTGTTCAGAATGACCAATGGTCAAGGTTTTTTTTTTTATGGTTTGGCGCCAAATGAATTGTCCGTGTTAAGGTCTTCATTCTAGCCGTGGACGTTCGATAGTAAACCACAGATTACAAGTGTATATATGTATATACAATTATGTTATAAGCAGTGGCTGTTTATTTTTGTATTTGGGTTTTTTAAGCGCAGGACTTGACGCTTTCTCTGGAAGTGGTGTCGGCATTACCTCGAGTCACAGGTTTCCATGAATTGTTATTTTTCAAGTATGGTTTTTCCTGGGTGGCATTCATCACTAATGACGGAGATGAAGATTCAATGAATAGAATCTTTTATATTGATTATGAAATAGACAAATCTGTTAGTCTAATTTATCAATTTTGATTGATGTATTGTAATAAATATGTATCGTCACATAATGTCAGATTATATCATATTAAATGCCGGCTAGTTCGTCCGTACGGCAAATGCAATATATATTTGTTGAGTTATTATTTAGATTTATACAGTTTGAAGTATAGTTCAATTTGTATTTGGTATACTGGTCAGTCAACATTGAGTATGTTGGTATATATAGTTTGGTATAGAAAATACAGAAAGCAAAATTCTGGAAATATGTTTCTTCCCGTATAAAGATAACCTTCTTATAATTAATTATGCTCCCAAAGAATAATTTGTGTTTTAATCTTGTTGTAATTCTTCTAAAGATTCTAACTTGTCTTATTTCCCCCCCCCCTCTCTTTTTGGTTTTAACACTAAAAAAAACATGTTTGTTAGAACTGCCCACCCCTCCTCCTGATATAATACTTACACTATAAACCTCACTCTGATTTGTTCTGTGCTGGTAAAATATAGTAACCATCATTTCACCAATCTGACTCTGAAATAATAAGATTAATCAAACAAAATTTAAACTTGATCTGTAATTTGTCATTATAAATTATCAAATCATATTCTTCAAGCATGAAGAAAAAAAGAGTAAAAACTGATTTGCTGACTGACGCATGGATAGACAGACAGACGGAGTGCAAACCTAAAAGTCCCCTTCAACATGTAGTTAGGGGACTGATTAGCAATAAACCACATGTATATATAAAGCCAGAATGTCACAGAAGCTACTCATATAAAATTCTTCAAAAAATATGTCAAGATATTTTTTTGTTTTTTTATAAGTATTTTCAAAAGTGTCAAAGACATTGATGATATAAATCTACAATATGAGATACAATGTACATTAAAATCTCGTAAGAATTGAACATACTAACCAGTCAGGGGCGTTACTTAAACAAGTTATTTTTTAAACTACTTATATAAGTAATTTTTTATTTTAAAAATAATAAAATTACTTAATAGAGTTATTTTAATTTTCAAAAGAAACATAGACTTAATATAGTTTTCATGATTTTAAACAACATTTTATATCCTAAAAAAAAGAATTTATCAGATTTGAGAGGAGTATAGAGATAAAGGGTCACTTTGAAAATAATAACAAAAATATTACTTGAATAAGTTATTTTAAACATTTTTGAAAAAAATAGCAATTACACTTATTTAAGGCACATATGTAATTGATTTAGGTTACAAATTATAAATAACTTCAGGTCTTAATTAATTCACAAGTATCTATCTATTTATATCAGTCTACCTTCAAGATTTTAGAGGAAAATGATAATTTAATAGTCCCAAGAGACCAATCTTTGACCGAGAAGCGTCGGTATGAAAGATAAGTGCGTCGGAAAGTTAATTAGTGTTTCTAAAGAATTAGTTTTTATATATCAAGGGAAAAATAACCAGATAACTGTGAAAATTAGTTAAAGCTAGTAAAATATGTATTCTTGGACACCTATAAAAATAATATTCAGAAAAATAACTTATACAAGTTATATTTAAATTAGCCTCGTTTTCAACATTACTTGTATAGGTAATTTTAATTGTTACTTGTTTAAGTAATGCCCCTGACTGCTAACTATTCAATTCTATTTCCAAGGGGCACTACATTTATAAAAAAAATTGATCTAGACGCAAGACTGATGTAAGGAATCATCCAAGACATTGCAACTATAGTATTCTCAGATCTGTGCTTAGTGTCTTTTTGTTGTTGGGATGTACAAGTACCCACTGTCCACTTGTATTTGTAATATTTGTATTTTTATCCACCTGACAAGTTAAAACTTTTGCAACTGATTTTTATAGTTCATTTTTATGTTTACTGTTACACCACTGTACCAGGTAAGGGGAGGGTTGATATCCGGCTAACATGTTTAACTCCGCCACATTATGTATGTATGTGCATGTCCCAAGTCAGAAGCCTGTAATTCAGTGGGTGTCGTTTATTCAAGTGTTACATTTTTGTTTTTTGTTTATTTTTGTACATAAATAAGGCCGTTAGTTTTCTCGTTTGAGTTGTTTTACATTGTCCTTTCGAGGCCTTTTATAGCTGACTTATCAGTATGAACTTTGCTCATTGTTGAAATTGTATAGTTGTTAGTTTCTGTGTCATTTGGTCTCTTGTGGAGAGTTGTCTCATTGGCAATCATACCACATCTTCTTTTTTTATATCAATGATATAATTTTGTAAGTAGGCCATTCCTGATGTACATTAATTTAGACAAGAGTGCACAAGCTGAATTGTCTCGCCTTCTTTACTAATTATTGATATTATGTTGATAGTCCTAAGTATAAAGCTTTATTAAAAACTGTCACATAAACTTAGCATTAACCAAGATAACTAAACAAAGACCAATGAACCATGAAAATGAGGTCAAGGTCAGATGAACCATGCCAGGCAGACATGTACAGCTAACAATGCTTCCATACAACAAATATAGTTGACCTATTACTTATAGTTTAAGAAAAATAGACCAAAACACAAAAACTTAACACTGAGCAATGAACCATGAAAATGAGGTTGAGGTCAAATAAAACCTGCGGGACTGACATATAGATCATAAAATATTTCCATACACCAAATATAGTTGACCTATGGCATACAGTATTAGATAAAAAGACCAAAACTCAAAAACTTAACTTTGATCACTCAACCATGAAAATGAGGTCAAGGTCAGATGACAGATGCCCACTAGACATGTACATCTTACAATCATTCCATACAACAAATATAGTAGATCTATTGCATAAAGTATGAGAAAAACAGACCAAAACACAAAAACTTAACTATAACCACTGAACCATGAAAATGAGGTCAAGGTCAGATGACACCTGCCAGTTGGACATGTACACTTTACAGTCCTTCCATACACCGAATATACAAGACCTATTGCTTATAGTATCTGAGATATGGACTTGACCACCAAAACTTAACCTTGTTCACTGATCCATGAAATGAGGTCGAGGTCAAGTGAAAACTGTCTGACGGGCATGAGGACCTTGCAAGGTACGCACATACCAAATATAATTATCCTATTACTTATAATAAGAGAGAATTCAACATTACAAAAAATCTGAACTTTTTTTTCAAGTGGTCACTGAACCATGAAAATGAGGTCAAGGACATTTAACATGTGACTGACGGAAACTTCGTAACATGAGGCATCTATATACAAAGTATGAAGCATCCAGGTCTTCCACCCTCTAAAATATAAAGCTTTTAAAAAGTTAGCTAACGCCGCCGCCGGATCACTATCCCTATGTCGAGCTTTCTGCAACAAAAGTTGCAGGCTCGACAAAAAGCACTTCAGACATACCAAACTTATAAGGTGTTTTTTTCATATTGACTTTTGGATACTTGTCGCACTAGCAACTGTATCACATAACCTTATTGTTAAATAGAGGCAGTTTGAGTATAATGAATGGCTGAGTTAGCCTGAGTATATACTATGTAAGCGATACAAGTAGCTCATCAATAAAGCAAGTTAAAATGCAAAGAATGTCTAAATTTAACCAAATATAAACTCATGAACTGGTGACGTTCATCAATCCATGTTCAAAACCAATACTCAGTGTTAACCAAAACTCAGTGTGTAAACAAATACTCAGTGTTAACCAGAACTTAGTGTGTAAACCAATAATCAGTGTTAACCAGAACTTAGTGTGTAAACCAATACTCAGTGTTAACCAGAACTTAGTGTGTAAACCAATACTCAGTGTTAACCAGAACTCAGTGTGTAAACCAATACTCAGAGTGTAAACCAGAACTCAGTGGGTAAACCAGAACTCAGTAATTAAATAAGTACTTTGGTGTTTAAACCAGTACTCCAGGGTTTAAACCATAGCTCAGTAATTAAATCAGTACTTTAAACCAGTACTCAAGTGTTTAAACCATAACTCAGTAATGAAACCAGTACGAAGTGTTTAAACCAGTACTCCAGTGTTTAAACCATAACTCAGTAATTTAATCAGTACTCAAGTGTTTAAACCATAACTTAGTGTTAAAACCTGAACTCAATGTCCAAACCAGTACTCAGTGTCTAAACCTGAACTCATTGCCAAAACAAGAACTCGATTTAAAACAAAAACTCAGTGTTTAAACCAGATCTCAGTGTTTAAATCAGAACTCAGTGTCTAAACTAGAACTCCAGGTTCAAACCAGAACTGGGTTTTTAAACCAGAACTCAGTGTTATAACAAAAACTCAATGTTAAAACCCAAACTCAGTGTTTAAACCAGGACTCAGTGATTATTAAGAACAGTGTACAAAATCACACATTTATTTAACACAAGTGCATCATGAATCAATATCCAAAATATCTAGCAGAAAGCCATCAAACTGCAAAGCACTGCCAAATCAAAGCGTAACTCACAAATTCTACCGGTTTTTTCAAATGACATTTGTTTGATCCTGAACAGAATACGTTTACGTTCTTCTTCAAGTTGTTGGGCTGCTGTCTTTTCCTTCTATAGAACAGAAAACACATGTTTAAATATTGATGTGTGTTATGTACTTACAAGATGTACTGCTGAATTACGATGCTGCAATTCGGCCATTTTTATTTTTTGCTGGACCGCCTGCAGCATGCTCTCTGACCTTTCAATTTTCTGCACCTCTTCCTGTTAACATATTAAACGACATTAACTTAAATATATTGTGGAATCATTAATTTTCGTTGATTCCAATTTTTGTGGCTTGAGGGAAAATTGTATCTTTGTGGATATTTGATTTTTTGCGGTTTAAACAAATTCTGCATTCAAGCTTAAGGGCAGGTTGTAATATGTTGAACATTTAAATCTGTGGTTCAACTTTACCCACTTAATCCACCAAAATTGGTATTCCACAAATAATAATGAATCCACAGTATACTGATCTTTTGGCAGTTAAAACAAATATGTTAAAATGGTGAGGAAATTGAAAAACAAAACAAAACTATGTTTTGGGGGCTACATTACAAACATTTATTCAAATTTCAAGAAAAATGGTGCCAAAACTTATTTGTCCTACCCAAATTCATTGACAGAATTTTCGTCTGACAGAGGCTTTTTTTTTATAAAAAGTTATAAGGGTATAAAAACTGAAGAACAGTAAAGTGAAGCCATCCAAATTTGTACTTGATCTGAATTTTGTGGTTATAAGCAATGTGAATAAGTTTCATAACATTTGATTGAGGCAAACTGAAGTAAGAGAATGAAAAAAAAATATTAACAATGTATCCATATATAAAGGGGCATAAGTCTAGACCGTATGTAAATGTCTTCATCCAAATTAGGACATATGGACGGACAAGGATAACACTTAATCCCCTTCTCCACAGCAGGGGCATAAAAAAGAATATGCAGTGATATTAATCAAAGTATAAAACTTAAGACAAGGTCTTAAAACTCCATGCCTTAAAAAAAAGTATGTTCAATTTCTCAGTTCAAACCTTTGATACAAAGCACTGTTTTTAAAATCCACTAACCTCAAACAGAACACTATGATGTGTAATCAGATCTTCAATCACTCTCATTTCTAATGGCAAATGATTCTGAGCTATCATCTACAAAACAAAAGTAATAAATCTCTAATCAAGGTAACACTACATACAGTAAAGATACATAACACTAAATATAGTATAAATCAACTGACAATTCAATCATGTTCTATTGTAAAGGAAATATTAAGCATTTCAATGATCTAAATTAGTGCTTGTCAAACTGCTATATATTCCTTATCTTCTTTGATAGTAATAATTATCTAACTTAAGACATGATGATATATGTATACCTTACCTCAGCCCCACCCTTCATCAGCGTTGAACCAAATGCTAAGGCAATATTCTTTACGTCCATCTTGTTCTCAGCACTGTACGTGGACAAACTGAAATTAAACAAAAATTAAAGTTCCAACAGATATTGTGTGGATTTGTAGACTTTCCTCTACCCATTACTGTAAATTCAGAAAATTTTCACACAATTTTATGTAAAACATTTACATGCACATCCAAAAGTGGCAAAATAATCAGTTTAATGATGGTGGCTGCAAAATGATAGAAGTAGAAAAAGATGCCAATGAGACACATCTCTCCATCAAACTCACAAAAGTAAACCATTGTCTGTCAAAGTAAGGCTTCAACATGGAGCCTTGGCTCACACAGAACAGCAAGCTATAAAGGGCTCCAAAATGACTAGGGTCAAACAATAAGGTTTCAAAAAAGCAAAAACTAATTTACTACTTCATACGTACCATGCTAGATGTAGTATAAGTTTCTTCACAGTACATTTGTTCACCAGTGGTAATTGGTTAATTTGGAACTTATAGAAGGACAGTTTGGATTCTACACTCTCCATAGCTAAAACAGATAAAGTATAAACATTGTGGTCTTTATAAATATGGCTTCGTCCATTGCAGATTATTAAGCATAATTTAAGTTGAATAAGGTTGGAATATTGTTCATGCAATGCATTGATAAATTAAAAAATGACAATGCATTAATTTTTTGAGCTTTATTAACCAAAGAAAATTCAATTGAAATTTTCAGTCTATTGAAACTGGTACCAAATACATATCAATAACTGGTACCTTGCTTACCTATTTTGTACTGAAAACTACCTATACTGATACCTAGCCTACTTATTGTGTACTGAAAACTACCTAAATTGGTATCTAGCCTACCTGCACATTTGATCCAGTCTTGGTAAGCTATCTTTGTAAACAATGGATCTTTAAGCTGTCTAAAGAATCTTTTTAAACAGTTAGCAACCTCATTGACTGAGTGTAAATCCATTCGTAAACTTAAGCTATGGGCATCTGAAAAATAAAACATGCTAAATTAGGTACTGATTATCTACAGATCTTTTTAATGCATTCATGACCTTTTTTTATATCTGATAGAAACTGGAACTGAATTGCATATTTGACTTGATCTAGTGAAAATATTTAAACGATTACAAAACCTTGACATAAAAATACATATTTACCTGCTAAAAACCGTGACAACACATTCTGTATTTTAGAATCTTGAGCAGCTAGTCTATATACACCTTCATCTTTAAAACCTTAAAATAAATAGAATTGAATAGTTAACTATAATTGTGAATCCATACAAAATAAGAGGTGAGTTTCTGTAAATTGATGATTTCGTTTTGACTTTTAAATTAGAAATTTTCACATACTTTAGTTGCTGATATCTTAAGCCAAAAATTATTATTTTCGTACCTCGGAACCAAAACATTGACATGAGCAATATTTTTACGATATGCAACTTTTAATAGAAAAATAATTTGAATATGAATTGTTAATCTTTCCTTGTGGTAATTCATCAACTATTTTAAAGTTTGAAAATTGACAAAAAAAAATTACCTTAAAATAAGATCTACACTTATCATGCTTATTGACAATCCTCATCCTTTTGTCATAATTTTCTCTTTTATTTTTATTACTCTCCCTACAACTTACCATTATCCTCTATAAACTTGATACATTTATGTACAATAACAGGGACATTCTCTGGAGTTAATTGTTGGTCCTCAATGGTTGGGCCTCCTCCCTACAAGGAAACAATAGTCTAGGATAACTAGAGTAATAATTGTCTAAACCAGGTCCCTTTTTACAAAATACTGTGTTCATTTACTTTTGTGGATTAAGGAATAATTATATGTTACTTTATAGATATTTGATTTTGTGGTCTTACCTAGATTTTTGTATAAGCCTATGGAAAAGTAGTATTTCATTTACGACTAATTTCCTAATGTTTGTAGAGTAAAATTTTGGTAGGCTTGCTTGCTCTGTTTGTATAAATATTAATTGTGATTGACATCTTCAAACAATATCTAAAGGCATAGTAAAACCTGTATATATTATATTCAAATTTGAATGGACTTTATCCCAATTACAATTGTACAATATACAAACAAAGCAAGCAAGCCAACCAAAGTCTTGCTTTACATGCATTAGGAAATTAGCTGTAAACAATTGAATTTGTGGATCATCTTTATCAACAAAGACAATGAAAACTGGTATTCCACAAAAATTAATGGATCCAGAGAAGGTGTATTTAATTTTGAAAATCATATATGATTTGTATATATGTATCAGTGATGAGGCTGAAAGTTTCATGCATGAACATTTCCAATCATGAATGAATGCCAATGAATATCAGAAAAACATTTTCATTTCATCTCAAATTAGGCTTCAAATAACTGACCTAATCATTAACCATTTGTCATGGCTGCCTACTAGTGTATTCATTAATCTTCTGTATCATGCTAGCCAGATATCAATAATGTCTATGATATCCCCTTTTTGAGGGGTGTGTTGCTCAAACTTTCATCTTTAGGTTCACTGTAGATTTTGAAAGGTTTTTTGTTGCTTATCTTTAGTTTCCTGTTTGAGGGTCTGTTGTTTGTCAATTCTTTTTTTTACTTTCTTTAAGCCAGTGTTTGTTGTTTGTTTTTCCTAAACTTACAAACTTGATCGCTTTCTTTTCTAAATTTGAGTTAACTTTGAATATGTAAATAAGAAGTTGTAGTATGATTGCTGATGAGACAACTCTCAGTTCAAGCAACCAAGGTAACAGCTTTATTTGTAACATTATCAATAAACAAAATTGAAAAAAACATTCATACAAAAGAGGCAGCAGGAGATTTTAAATAATGTAAATCTTCCTATGAAGATGAAATGTAGAGAGAAAAAATGACAAAACTTCATTGCAGAGACAATATCCTGAATTTTTCAAAAAGAGCAAAACTGTATCGATAGAATAAGCGTCGCCTGCTGTGTATCCTATACGAGCCAATGAAACAACTGACTGAAAGGTCATGATAAAACACATGAATTATTCATGCTGTAAAGGTCACCATGCAAACAAAAAAAATAAATGATGCAATTGTCATATAGAAATCTTAGTACTGTAAATTAGTAAAAATATAAATAGAAAAAAATAAATTGAAACCTTTACCAATATTTTGTTAGTTTCATACTAAGAAAATAACAGAGAAATTGAAAACTTTACCGATATTTTATGTTAATTCATTCTAAGAAAATGACAAAGAAATTGAAATCTTGACTGATATCTTATGTTAATTTCATTCTAAGAAAATGACAAAGAAATTGAAATCTTGACTGATATCTTATGTTAATTTCATTCTAAGAAAATGACAGAAATAGAAAACTTCACCAATATTTTATGTTAATTTCATTCTAAGAAAATGACAAAGAAATTGAAATCTTGACTGATATCTTATGTTAATTTCATTCTAAGAAAATTACAGAAATAGAAAACTTCACCAATATCTTATGTTAATTTCATTCTAAGAAAATGACAAAGAATTGTTATCACTTACCCGTCTTAACTTATAAATCTGATTAGAAATTAGCCATTACCATTTTTACCATAGTTTCAAATATGAATCTTATATAATAAACTTCCCCAATCATTAGATAAATATCAATACATGAGGGGAGGGGATTTCATCTTTATACAATGATGGAGAGGAAAGTATTTTCAATGAAATAGATTAATTTACATACATCTGTGTCAAAAGTCGTCTTGGCCAATCCTAATATATAATTTCGAACAATTTTTATAATATAATTGCCACAATGTTAGAAAGATTCAACTAGTATTAAAATCTTTTCCCTCATATTATTCCATGACAAAAAACAATTCCTGTGATTTTATAAAATAAATTGAGGATTTATTTATTAGTTTTGCCGAAACCCCAACGAAGATTCAACCTAAAGAGAATTACAATCTAGGAAAAGTTATTATGCTAAATATAAGAAAAACATTCTCACATATATACATATAGATTATTACATTGATACAAGTGGATTATCTGATTTATCCAATCGAGATAGTTAAATTATTAATTTGAAAGTCCGAGCCTCGAGATTGGATAAATCCGATAATCCATGCGTTACTATGCAATAATCTGTTTCTCTAATGATTAAAAGATAAATTTCCTTTTTTATAAACCAAAATCCTCTTCGAGTACCTTCCACTGTCCGCGAAGTTGTCAATTTCATTAACACCTGTTAGAACATTTTGATCATTCAGGGAGCTGAGAAAGGTTATGACCCTTTGACTCAGCTAATCATCTTCTGAGATCACCGGCAACCACACGTTGATTAAATTTTTTTTTAACAACGGGTTCGGAAAGGGATATTTTTCCATAGAATTAGAGAAACTCAAATATGAATCCACTATCCTTAAACTAGTTCTAATAATTTCTTAATGCTTCACCCAAATTTATTTTGCCAGGATGATTTTGATGGATTTAATATAAAATCTTCTTTTCTTCAGTAGAAAATCTTTATTACAATTATAAATCTAAAATAAAAAAAAAACATTATTTCTAATATCCCAGATTCATTCACAATCTAATAAAAAATTATATTCATCCCTCTAACTGCTACAGTTCAGGCATTCACATGACTTAATGAAAGACTTTTAGGCTACTTTTCAAGTATATAAACATTAGTTTACCTTCATACTGTTTCCAAAGGCTTCATAAAGTCTTTCTGTATCTCGTTGTAAATCTGCTTGGAAGTATAGTGACCTAAAAAATTGGTTTGAACTATGAACGTTTTAAGATTGTTGATAAATTGCGAAAAAAATCATAAAAAGTATGATAAATATTGAGTTAATGATTGCAAATTTTGAAATGTCGGATTTTTTTAATATTTTGTTATTTTGCACAAATTCAACATTTTTCACATGCTAATACATTTTTTTATACTGTTATTCTGCAAAATAGGTATATTTTTTGTCAAACACATATGTTGTTATTCAATATATATGAAAAGATTCTGTTACACAATGTCCCAGCAGCTTACCCATACTACACAATTTTCTCTCCCCTCTCAAGCCCCACTTCCCAAAACTTACCTTCCAGGAATATCAATGGTGAAACATTTGCCACTCTCTGCAGAATAGGGACATGGTTGACCTGCCACATGCTCAACATATTCTGTAACGAAGTAAAATTATATAAATTTTATTTTATTGAGGAACAAGAATGTGTCCATAGTACATGGATGCCCCATCCACAGTATCATTTTCTATGTTCAGTGGACTGTGAAATTGGGGAAAAACTTTTATTTGGCATTAAAATTAGAAAGATCAAATCATAGGTAGCACATGTACTAAGTTTTAAGTTGATGTGACTTTAACTTCATCAAAAACTACCTTGACCAAAAACTTTAACCTGAAGCGGGACAGACAGACAAACAAATGGACAAAGGAAGACAGACGAACAGACAAACAGATGCACAGTCAGCACAGACCAGAAAATAATGCCCATAATAGGGGCATAAACACAAAAGATAATAGAAAATCCTTTAATAAGATGAACCAATCTTTAGCTTGGAATATAACAAGCAATATTTGTTTTTTTAATATTTTTTTCTATTAAACTTTTCAGTTCTACTACTAAAGTAATCATTTCTCTTTTGTTGCAGCCTCAATTCACAAAATACAATGTAAATCACTTATAAAACTATTGAGTCAAATTCAACCTGGCAAAAAATTTCCCCTTGTAATTATCTAGATCTCTTGTCTATTTTACAAAAAGAATGTGTCCATAGAACATGGATGCCCCACTCTGCTATCATTTTCTATGTTCAGTAGACAGCAAAATTTGGTTCAAAAATCTAATTTAGCATAAAATTAGAAAGATCATATAGGGAACATGTGTACTAAGTTCCAAGTTGATTGGAATTTAACTTCATCAAAAACTTTAACTGGAAGCAGGACAGACAGACAGATATTTTAAAGAAAAAACAAACAGATGCAAAGACTGTAAGTGAGACATAAAGATCTTACAACTAATACTGATTGAAATCCTGAACAATTTAGTTTACTTCTGACCAATTTAAGAGGCAAGGATTTTGTAAAATATGGGCCAGTTTTTAAAAGAGGGAAAGAAATTTGATGGATAAAAAAATATAATTGTAAACTTACGAATATTAGAAACTTTTCTGAGATCTATTTCTAGTAATTTTTGTTCCTGTAAAAAAAAATGTTTGCATCTTATTTTCTGAGCATACAACTAGCTAGATATATTTTTGATTTCACAATGAAGCATCAACCATAAATTAAGATAACCTTCATCCCTAGATTAATTATAATTTATTTTTCGATAAATAACATCTATAAAACTGATTACTTTTATAAATAAAAAGACAGTTATTTCCAATACATGAAATGTTTGTTTATTATTCTCAAAGAACTGATTTAATGTAAACTGAGTATAAGTTAGTAACATAAATTTTATTTTAAATACTTAAAAATTAAGATAGTCAAGTTTCCCCCATTTTTAGCAGGGTTAGCTGCTCAGTATTAAGTTTTCTATGTAGTATTTTGTATACTGTTGTTTGTCTATTGATTGTTATTTGGTTATTAGCCATACCCCATTAACCAGGAGCTTCACTAAAACTCCTAATATCAGCCACTGAAGAATCAGTTATCTGGACACTTTCAATTAGAGACAGCACATTGAAATAAATTTAGAATGGAAATGGGGAATGTGTCAAACAGATAACAACCCGACCAAGGAGCAGACAACAGACGAAGGCCACCAATGGGTATTCAATGCAGCAAGAAACTCCCGCACCCAGAGGCGTCCTTCAGCTGGCCCCTAAACAAATATGTATACTAGTCCAGTGATAATGGAAGTCATACTAAACTTCGAATCATAAAATATACATGTCAATCGCAGAAAAAGATGATTTGAGATCTAATAATATGGAACTTACATCATCTAAATATCTCACAATCTTTCGATCTACAAGTATCCATGTTTTCTGCCATTCCTGAAATCAGATAACAAAAGTTATTGTAATGAAATTGCATTTTGTGGGGTTTCAAAAATTAAAATTACAATTTAAACCTAGGCATTAACACTTTCTTGTTGTAAAAATCTGATGTTCTTTTAACTGTTTTGGCAAATGATGAGACAAATAAAGATTAGGTGTATTTGCATATACTAAAATTATCATTTAAACATATTGTTCTCAAAAACTTTCTTGTCATACAGGGATACCCCATATCTTTTGATTTTCTATTAAATAAAAACAATATAAATTGGCATGTTAGAATTTCTCCAAATTTTGAAAAATTTGTTTAGAAATCTAAAGCTAGACTTTACTTACTGATGCAACCCCTGCCTTCATGTAGAAATTTCCTGCCAGTGAAAACTCTTTGTCATGTATTTCTTTGATAAAATGTATAGGACAAAACAACTGAAAAATATAAAATTTCATCGATATTTATTCATGCATGTATATAAAGTAAGCAATCTTCAATAACAATACATCTAAATCTGCAATTTGATGAACAAAGCATTGTGGATAATTAGTGCCATAAAGAGGCGGGTCGGAGGGGTTCTGATTCCAAAATCCCTGGCTTAAAAACATGTTTTACAGGATTTAAAGACATTTAAATCCTGACATCCTGAACTTCGAAAAGAGAATTCTCAGATCCCAAAAGGGTCAATCCCGTAATCCCGAGTTTAAAAACACCCAATCTGAACGTTCCGAAAAAGGTCCTGCCCCCCTTCTATAAAAATGTACTTCATGCAGTATAAAAAAGTAGCAAGAGGATCATATCAATATTATCTGCATGTGTTGACCAAACAAATTTTATTTCTTGCTAGAACATTTTAACCAACATACTGTTACATTATTGTTTTAGATAAGGGTGAAGGTTGGTACCTATTTAAATGTTTAAACTAGATGCATTTGTATGTGTAAGTCAGGAATCTGATGTTCAGTGGTTACTGTTTTTTTATGTGGTTCATAGGTTTTTCTTGTTTTTTATATGTTTGTTTTTACAAATTGTCACTTGGATGGAGACTCAATGTTGTCTCATTGGCACTCATAGATATAGGAAGATGTGCCAATGGCAATGAGACAACTCCCCATCCAAAATTACAATTTATAAAAGTAAACCATTATGAGTCAATGTACAGCCTTCAACACAGAGCCTTGGCACACACTGAACAACAAGCTATTAAGGGCCCCAAAATTACTAGTGTAAAACCGTTCAAACAGGAAAAACCAACAGTCTAATCTATTATATAAAAAAAAACAGAAACGAGAAACACTTATAAATTACATAAACAAACGACAACTACTGTACATCAGTAGTCCTGAATTAGGACAGGTGCAAATACCTATTGGTATGATATATACCTTAGTAAGTGTTCTCATCCACGTCATCTTCTCCTCCTGTGTAGTGGCTGAAATAGCTATGTCTATGATATATACCTTAGTAAGTGATCTAATCCACGTCTATGATATATATACCTTAGTAAGTGTTCTCATCCACGTCTATGATATATACCTTAGTAAGTGTTCTCATCCACATCTATGATATATACCTTAGTAAGTGTTCTCATCCACGTCTATGATATATACCTTAGTAAGTGTTCTCATCCACGTCTATGATATATACCTTAGTAAGTGTTCTCATCCACGTCTATGATATATACCTTAGTAAGTGTTCTCATCCACGTCTATGATATATACCTTAGTAAGTGTTCTCATCCACGTCTATGATATATACCTTAGTAAGTGTTCTCATCCACGTCTATGATATATACCTTAGTAAGTGTTCTCATCCACGTCTATGATATATATACCTTAGTAAGTGATCTAATCCACGTCTATGATATATATACCTTAGTAAGTGTTCTCATCCACGTCTATGATATATACCTTAGTAAGTGTTCTCATCCACGTCTATGATATATACCTTAGTAAGTGTTCTCATCCACGTCTATGATATATACCTTAGTAAGTGTTCTCATCCACGTCTATGATATATACCTTAGTAAGTGTTCTCATCCACGTCTATGATATATACCTTAGTAAGTGTTCTCATCCACGTCTATGATATATACCTTAGTAAGTGTTCTCATCCACGTCTATGATATATACCTTAGTAAGTGTTCTCATCCACGTCATCTTCTCCTCCTGTGTAGTGGCTGCAAACAGGTATGTTCTGTTACTAGTAGTTTTTGTTGTACTCAACTCAAATGCATTGGGGTATCTACAATCACAAAGAAGTCATAAAATTATACAAAATTCTTTTCTGGAAATTAAACCCATAACTGGTCATGTGATCTCTGGAAAGATCATAACGTTGGTATTATATTCATAACATGAATTAAATAGACTTCCAATTTTATTGGCATAATTATACAATAAATCTTTTTAGTTTAATGTATAACAGGCACGTATAACTTCTATCTGTGTTATTGAAGTTACATTCAAACCATTTTCTAAGGCTACAACAATTCATATAATGAATGGGATATCTTAAGGGTGAGTTTGACTCTTTATATCTAGAGTAATAAATATGAAGAATAAGGTTACTAGTTCTTCAGGCAAACTATTCTTTAAGATAGCTTTGGCTGTTTTGTTAAAATGCTATTAATTTTCATTTTTTCAAATCTTTCTTTCTTTTAAGCTATTTGAACTTCTGATCTCGCATTAACATTGAGAAATATTTGGAAACAAAGACAAAGAAACTAGTTTAATATATTTTTTCTTCATTTTTTTTTCTTCAAATGTATAGTCTACCAACTTTCTGAAGCAATAATGTTATAGCAACCAGCTAAAACTTACATGTTTTGTCGGATATATGTTTTAACCTATATTTACATCTAAAAAACACATTTAATTCTTGATATTGTAATCCTTCACAAATTTTTCATTGTTTTTTTAACCAACAAGAAGCTGTTTTCATACTCTGTTATTTTTTTCAAAAACATACTCATTCTTAAACGGATTAGTAAGTATAAATCATTGCATCCATTAATATAATGATAATTGTGTATTAAAAGGATATAAATCACATGTTAGTAGAAACTGACAGTCTGGAAATTCAATATTCACACAATCACCGTAATTAGTAAATTAGTACTTCATACCATTTTCATAAGTATTTCATGCAGTAACTTGCAGTAAAATTTTCTGTTGAAAGGATCACATTTCATTAACGGTATCATTTTTCCACAATAGCGCAAGTTTCTAATACTGTATACATATACATAAACAAGTTACTTCTTTTTAAATTTCCTGTACATTTCAGAATTACACAAAATCAGTTCTATAATAAACACTTTTGGGGTAAATTTGAATGCACACCACTTAAAACACTTCCATATTTAGAAGTTGTTAGCTTCTTGAAATTTTGCCTTAACAAAACATTACTGTAACATTTTCAGTGTTTTTTGTTGTGTATTGGGTGACCCTCTGCTGTTGTTTTTTATTTGGTCGGGTTGTTGTCTCTTTGACACATTCCCCATTTCCATTCTCAATTTTATTTATAGTTTGTCTGTTGATCTTTTTCAATTTTAGCCATGCAGTTGTAAGGTCGTAAACTCATTGTTGAAGGCCGTACGGTGACCAATAGTTGTTAATTTCTGTGTTATTTTGGTCTCTTGTGGCAGGTGTCGCATTGGCAATCATACCACATATTCTTTTTTATATATGCAGTTGTAAGTTTATTTTTGGACTTTGAATGTTTCTCTGGTATATTTCTCCTCTTATTGAGGAACATGTTGAGATCTCACAAACATGTTTAACCCCGCCACATTTTTGCGCCTGTCCCAAGTCAGGAGTCTCTGGCCTTTGTTAGTCTTGTATTATTTTACTTTTAGTTTCTTGTGTACAATTTGGAAATTAGTATGGCGTTCATTATCACTGAACTAGTATATATTTGTTTAGGGGCCAGCTGAAGGACACCTCCGGGTGCGGGAATTTTTCGCTACATTGAAGACCTGTTGGTGGCCTTCTGCTGTTTTTTTTTTCTATGGTCGGGTTGTTGTCTCTTTGGCACATTCCCCATTTCCATTCTCAATTTTATTCATGCATATTCCAAATTATTCTAGTATCCATTTTGATTATATGCTTTTCTTATTATCATTAAGTTTAAAATGTTTAGAGTACAAAATAATAACCATACATTGACATAGTCTTGAATATAAATTCTGTTAGCTCAATTAAAGCTATCATATATTTGTAACTATATAAAAGCCCAATATACTAAATATAAATATGTGTTATAAATCTAACGTTATCTGTTAATTATATGTTCCAGATACAATATCCTGTTAATATATATCTCTGAATACTTTCTGTTAGTAGAAAATAACAGTGTCAGAAAAGGGGCCTTTTATAGCTGACTATGCGGTATGGGCTTTGCTCATTGTTGAAGGCCGTACGGTGACCTATAGTTGTTAATGTCTGTGTCATTTTGGTCTTTTGTGGATAGTTGTCTCATTGGCAATCATACCACATCTTCTTTTTTATAAGGTTCCCGAAAATCTTCAAAAGGAAAAATTATCATTTTATGTTATTTTAAACAATTAAGAATAATAGAATAAAATCCTTAAATGAAGGATGTTTATATGAGTTCCAATTTCTCAAAATTGAACCCATTTAATTATATTTTGATCTTCATTACATGGGCACATCACAAATTTGAAGAAAAATCTGCCAGTAAAAAAAACCTAATAAAAATCTCATTATCACTAATCTATAAGACATTAGTTCTTGATTATTATAATATTTGACATATACAATGTAGCATTACAATAGACAATAAACACTGTTAATAATCACAATACACAAATAATAACATTACATAAACACATGCTGTACATTCAGAATAAATAATAAAGGAAAGCAAAGGGAGATAACTATGTTCAGAAAGGGAGATAACTACACAAACCTCTTCATACTATCTGGACGTATACTCCTCCTGACTGATAACTGGCGTACTCTATTAAGATTGAGTACTGACCTGAAGGTTGATACACATAGACAAATATAAGCAGGTGCAAGGAATTATACAACAAGTCTAATTATACCATTGAATGAGATAATCATGCTGAACGTTTTGTATATACTTCTGTAAAATTGTCCATCGAACATCAAGTGGATAAGAAGTTATGAAAAACAAGAATGTGTCCAAAGTACACGGATGCCCCACTCAATCATTTTCCATGTTCCATGGACTGTGAAATAGGGTAAAAAATCAAATTTGGCATTAAAATTAGAAAGAAAGTTTTATTGCTGAATGAAAAATTTCAAATGCTGTTCAATAATGGCTTTTTTCATACATTTTCATTTTGATCCAAATATTCTTTAAAACAAGAATGTGTCCACAGTACACGGATGCCCCACTCGCACTATCATTTTCTATGTTTAGTGGACCGTGAAATTGGAATAAATTCTCTAATTTGGTATTAAAATTAGAATGATCTTATCAAAGGGAACATGTATACTAAGTTTCAAGTTGATTGGACTTCTACTTTATCAAAAACTACCTTGACCAAAAACTTTAACCTGAAATTTGCACTATCATCTTCTATGTTCAGTGAACCGTAAAATTGGGGTCAAAACTATAATTTGGCATTTAAATTAGAAAGATCATATCATAGGGCACATGTATACTAAGTTTCAAGTTGATTGAACTTCAACTTCATCAAAAACTACCCTGACCAAAAACTTTAACCTGAAATTTGCACTATCATTTTCTATGTTCAGTGAACCGTAAAATTGGGGTCAAAACTATAATTTGGCATTTAAATTAGAAAGATCATATCATAGGGCACATGTATACTAAGTTTCAAGTTGATTGGACTTCAACTTCATCAAAAACTACCTTGACCAAAAACTTTAACCTGAAGCGGGACAGACGGACGAACGAACGAACGAACGAACAGACGGACGGACGAACGGACGCACAGACCAGAAAACATAATGCCCCTCTACTATCGTAGGTGGGGCATAAAAAAAAGCTGGGGATTAAAAATGTTAAATAGTGGCACATTTTTGCCTACAAAATCAATTCAATTGTTGGTTTTATCTGGGCATTCCGGCTTGCTCCACCAATAAAAACTGGCCGCTGAGAAATAGCCCAAAAATAGTGGTTAAAGAGTGGTGATATAACACCAACAATCAATCTTTCAATACTACTTCCATCAAAAGAAAAACAAGAATGTGTCCATAGTACACGGATGCCCCACTCGCACTATCATTTTACATGTTCACTGGACCGTGAAATTGGGGTCAATACTTTAATTTGGCATTAAAATTAGAAAGCTCATATCATAGTTAACATGTGTACTAAGTTTCAAGTTGATTGGACTTCAACTTCTTCAAAAACTACCTTGACCAAAAACTTTAACCTGAGCTTCACACTATCTTCTTCTTCATTGTTCTTTGTTCAGTGGACCATGAAATTGGGGTCAATACTTTAATTTGACATTAAAATTAGAAAGATCATATCATAGGGAACATGTGTACTAAGTTTCAAATTGATTGGACTTCAACTTAATGAAAAACTACCTCGACCAAAAACTTTAACCTGAAGCGGGACGAACAAACGGACGAACAAACGGATGAACGAACGGACGAACGAACGGACAGACGGACGAACGGAGGCACAGACCAGAAAACGTAATGCCCCTCTACTATCGTAGGTGGGGCATAAAAATAATAATTATATTTGTTGGTATAAATAATAAGATCAGTCAATCAGAAAATGAGAATTATGGAAAGGGCTAGAAATTATCTGAAAACTGAGAATATATAATAATAACATCCGAAGGGAATAACCTAAATATTCAAAAAAGAAAGATTCCATTATACATATCATTCCCAAACATAAGAAAGATTCCATTATACATATTATTCCCAACATAAGAAAGATTCCATTAAACATATCATTCCCCAACATAAGAAAGATTCCATTATACATATAACTTCCAAACATAAAAAAGATTTCATTCCACAACAGACCTGTCACTGGCTGGGAATTCCTGTTTGAAGTCCAACTGTATTATTTTTTGGAACAATTTGTCAAAATTGACTGTCTGTCGACTCTGCCTGGGCAAAGATCATGAAAAAGAGGCATAAATCGATGGCAATGAACACCAATTGACTATTTTATAGGTCTTAATACACCAATTGTTTCTTATGTTGCAAAATTGTAATTAACAATTGTTTCCTTATTCAATTAAAATGTTAATGGCACATGATGCAGGAAGCCAGCAAGTATTTTGGAGTGTCAGCTTTGCTGCCTTCTTTATCTTATGTATGAATTGTAGGCATATATTGCCAAAAGTATTTATAGTTTTAATGAAATTCTAAAAAAAGATGCCAATAAAATGGTATCCTCAATTTTCGTATTGAGATCATAGTTCACAACAACATCTGTAAAAGTACATAGCAGCAGAAGCTTTAAGAGGTAAACAGTTCTGGTTCCTGCGCCTTCATGAAAGAACTGTTACCCATCTCATAAAACCATTCACTATCAAAGACAGGCAAGTTTGAAGATAAATAAAAAAAGGTTCACTCAAAAGGTTCATATTCGCTTTTTAAGTTGAGAAAAATAAATATGTTTTTGTATAGAATGCACAACAATCTGGTTTAAATGTTAAATCCACATCAAAAGCACTCTTAGGCCAACAAGAGTGCACACGCTGAAATGTCTCGCCTTCTAAACTAATCATTGATATTATGTTGATAGTCTTAAGTATAAAGCTAAGCTTTATTACAACTGTCACATAAACTTTACATTAACCAAGATAACTAAACAAAGACCAATGAACCTTGAAAAAGAGGTCCAGGTCAGATGAACCATGCCAGGCAGACAGGTACAGCTAACAATGCTTCTATACAACATATATAGTTGACACATTACTTATAGTTTAAGAAAAATAGACCAAAACACAAAAACTTAACACTGTGCAATGAACCGTGAAAATAAGGTCACGGTTAAATAAAACCTGCTCGACTGACATAAAGATCATAAAATATTTCCATACACCAAATATAGTTGACCTATGGCATATAGCATTAGATAAAAAGACCAAAACTCAAAAACTTAACTTTGACCACTGAACCATGAAAATGAGGTCAAGGTTACATGACATTTGCCCGCTAGACATGTACACTTAACAATCATTCCATACAACAAATATAGTAGACCTATTGCATATGGTATGAGAAAAACAGACCAAAACACAAATATTTAACTATAACCACTGAACCATGAAAATGAGGTCAAGGTCAGATGACACCTGCCAGTTGGACATGTACACCTTACAGTCCTTCCATACACCGAATATACAAGACCTATTGCTTATAGTATCTGAGATATGGACTTGACCACCAAAACTTAACCTTGTTCACCGATCCATGAAATGAGGTCGAGGTCAAGTGAAAACTGTCTGACGGGCATGAGGACCTTGCAAGGTACGCACACATCAAATATAGTTATCGTATTACTTATAATAAGAGAGAATTCAACATTACAAAAAATTTGAACTTTTTTTTCAAGTGGTCACTGAACCATGAAAATGAGGTCAAGGACATTGGACATGTGACTGACGGAAACTTCGTAACATGAAGCATCTATATACAAAGTATGAAGCATCCAGGTCTTCCACCTTCTAAAATATAAAGCTTTTAAGAAGTAAGCTAACGCCGCCGCCGTAGCCGCCGCCGCCGCCGGATCACTATCCCTATGTCGAGCTTTCTGCAACAAAAGTTGCAGGCTCGACAATTAAAATTAATTGATAGATTTTCATCCCCGCCCGCCCCTCTGAAATAGTCCCGCCCTGATTTTATTTATTTTGAAAAATTTACGATTTCCGGATTTTTTTCATTTCCGTTACTGGTAACCGTTAATAATTTCATTTCATTCGACCTTCCTGTTTCAAAATTCGGTTTTCATATTTCTTGTTTCGTGTACTTTAAGACGATTATGTTGACAAATTCTGCTGCTCAATGATGACAATATCATCTACTGATAATATACAATTATGGCCCGTTGAAGAGGTGAATATCCAAAATTGTCAACACGAGAAGGTTATTTCATTGAGGGCGCAGCCCGAAGTGAAATAACTTTTAAGGGTTGACAATTTTGGATATTCATCGACTCTAAGGGGCCACAATTGTTTTATTATACCGAACGAACATTGGAAAGTCCTTTCGAACACTTCTTTGGACTTTACACAACAGTCAACACAAACACACAAGCTGAAAATAGCTTTAACGGCTTTGTGTTCTAGAATTTCTCGAATGTACAACAAAGGTAGAATCTTTTTGTAAAATATTGAAGGCCCTGAAAAGGACCGTTTATAAGAGACACGGCTGCTGGTACTCTTTTCATGACCACTGCCTTATTTCCATTTCTCTCGGTGGGCTTCCAGTGTAACGTGAACGCTGCCATTTTGTTTATTTATGTCTGTGACGTCATTTTCATGGGAGGTAATTCAAGTACAAATCAACAAACTGAAAAGGTTATTCACCGGTGAATAATAGGGTTATTCACCGCTGGTGCAAATTTTTAGGGTTATTCGTCCTTCCTTGCAATTGAATGAAAAACAACTGAATTACTCCATGTCACGTGATAACGTTTCACCCAATAGAATTGTTTAAAATATATGTAAGGTATAATGATAGAGATAGATTACCAAAAGGGCATGAAATATTCGGGTTATGATTAATACGCTGCGTCTAAGAACGCAAATTGCGGTATGACACAAATTGAAAATTTCTGTCATTAGAAAACCGTGGATATTTTTAATAATACATTGACTTTGTGTCAGCAAATTTTGGCTGTGAAATTGAATGATTTCCAAAGCGCATGAATCATGGAACAAATTGGTGAAAAAATATAACTCGATTAAAGAAATTGAAAAAAGCATGAACTTGTTAGATCTATGACCGAATATTGAGTCCAAAAAGTTGGCAAACATACACTTTGTGTTAAAGAAAGCCCTTAGATTTACCCATGGCTATTGTTTTTGTTTAAAAACACAAAATACCCTTAAAAGAGTCATTAAACAACTTCATGATTAACAATATAATTATATATGCTTCAGTCTTGCATAACTTGAGAATTTTTGGCCACGAGCATCACTGAAGAGACATGTATTGTCGAAATGCGTATCTCGAGCAAGAAAATTGGTACCGTTCATTTTATTACTACAAGTGGGTCGATGCCTCTGCTGGTGGACTATTAGTCCCCGAGGGTATCACCAGTCCAGTAGCCAGTACTTCGGTACTGGCATGAAAATACAGATTTTTTGTGTTATTAAAATTTGCTGTTACAAAATGATAGAAATTATTATAAATTAAGGAATGTATCTCCCTCGTGCAAAGCTCTGATTCCTTTCACGGATTTGGCTATACTTTTTGGACCTTTTGGATTATAGCTCTTTATCTTTTATATAAGCTTTAGATTTCAAATATTTTGGCCACGATCATCACTGAAAAGACATGTATTGTCGAAATGCACATCTGGTGCAAGAAAATTGGTACCGTTAATTTTATTAAAAGCGCCAACCCTACTATTTCCAACACTGTTTGAGTTCTCATTTCATTCATTATACTTGTGTTGCATACCATTGCATTTTCATAGTTTTATGGGGACTACAAACCATCGCTTAGAAAGAAAAATAAATTTGGAGTTGGTAGTCAAACTGAATATCTCCAGGATTTTACTGTTTACTCTGAAAATATGTTTCTAAAGTAGCAATTGCATGTAGAGCAGTCGTTGCCAATCAGAGATATTTATTTAAGAATTTGAAAAATTATGTACGATTCTTTATACCTGTTTACACATGTACATGATATAAGCTAATTATAACACTTGCATATATGAAGTTCACGTCACAATTAAGAAGGTTTCATATTAATAAAATTTAAAAAATAAAATCCTCCCACCTGCCCTATTTTTTTCAAAACTTTGGATGAAAATCTACTAATTAATTTTAGTTGGCCTTAATTAAACAAAACTAAGCATTAAAATCCAAACACTCTCATCATGCACCAGTGAAAAATGTATCGTCACATCATTCTCTAACAAACAAAGAACAAATGCTTAAAGGGGTAAACAGTTCTGGTTCCTGCCCTTTCATGAAAAAACTGTTACCCATGACATAATACCATTCATTAGCAAAGCCAGGCAAATTTTAAGACAAATAAAAAAAACTTTTTAGGTTGAGTAAAAATAATAGTTTTTGTATAGAATGCACAACAATCTTGTTTTACAGTTAAATCCACATCAAAAGCACTCTTAATTAAACAAAAACTAAGCATTAAAATTAAAAAACACTATCATGCACCAGTGAAAAATGTATCTTCACACCATTCTCTAACAAACAAAGAACAAATGTTCTAAGGAACACTTACACAGAGTTGACAAACCAGGTTGGAAAAATCATACTGTATTGAAAAACAACAGATAAAATATTTATAACCCTATTGCTTTAGCATTTCATGATAATTTAAACACAACAATTTCATTCTTTACAGCAAAATGCATATAGTGTGTAGGTAAAGGTATTATCTTTGGTTAGCTGTACCGTGAAGTCATTATCAAGTTATGTATACTACCCTCCTTTAAGAGTAGACTAGTCTGACAGGTAACCGATCTATCTGTCTGCATGACTAGACTTCTATGGAATTAGGAAATTATACCTAACCTAATAATGACTGAACGGTACCAAGCTGGCAAGCTAACCAAAGATAATACCTTAGCATACACACTCAATGCATTTTACTGTAATAAATGCAACAGGATTTCTGTTTTTTTTTTTTCTTACTTTAGGGTATCAGTACTGGGGTTAATTTAATTCTTTAATTATGGTTCACCTATACCTTAAAAATCCCCTTATTTGGTTATCCAATAATAATGATGAATTGACAAAATATGAATTTACTTTATAAGCGGCCAATTTCTTTGTAAAGATCACAACAGAGGGGAGACGACCCTTTAGTTGGAAAATTTTGTCTATAGCTTTTTGTAAAATAAAATGAATCAATCAAGAATGGAAACAAGGAATGTCTGAAAATGAATTAATTATTGTGAATTAAATTTGACAAGCAAAGTACTATCTACCAAAGATAAATAAAGCAAATCTAAGACTATGTTACCCCAAGCTGAAAGATGACATTGATTTAAGTCATTTCTCTATGTCTCTACTTTCCCAGACATGTTTCTATCCCATGCAAGTATACACATTTCTCTTAACATTTGATTTAAGTAGGACATAATTCAATTGAAGTCTAAATTTCTATTCCATGACAAAGTTGGTAAATTGAGATCTTAAAGCAAAACCGAATTTCTATTTGGCAAAATATTTGGGTAAGGGAAATAATTAAGCTTCATGTTTGGGTAAGGAAGTTAATTTAGCAATCTATTTTGGCAAGGGAGACAATTTAGCAAAATGTCTGATTTTTTTCCTTGATCAAGTTGTACTTACTTTTCCACATTAGTGACTGCCTGAACACACAACATACTCTCATTATCTATACTGTCTCTAGCTGTCGATGACTGTTAATAAAAATTATTATATATGTTATAATTCTTTCAGTTTGACCTAAGGGATTTCCCCTGTGTTAAATAAAGTTTAATATATTCAAAACTGGTTAGAGCAGTTGTAAAACAAGTTATTGTTATTTTGGATTTAGATATAATGTGGATTCATGTATTTTTGTGGGTATCAATTTTCAGGAATTGATGGATATTTGATTTAGTGGTTTTCCAAATCTCTGCATACAAAGACTATAGAAAAATTGTAATTCGTTAAACATTTGAATTCGTAGTTCACCTTTTTCTATGAAACACACAATAATTGGTATCCAATGAACAGTAATGAATCTACAGCATTGGTTATATATGCACGTAAAATTCTGTGGCAGATGGAAGGGTGGAGTTTCTTTATATTATATAAAGAAATTAAATTGTTGAGCTGTCAGTTCAATCAAAGGTTCTCACAGTAACTACAACATACAGGTTACAGTTTATCATTTATGATCATATATATATGATTTATGAATACATATCATATCGAGATTCAGATCACTTATATATATATATAATGATGTGTTGGACAATTTCTTGTATGCAAATGTCTATTTGAATATTGTTATTAATTCATATTAGATTATTAATTTATCGCTATTTTGTGCATTTTTCCTTTGATCTTTTTTTATGATAATTTTCATATCATGCTACTCGCTTGAGATGGAAAATTATCACTAGAAACTAAGCATGCACGTGGCGTTACTAACGAAATTGACATGAAATTGACAACGTCGTCATAGGTAAAATAGCGATAAAAAGATTATCATTGTTCACCTCAACTCGATTGCCTTTCTCGCTTCGCCGTCCCTGCTCAAGCGAGAAAGTCAATCTTGTTGAGATGATCACGGATAATCTATAATTATTACACATTGTTTGCAATAAAAAGACAAAATTACTGCGAGCAACCAAACCTATATTAGAGTCTTGTTTTATCTATACAAAAGGAATTTTTGCAACTTTTGCAATAGATGAAAAATGAAGTGAATATATATCTTCATGAATCTGTAAACTTAGATCTTTCTTTATTTAACTAAACATCCAGTAAATTTGAAAATTGCAACATCAAATCTCTGAGAGATTGGCTAGAAAGGACTTCACATGGAACAAAGTATTCACAAAAATAAGTTAGTTTACAATAATACTTTCATTGTGACTTACCTTTTCATTGACAAAGTATCTTAAACAACCATGTTCTATTACACAATATCTATCCATAAAGGCTGAAAAGAAATAATTCAATATTTTTAAAAATTCCACTGTAAGTCTAAAGTCTAAAAATTATCTGTGAATCATATATAGGATTCGAAGTTAACATTTTGCCCCAACTCAAAATAAACCTTAAAACTGTGACTTCAAAGTGATATTCTTCAAGATAATACCATTTTTCTTGAGTTTAAAAGATTGCTCCAATTTTGTTTTGCTTCTTATAAATCATTGGCTTTCAAATATTCAGCCTTAAGCATTCCTGATGAAAAAAAATCCAATACAATGAGGGGCAGCAGGACCTTTTTTTAGGGACATCAGAATAGGGTGTTTTTAAGCTCGGGAATTCGGGATTGACCCTTTCAGGATCCGGGATTTTTTTTTCTTCTAATTTCAGGATGTAGAGATTTATTTTTTTTAATTCGGGACCTCGGAATTTCATGTTTTTAAGCCCAAGATTTTGGGATCAGAACCCCTCCGATCCCCCCTTCAACGCTTTGGATGGATGGAATTTAAAAAGTGTTGTTTTCATTTTCATTTTTGAAGGACTTACCATTTCTATTTCTGGGTCCTGTCTTTAACAAGTGACCTTCCATTGTTATTTCTGCTCGTAACCGTAATGCCAAAGCCTACATTAAGAAAATGGTGACAATAATATAGTTTAATTTGATTTACAAAGTGTTTGTCACTTTACAATAATTTCTGTGGGTGTTTTCTTTCATGGATCAATTTCTTGGTTTGTGACAACAATGTCCATTTGTGGGATTTCAAATTTGTAGTTTTAAAATATAAAAATTCACTCAATGGTTATTTGTATTGTCTTTGCACATTTTTGTTTAGGGGCCAGTCGAAGTCTGCCTCTGATTTTCTCGCTGTGTTGAAGACCCATGATGGCCTTCACCTGCTCTATGGTCGGGTTGTTGTCGCCATGACACATTCCCCATTCTCAATTTTTATATCTGCCTCCGGCTGCATGATTTTCTTGCTGTGTTAATGACCCATTGGTGGCCTTCGGCTGTGTTATTCACTCTTTGGTCAGTTTGTTGTCTCTTTGACACATTCCCCATTTCCATTCTCTATCTATATTTATTAAATATCTGTTAACAAACCTCATCAATATCAGCTGAAGCTCTTGATGTTCCTGAAAATAAAATAATGTCTCTTAAAATTTTAAAGTTAATGTAAAACTCATTATAGAGGTGCTCCTAATAAAAGGAGACTAAAAAAGCTAGTTTATACAGTGAAACCTGTCCAAACCGAACACCCACGGGACTTTGCGTTTTGTTCGGTTTTCACAGGTGTTCGGATTGTAGAGGTAAACAGAAGTCGACACCAAAATAATTTTAGCACTTACTGACAAGGGATAATAGGTGACACAACAGACGACTATTTATTTTCGTGATGATATAGATGTAAGCGTAAAAATATAAGTAGATAAAGATAGACCTATTGGTACATTTGTGTTAATAAATCAAACGCCACTCCGTCAATCACGCTCGTCGTTGTGAAACTACAATGAATAAATCGTTCAATGATGTCCGACGTGGAGCAATTTTGCTTTTTATAATTTTTTCTAATCCATTAATTCACTGACCACTTCATATTCCAAGTCACTGTCAAATGACGATTCCGTAGTTGAGTCGAGATCGTCATTGTACACACGAGTTCTCGGACTAAACTTGCCACCCGCTGACTGATACTTCGCAACAGGATAAGAGTGAAACAACAGCAGGGGTCCAGTTGTGTCCAGTTTATTCTCAGACTTTATCGTTGTTAAATAGCTTACGGAAGTCTTCAGGAGCATCCGAATCAAATATATAGGGCCTCTAAAGGGAATCCGGCAATCGAAAGCCATTGACCTTGTCGTGTTGCATGACTTCCTAATCCAGTGAAAGGCTTTAAAACTTTAAAACTATTACTTTATTAAGCAGTTTAGCTACAGAATGGCAGTCACGATAATTATTTGAGAAATGTGCATTTAATTGATCTAAGGGAAAGTACCTTTCTTGTCATTTTCGGCGATGGGGGCAGCTGACCAGTTTAACGTTTCTTTACAACATAAATCATTTGATCACTGAATGCATGGACACAAACATGCTAATTAGTTTGTCATAACAACTCACCATTTAATTTAACCTCAAATACCCTCGGGGATACTCTGTCATCCTGTGTTTGTTTAATGAAATCATGAAAATAATTAAAAATAATTTTTTGTTTTGATTGCTATCGATCGATTTTGACAGGTAATTTTTAGATACATATTTACTATCGAGCATTCAAAAATCGTTCGGAATTCGGTGTTGACAGGGTTCGGTTTTTTCAGGTTAGATTAACGTTAATTGATAGGGAAATTTTGAGGGACTTTGAAAATTGTTCGGTTTAAACTGAAATTTGGTTTTATCAGGGTTCGGTTTACCCAGGTTTCACTGTACTAAGAAGAAGTGTTGTAAACAAACAGGTACAATAACTGAATATTAAATGGTCAAAAATGCTGTTAGCACTTATTTAGTTTCACAGACAATATTTGAAAGACAATAACTTTTGAAACCAAAAAAAATATATATCAGAAGATTTGGTATAAGTGTCAATGAGGCAACTCTCTATCCATGTCACAATTTGTAAAAAGTAAAGCATTATAGATTAAAATATGGCCTTCAACTCATGTCCTTGGCTCTCATCAAACAGCAAGCTATAAGAGGCCACAAAAAAACCTCAGTGTAAAGCCATTTTTGATTAAAACTTATTTAATTTACTTACTGTCACCTCCGTTATGATACAGAAATTCCTAAAATAAAAATAAAGTATTTAAATTTAAGATGCTAATATGAACCTAGATATTCAATGTCTTAATAGACTGTAAATTGAATAAGTTTGAGAAAAAGACATAGATGTAGTGTAAAGTTTTCTTCTGGTTTTTGTGAGCTACTGAATTCAAATGTTTTATTTTCAGCTGATATTAGTGGATGAACAACTATTGGTGGTTAAATAATTTAATGCATTCTGGATATGATTTTCAAAAGCTTACATTAAAGTTGTGATTGGCGAAATCCCGAGCTAAAAACACCCAATCTTGGAGTCCAGATACAGGTCCTATCCCCCTAGTTCTTGGTTGTATGGATATTTTAAAAGTCCCTTCCTACATTCCCACATACATTTTAATGGAATAGCCCTAACCTGGATCTTTCATTCAACAAATAAGTGAATAACTTACAGTCTGCAATCTTTGTCCTTCATCTTTGGCAAGGTCAAATGCTGCAATAAGAAAAGTATGTAAATGTTTATGTGATTTGAGTTGAAATTTCAAAATTGAACACCTGACATAATACCCTTTTTTATATAATTAACCATCCAGTATCAATTTTTTATATAAACAAGTGAATCTGCGATCTACTGCTCACTGATGATATTTCTGCCACAAGTGGATAATTTTAATAATGTAAAAATATGTAAGTGTTCGGTAAACAGAAAGTTGTTGAGTGATGAATATGAAACACATTACGCAGTATAGTTATTTTTTTATAAATGTTTTAAATAGAGTCATACGACTAAATATGAAATTATTAAAATTTTACTATAAGTATAGGTGTTGCTCATTGTTAAAAGCTGTGTGGTAACTTGTTATTGTTTACTTTTTTGTACTGTCTAGTTGGAACTCGTACTCTCTATGTATATAGTTACCTGTTTTTCCTGTAGTATTGTCAGTAAATAAAATCTACAAAAAGAATAAAAAAAATTATCTTCAATATTATGTTGCGCAAATTTACAGGAGCATGACATTTAATCATTGTACATAATTTTTTTAAATCTTTTCTATTTTAGAGAAATTCAACAATTCATGCAAATTGTTTGTCATCAATATATATTTTCAAATACTCTAGCAGTGAATATTCTATTTTTTAGACTTCATATTAAAATACAAGATTTTGATTGGTTATTAATACAAGGGATACAATTTACTCTATCCCATAGCTCAGCAGAGTCAACTTATTCAATCTCATGGCTCAACAGAGTCAATTTACTCTATCCCCTGGCTCAGCAGAAGACAATTTTTTAATGTCACTCTCTCACGTAGATCAAAAAATCTATAATCTAACTTGTAATTATGTTGGACAGCATATTTTACATTGACATTAAAAAATATGACACATTTATAACAATAATTTGACAAGACTTACATCTGCTCCAGAGAAAACAATTTTCATGGTCTGTAAAATGTCCTCTGTTACAACAACCCGAAGTAATTCCTGAAACAAGTATTGTTATTAAGTTAGTCAACAGTTTTATATCCTCAAAAAAATGTTTGAAAAGAATTATAAGGCTTACATTCTGTATTAGTCTGTCCCAAGTAAGATGTCTGAAGTTAAATTGTTGTCATTTATTGCTGTGTAACATATCTGGATTTTTGTTCATTATTTTGTACACGAATTAGTTAGTTTTCTCATTTGAATTGCTTTACACTTCAATTGTGAATGGAAATGAGGAATGTGTCAAAGAGTCAACAACCAGACTGTAGAGCAGCTGAAGGCCATCAATTCAGCGAGAAACTCCAGCACTCCAGGAGTCCTTCAGCTGGCTCCTATCCATTTGTCAATTTGTGACATTTTATAGCTGACTATGGTATATGGGCTTTGATCATAAAAAACATTTTATTAAAATAAATTATGTCAATAAAGGTTTTGATTTTGTAAATATTGCCAGTATATTTAACGACCATTCTGTTAAAGAACAAATTCCTGGATATTTTGACAATACTGAGCTACCTCTTATTTGTTACATTTACAAGAAATCTACCCGGAAATTTGTGTTTAATTATAGTCAATTGTGTAAAGATGTTAATAGCAGTGAAAATACACCTACTTCATGTAATTGTAGTACCTCCGAATATATTTATGGACCCATTTCCCATGTTATAACAGGAGATCTTAACATCGTTCAAGACCGAGAGTTAAAATCATTCCTCAGTAAAGGACCTAAATATCGTCCCCCGTCAACTATTAATTGGAATGAGTGTCGTAATATCATCCACGACTCACTCCATACTTACTGTATGAAATGGAGAAAACGGGAAAAAGCTGACAAAAATCTTTTTTTAATTCAGTAATGAAGATAGTTGATATACGTATTCAACATTTTAAAGAACATTTTACTTGTTGTCTCTTTGGCACATTCCCCATTTCCATTCTCAATTTTATTTGCTAACTCTTGAAGGCAAACAGTAACCTACAGTTGTTAACTACTATGTCATTTGGTATTTTGTGGAGAGTTGTGTCATTGGCAATCCTACCTTTTTATATTTATCATCTGGTATGCAAGATATGCATTTCATCTACATAAGACTCATCAAAGTCATTTGAATCAAAACATTTGAAAGGCAATATATTCAACAGTTATTCCTTAAACTATAATCATACTTTATATTGTTTATAAGATGTGTCAAAAGGGCCTCTCTAAGCCGTTAAGTGAAAAATTCTACCAAATACAGCATTGAAACAGTCCCCAGATAGCTCAAATGTCATGAACAAGTTATTTAATATCAAAATTTATCCGGATTGAAAAAAAAATGATAAGGTTAAATTTGAAAAATATTTAGGAACTTTATAATACAATTTATTTTGTACTTTAGCGACATTTTCTGTACATAACAACCAAATAAAGAGAAAAGCCTTAAAATCTAACATCTTTCATAAGTTTATGGAATACCTCATTGAGTCCTCCAATGAGGGGATGTTGATCTATCCATAACTTCCTCTCGTATTTATCTTGAATGAACTGTTTCCTGTTAATGGGAGATGACTCTGTATTTATACCATGTACAGCTTGTAGTCTGTTTTCCCAGAATTTGTTGGCATTCTCATTTCCTACAGCCTTCATCAACTAAAACAAAATGTACATATAATACATGGATTCATTATTATTCATGGATGCCTATTTTCTAGATTTCCTGGAAACAAATTAAATGAACCACAAATTTAAAATTTACCGACTACAAATACAAATTTGTTTACAGGCTTTAAGCAGATCTTATTTAAAATCAGAAAATCAAATATCCATGAAAATACAAGTTTTTGTTCATCAACATAAATTGGTATATATAATACTTATACATGAAAATAAAAGAATCCACAGTATGCAAAATAAGCAAACAGAATCTAATAGATGTCCGGCTAAAATATTTGACCACTCTTTTCTTATTGACCTTCTCATCTAAAAAAAACCTAGGGCAAATTGCAAAACCCACAAGTTGATATTTTCATGCAGACATTCTAATATTTTTTATGTGATTGCTGTTTTATCCTCTGAAATGTTTACCCCATATTTTCATTTCATCCAATGAAATGCAATGTATAAGATGATAATCAGTCATATTAACATTTAAGTCTTAATAACTTTCACTATAAATTTCTTACTTCTATCAAACTTGGTGTCCATATAGTTGTATCCATTCGTAAAGATTTGATACGAGATATTCTGTGGTCAAAATCTCTGTGAATTCCTGAAACCAGTTAATATTTTTTATGTTCAGAGAAAGTTTTATTTTTACACAATAATTCATTTTGCAATTGTTCTTCTTCTTATACTGGGCAGATAGATTCTTGTTTGTACTTAAATCAACATAATTTGTTAGGAATAATAATATTGATTTTTTGGTCACAGTTTTCTATCAAATCACATGGAGAGGGATTTCTATTCCATCATTCATTAGACATAACAAATAAGGATGTTCGCTGCTCAGTTTCAAAATAAATAACTTTTCATAAAACTAGTATGTATTGATAGGGAATAAATTTGAGGAATCAAAAAATCAAAAAAAATATAAGAGTCAATGAGCTTGTTTTCGAGATATAAGCCATTGGAGTTTTGGTGGGAAAATTTTCTCTCTTGAGTTTTCATTTCAACTTTATCATTGACCAGTTAAAGTTCTCAAATACAATAAAAAAATAAATAAAATTTTATAAGACTTTTACAAATGACTTATAATAATACATGTAAAAGATTTATAAAAAGAAAAATGGGGGTTCATTGGGAAAATTTTTAAGGCATTCAAATGGATAAAACCAGAGGTTTCTGAAAATCTGACAAAAATTCCAAAACATGAAAAGCAGACATCCTTAAGAGCCCTGTGTGCTTTTTTTAAGAACATAACAAGCCCAATAGACCCCTTTTGAGTTTCTTGCATTTCCGTCCAAAACTTTAGCGTTTAGGGGCATTGTCACTTCTTCCCATGTTGAGAAAGTGGTCGAAAAAATATAATGATAATCATGCTTTATTGCTAGAATTAATCGAGAAATTAAAAACTTGTAATTGATAATCAGAACCGCTGTCAGTAGGGAATTGTGATTAAGTACCCATGGAACAAAAATTATTTCTAGTTTATCAAACGTAATGATGATCAAGAAGTCGCTTGAGATACTTGGTACTTTAATAGTGCAGGGATACAGAAGATTGAGGTAACCCCTCTATCTGGTAAATGGGACAACATCCCTAATGCGCCTTGAAATGAGGAACTCAAAAGTCACGTGTAAAGAAAAAATCTCTGTGTAGTGATATTGGACATATTTCTATTTTTAGCAAATGACTGAACTTAATTATTTGTGGTGATTAGGAAAGTAGAGGAACATAGAATAAATGTGTAAAAACTATGGAGCTATTGAATGTGTTCAAAGTATTAAATTTTCAAAGAACTTATTGTGTTAAAAAGGGGATATTTTACCACAAGGAGCCGCATCACAACAGGATGTTCGGGGTTTGCTAATTTACGGAAAAAGTAATCTCACTTCGTACCCCGAAAATTTAACCACATATGTGAAAATGTCACAGCTTCGAAACAAGCTATCATACATATCCAAGTTAACGATATGGACTGAGCTACAGGAAAAAACGTTACCATTACCGCCTATGTAAAAACAATTAAAGATTTTGACCCAAATTAGAAGCTTAATTCCAGAAGTTGTCAGACTGATTTATGGATGATTTCACCTTGTACACCACCGAAAATGATGGTAAGTAGTTTTTTATTTATACCTAGATATCATAAATTGTTTAAGATAAATGTTTTTGATAAAGATCAGCAAAAACTCAAGGAAATTTTCGCTTTTAAAATGCATAACTGGCACGGGGCTGAACACTTGTTTTAGGCACAATCATAAATTTGTTTACTTCCGAGAGATCCGAAAGGAATTTGTTTACTACATTAAAAAGGCAAGAAATAACTTTTAAATATTATTAAATTGTAAGTAAACATGACACAATATAGTCTTTGTTATGTAATTATCACTCTGGTCTACAGGAATACCTGATAATCAAGGGAGATAACACACTTCATACGAGTAATATGAGATTCATCATCGCATGTGCTTTTATCCAATGATTTGACCACTGGTCAGTAGATATCATATACACAAAAAAAAACAGACAAACTCATTTACATGTTTTAAGAAAATCATGAATTATTATTTTTAATGCACATGAGCAAAACAAAAGATATTGTCATTTCTCAGTGAAAAAGGGGGAGGGTCAAACCTTCTTGAAAACAATATTTCTGCACCTATTCAACTATTAAGCTAGTTAGCTACTACCCATGGTTCTAATACAAAAGGTTTAAATGAAGGTGGCTAAGCCACAAGGGAGAAGCATTTGTCTTTCTTTGTGATTAAACTTTCAAGAATAGATTTTTCTCTCTCAATAATACTTGTGCATTTAAATCAAATGATAACACAGCCTGAGTATTTTTTTTTGTCTTATTTCAGTTCCAGACATATCATTATTTTTCAACCTGAGATGGCAAACTAGAGGTTTTAAAAAGTCCTGAATAACTGGTAAGCATTTTGTTTTATTAGGCAAGCTCTAAATTGTTTATTTCTGGTATTTATGCAATAGAAATTACAGTCAGTATGTTAAAAATATGCTAATATGAAAACTGAGCTACAGGAAAAAACGTTACCATTACCGCCTATGTAAAAACAATTAAAGATTTTGACCCAAATGACATCATAAAGGTGCCCATAATTTGACGAATTCTCTAGTGAAGGACATTTTTAATTTTGGTTTCTTGTGTATAAGTAGAAATTTAGCATGACGTCCATTATCACTGAAATTACATATTTTTTAGGGGCCAGCTGAAGGAAGCCTCCAGCTGCGGGAGTTTCTCGCTACATTGAAGACCCATTGGTTGCCTTCGGCTGTTGTCTGCTCTAAGGTCAAATTGTCATCGCTTTCACACATTCCCCATTTCCTTTCTCAATTTTATTAATAGAAAGTGGTCTATTATCAAGTCCTCCTAAAAGTAATATATGTTGTGTAGTCTAATTAACATAGTTTACCTGCACAGTTTTTACACAGAACAATACCAATATTAATGGAAGCCCAGTGTGCATCTGTAAAACAGAGACAGAATGTTAGTAAATACATGTTTGTTAATATCAATATAGAGCAATAGAAGTTTACTTGAACAACGTAACCACAAGTTAATACTCCATGTTATTTTATGCAGTGTAATATCTCAAAAAGAATTTCTCATTTTGTATGTTTTGCCATGTTTACACAGCTACTTTTACACAGCTACTTTTGCATAAGTATTATTTCTGTACTAAAAAATGCAGTACTGGCAATTTACTTTTAATATTTAGTACTATTTCTTTACTTTAAAACTATTGTAATATTTAGGTACTTGTATTTTACAGTACTTGATTTGTACTAAATATTTTGGAACAGAAATAATACAATATTCCATGTTTGAAAATTATAACTTTAAGAAATTTGAAATAGAAAAACTTTCAAAATGCTGAAAATGTAACGGTAGTAACCAAAAATATATAGTACCTAAATTTCAAGTACAAATAAAGTACTGTAAAATACAGGTACCTAAATATTACAATAATTTTAGAGTAACAAAATAGTACTGAATTTTAAAAGTAGATTTCCAGTGCTACAAATTTTTTAGTACAGAAATAGTACCTATGCAAAAGTAGCTGTGTAAGAGGTCATTTTATGAATAGTGGTACCCATGATAATAAATGAATCCACAGCAACATTATAAAGGAGCTTATCGGACCACAGATGAATTATCACGTTGTGATTGGTTAAACGCCGTCACGTGGTGACCCCCTATGAGACCGTATGGGGTTAGTAAGTTTCATATGGGGTTCATGACGCGTTAATGGCGACGTCATCTATTAATGTTGTTGTGTTTCATTGTTTATTTTTCAACAAAACGCCGCAGAAAAAGTCCAGCGTCCGATAAATTCGTTATACGGTTAACTACCGACCCCCTACAGATCCATAGAGGGTGAATAAAATTCATAGGGGACTCGGCCTCCGGCCTCACCCCCTATGGATTTTACTAACCCTCTATGGATCCGTATGGGGTCAGTAGCGAACCATATAACTTATAATATTTTAAGAACAATAAAAGAGATACTACCCAATATGATCTGTGTTTTGTAGTAATAAGCATTGTGTATAAGACTCATGACATGTGGTTGAGGCTAACTAAAGTGAGAGAATGGAAAACAATTTTTGAAGAACACATACATATGGATGAACATACAAAGGACGTACAGAGGGACAAGGGTAAAACTTAATACGGCTTCGTCCTCAGTTGGGGCCTTAAAAGAAAATCTAAATTGTTTCTCTTGACTAATTTTAAATCCCCAATATATATTTACCTGGTGCCCTACAATCTGCACAGAAATGGTTACTCTGGTTTTCTCTCACACTGTCTAAAACCTGAAAATATAAACAGAGCAATTTTAAAGGGGCATAATGATGAAAAATTAGATGGTTGATATCATAAGATGTGATATGAGTGCCAATGTGACACTCCCCATCAAAATTTGAAAAAGTACTGTAAATTCAGAAATTAATGCATGTAATGAGAGGTTTTTATTATTGCGAAAAATGGGACCGAATTGTAATCGCAATAATTTAAACTAGCATTTTGAATATTGTATATGAATTATACAAGATTTTTCTCAAAATCGTAAAAATGAATATCTCATTTAAGTCTAAAATGACAAAATCGCAATAATAAATGCCACAATAATTTCTGAATTTACAGTTAACTATTATAGGTAAAAGTACAGCCTTTAACACAGAGCCTTGGCTCACACCTAACAGCAAGCTATAAGGGTGTCTGGTCTAAGGTAAGTACAAATGCTGATAGCTTATAGAGAGTCCATGCATTGTTCATTTGTTCTTTTGAATATTTTATCATTTTGAAATGTGTTTAAGTATGTTTAACATTTCTATGATAAATGACTGAAAGTTACCCCATCATTTTTATTTATTGGCCTGAAAAATTGAAATTTTAAGGAAATGAGAGGTATAAATTGACCAAAAGAGACCATATTTAGAAGACAAATAAGTCCATTAGTGGTATTTATCTTCCTAAAATCATCTTGTATATCCTTTCAACTGTTTGTAGGCAGATGAGATAAATATTTGATCATTTATTGGTCCACACTATATTCTATCTTGATGGGGTTTGGTTTGGATTTGTCGAAGAAATTTTGCTCTAATCGCTGTCTTTCATTATACTAGATTTTTTTCCAACTATTGAACTGATTATGACAAAACTTGACAGGAATGCTTGAAATAATAAGTTTTACAAAGGAAAAAAGTCACATTCAGTTTTTAAACAATAATGTCTTCTTTACAGAATTTGACAGCTAATGGCCATAAACGTATTAATGTGGTTTTTTTTTAGTCTTTTATTGAACTTTGTATTCATAGCAGATGTTTAATAGTTTTTATTATTTCTATTTGCAACTTTTACACATGTTTATTAAACACTGTGTGTTGACCTCAAAATGTTTTGTTTTCTTTTTTTTTGTAGGATTGTTGTCTCATTAATATGTTCCCTTCATCTCCATTTCATTTTATAGCAGGTTGGATAGCAATGGTATTTTAGCTCACAAAAATTATCTTTAATCATAGTCTTTCATAGCACAGTGTACTTGAACAACATTCTTTTTTCAGTATTAAAAACTTATTTGCGATCTAGGAGTTAAAAAATTCACTGGTTCGAAGATATATGAGCCGCATCGATATAAATTGACTTTATGCAACTATAATTTACTTGTAAATATATGAGACTTTTGATTGTTTTTGAAACATTCAAATGTGAAATAAGTTGAATTTCATCTGTTTTGTGTGAGTTATTATAACAATTCGTTTCTTAACCAGAATAGGTTGACAAATGTATAGATATGCATTTGAATTTTGGAGAAGACGTTACTAAGTTGAAAAACTTGTGTCTAATCCATTTGTCTCTTTTTGGAACAATAAAATATGTTTAAACTATTTGAATTTTGCTGGTTGATTTCTATCTGACACATATAATAACAGACAATAATCTAAAAACACCACCTACAGTATTATCCCCAAGACCGTCTGCTATAGCATCCTCCATGGCCATCTTCCAATACACACAGTCTTGTTTCTCTGTGAAAAGTAATCTGTTAAAAAAAATGAAATTGACAGAAAATCTAATGAAGAATAAACATCAAATTAACATAACAGTTTTCTTTTCATGTAAACATTTCATATCATATCAAAGTCTGAACGACAACACATATTTTATTGCAAATTTCAAGTCTATAGACATCAGACAAGCAAAAGATTTCAGAATATTTTTGAAGAATCACATTTTAAGGAACATCAAATTCGCTTATTCATTATTCTTCTACTATCAAGAGTATTTTTATGACTAAAACCAGCAATCTGCATCTATTTTACTTTTTCAAATAAATTCTGAATTTCAGAACTGTTAAATATGTAAAACATCATTTTTTATAGCTGACTATGCGGTACGGGCTTTGCTCATTGTTGAAGGCTGTACGGTGACCTATAGTTGTTAATGTCTGTGTCATTTTGGTCTTTTGTGGATAGTTGTATCATTGGCAATCATACCACATCTTCTTTTTTATATCATTTATTTACTCTCAAACTTTCATGTCTTGGCATTTAGCCCAAAACAATCTAACAATCTCTTTTTAGAAAATTACAAGTGGATCAAGAGATCATGACATAAGATCTTTTTATAAAAAGAAAGACTTTCTTGAAGGTTGTACAGTCACTTAAGCTTAGAATTGTATACATCCTTGACCTTTGGCCTTTTGTTTCCTTCCACATCTATTATTTTTATTTTGATACCAAATCACCACAAATTTTTTTTCACAATAACTTTCATATTCAAGAAATTACTTTTGACCCCAAAAGTAAACAAAAGCCTGAATTTTATATGAACTGCCTTTGAAACCGACCTTTGTTTTTGTTAACTTTTTTTTGTTGGATTGATGGATTGCCACATTAAATTTTACATGTATCAGTTACTGTAAATATTGAAATTAATGCATTCATTTATTATGGCAAATCATTGACCTGTGGCATAAATGTGACATTTAAGGAGGGGTGTAAAGGGGGGGTATCTGCACGGAAGAACACGAAATAAAATTGCCATTTCACGATGAATGAACAATTAAAAATGTCTTGCACGTTGATCTTTTTACCGATTTCACGAAACACGGTGAATAACAAACCTTTTTCACGGCTGCACGTGAAATAAAAATGGCAAAACATGATGCACGAAAATAACCCTTTACCACCCTCTTTAATTAATGTGATTTATAAAGGAAAAAGACTACTGAAATAATGAAGGTGATTTTTTATTGGTGTGTATACTGATACTGATGTATTTTTCACAGTAACAAACGTTGCAATTACAAAAATGAGTTTACCATTACTCTTACTTACATAAAATGCCCATAGTGAGTGGACAGCTGCATTTTATTCCGACTAACTTCTTTCACGGACGCTAACTTCATGTCAATTTCATTTATTGGTGAAGCAATCTTGTAATCCTTCCATGTAAATAGACAAATATGAGAAATTGCAAAAACTTATGAAACTTTCTTTAAAGATAATTATCAATATCATTCTTTAACAAGAATGTGTCCCCAGTACACGGATGCCCCATCCGCACTATCATTTTCTATGTTCAGTGGACCGTGAAAATGGGGTTAAATCTCTAATTTGGAATTAAAATTAGAAAGATCATATCATACAGAACATATGTATTAAGTTTCAAGTTGATTAGACTTCAACTTCATCAAAAACTACCTCGACCAAAAACTTTAACCTGAAGCGGGACAGACGGACAAAGGAACGAACGGACGGACGAACAAACGGACAGACGAATGGACGAACGGACGCACAGACCAGAAAACATAATGCCCATAAATGGGGCATAATAAATGGGGCATAAAAATGTTTTCACCTTCTGTTTTAAATGCCTCACCAGAAACTCACAATAAAAAAACCTGCACTGGAAGTTAATCTGAAATAATTATTTTTTTTTATGTTTGGCTCACATCTGAGTTATACATTCAACATCAACTTCATATTTTTTATCTGCCTTGTACTTTAAAATCAAATTATTGATTAGATTTTGTTTTACAAACATCATCTTGACAAATTCTGTACAGGAATTAACGGTTCAAAACAGACTTCGATCAGTCATTTTACTGTTACAAATTTAGTAAGGATTTTACTAACCTGATGTGAATCATAGTAACATAGTTTTCCTGCTTTTATTGCTACAAACAATTCTCCTTTCCTCTCAAATTTAATGAAACCCTAAAACATAATGTTTTGATTCAATAAATAAATTCATTGGATATATAACAGTTTGAAGCTTGATATGTCCTTAACAATAGATTGTGATTTAAACAGTCAGCTAATTTTACAGAGTTATCTTCTTTATAAAGCACAAAGGTGTCAGTATTCACCTCAAAAACTAACAAAACCTTTGAATAGACTTATTAAGAAGGGATAATTATAGTTACGATACTGTTGTCAGGTCATTAAAGATTGCATATTTTGGCGTTAATATTGATTCACTTATAGGGTCTTTGCATCGGAACTAAACACATTAATTCAAAAACCAGTTGTTGGCATGACACGGGTTATGTTCTTCTCATATATGCTGTGATGGTATGATACTAAACCCCTAACGGGAAGGATTGTGCCTGATGTTCATATGATGAAATCATAATCTTTCAGTCAGTTTAATTGAAGTCTGGAGCTGGCATGTCAGTTAACTGCTAGTAGTCTGTTGTTATTTATGTATTATTGTCATTTTGTTTATTTTCTTTGGTTACATCTTCTGACATCAGACTCAGACTTCTCTTGAACTGAATTTTAATGTGCGTATTGTTATGCGTTTACTTTTCTACATTGGCTAGAGGTATAGGGGGAGGGTTGAGATCTCACAAACATGTTTAACCCCGCCGCATTTTTGCGCCTGTCCCAAGTCAGGAGCCTCTGGCCTTTGTTAGTCTTGTATTATTTTAATTTTAGTTTCTTGTGTACAATTTGGAAATTAGTATGGCGTTCATTATCACTGAACTAGTATATATTTGTTTAGGGGCCAGTTGAAGGACGCCTCCGGGTGCGGGAATTTCTCGCTACATTGAAGACCTGTTGGTGACCTTCTGCTGTTGTTTTTTTCTATGGTCGGGTTGTTGTCTCTTTGGCACATTCCCCATTTCCATTCTCAATTTTATTATCCCCCTGTAGTGTTATGTACTCCCTTAACACTGATATGATCCATGATAGAGAAGGAAACATAACAACTAGAAATAAGGTTGTGGTGTCAAACTTGATTAAGATCTGATTTCCTATTGATATTCATTTGTACAATAAGGAAATTTACAATTGAAACGTTTACAATTTAATTGTCATATTGAATAGATTAAGATCTACACTTCCAATGGTATAAAATAAGGAAAGTTTACAATAAGAAAATATTTAATTCAATTGGCATATCAAATAGATTAAGATCTACATTTCCAGCGGTATAAAAAAGGGGAAATTTACAATTGGAAAATGTACAACTTAACTGTCATATCAAATGTAATAAGATCTACATTTTTAATAGAATAAAGTAAGAAATTAACAATTAGAAAATTTACAAGTTGAATGTCATATTGAATAGATTAAGATCTACATTTCAAATGGTATGAGAAAAGGAAAATCCACAATTGAAAACTTATAATCTGTGATAAATTAATTAAATTAAGATTTCCCATAGGTATAGGAAGAGGAAAATTAACAATTTGAAAACTGACCATTTTATCAGGATCACACATTTGTCCACCTTCTGGCTCACCATTCTTTGGTTTCTGGAAATAATTATTAAAAAACAAATTAAATTCTAAGTGGACTTAACAAACTTTTGATAAATAACTCTTCATGCTCTTGTGAGTCTACAGAATACTTTAAAAGCATTTTAAACTGAACGATAAACAGATACTCCTTTTTGAGGCCCTTTACAACTTGCTGTTTGGTGTGAGCAAAAGCGCTGTGTTGAAGACCGTATCTTGACCTATAATGGTTTACTTTTGCAAATTATGACTTGGACGGAGAGTTGTCTCATTGACACTCATACCACATCATCTTATATCTCATAACAACATGTATGTATGTAAACTTAATGTAGTATAAAAATTGTTCCAGAAATTAGAATGTTTCTAAATTAATACAGAATTCAGAGTACAGATATGTGGATGGATCCAGATCACGAAATCCTGGGCTTAAAAACATGAAATCCTGAGGTCCTGAATTAAAAGCAATTAAATCCCCATATCTCGAAATTCAAAAGAAAAATTCCCGGATCCCAAAAGGATTAGTCCCAAAATCCTGAGATTAAAAGCAAACACCTGATCCATACATCCCAAAAAGGGTCCTGTCCCCTGCCCTTTATATTGTACTTGCTTACATACCTCATAGTTAATTATAGCTTCCATTAATGTGTTGGCCCATAGAGTACACTCATCTATAAATAAAAAAACAAATAAAAATTAGTAACCAACATCTTGATTTACAAATCTTAATTGATTCAAGCCATGATTATTCTACTTAATCATAGTAGCTACATCTACTTTTTAGTCAATCAGTTTAAGTTAAAGTAACTAAAGAATATTCTCAGTATGTCTAATTTCAGTGGGTTTCCGAATTTCTCGTTTATGGCAGATTCAATTCAAATTTATATTTTATCATTCTATATCAAACTTTTATTTTTTACCCAAAGAGTATAACTACAGGTGAACCTGAGTTTTGTTGGGTTTTAGTAACTCCATTTTTTTTTGTTTCCTTTAGAGTATCCCCCTCAGGGACTGTTTGGTTTAATTTTTATTGGAAATGGTGTCTGGTGTTTCTTTCTACTTCAAATTTTTTTCTTATCCTTAATATCTTCAAGTTAGATTTGAAAAAAAAGAATCTTAGAACAAAACTTTGCAATAGATAAAGACTTCGAAATTGTGAAACTTTATATTGAAGAAAAGAAACTATTTCAAATCATCATAAGTGAATAAACATAGCAACTTACTATAGCTAACAAAAGGGGAAAATCCTATATGAGTCTATATACTGTGGATTCATCTATTTTTGTTGGTTCAATTTCCATGGATTCGGAGAAATTATAATTTGGTGTATATTTTGATTTCATTGTTTGACAAAGTGTGTACAAGTTAACATTTTTATATCAAATCCAAGAAAATTGGTATCCAATGTCAATAATGATGTATCCACAGTAGTGGGAATGTTGTATCATATTAATATTAAGAAATTTTGTACTTAATTAATATAATATATATAGAATAACCATACATTGTCTCGAAATATCAATGTTATTTGTACAAGGCCTAGAAACAGGTAGAAAGCGAGGCTGTGCCGAGCATTTCTACCTGTTTTGAGCCGAGTACAAATAACATTGATATTTCGAGACAATGTTTGGTTATTCTTTATATACTGCAACTCTTATAACTGTTCTAAATGAAGAATTTAGGGTAAAAAAATCATTTCTTAATTTTCAACGGAAGACGTAAAATTTCCGCAAACCTGTATGTTTTATTGACGTCATAAATAAAACTCTACGGAAACATAGTGTCAACGTCATAAACAAGGTGATATACGGTCAGTGACTGTATATCCCATATGAATATACGGTCAATGCAATTTGACTGCTCAAATAGCACAGCTGCAGTATATCATATTTTAATTTTTTATCTGACAACCTTGAATACCATCTGATATCCACTTACAGGAACTCTACCACCACAAAACAGAGAAGGCATTGTTTCAGCTGTTCTCTAATTTTTTTTATAAATATATCTTCATTTTAATTATATCTTACTCAAAGTTTCTGCTGCAAATAAGAATGTTCTGTTCTGGTTAATTAGGTTGAACTTGAACCGATCTGCATTTTTATCCTGTAAAAGAAAAAAAATTGTCAATTAAATATTTAAAGCTATAAAAATAAGCTTGAAGTATAAGGAATAAAGACTAAAATCTGTTGAACCCCATTTTTTAGATTATATTTTCTTTTTTAACAAGTATCTTGTTAGAATTACTTCAGTGCTTATCTTCAAAAAGTGCAATATTTGGGGGGACAAAAATAATTACATTTTAAAAATAAATTGAACGAACAGCTGGGAAAACTTCAACCAAATGTCTTCTTCTTGTTTTATTTCACCTGAGGTAGTCATTTCAAGATTATTACTGAAGTTGACTGGCTAATAATAACAGTCATTTCCTTGTGTAGATAAAAGTGGATTAAACCTGGTTTTACATATAGCTAAACCTGCCACTTGTAGGACAGTCGCATAGAATTCCATTATATTGATGAGGTGGATAAATGATCAAAATGGATATAGAACTTCGTAAAGAAAAAATACAACATGAGGTCAGATGATTATCCATGATAAAGGAAAGTGAATCTCATTCTATAATAAAAGTTGGACTGAATTAATAGTGTTAAAAAATCTGTAATAATCATGCATAATCATGATAATAATAGCATTAAACTCATGATCATGCAGTGAATTCTTAATTTTTTTTTTTTATATTAAATATCTTTTTATCTTAAAAAGTTTTAATTTTTGATACAGATAAGATTTATTTAATTAAAGTGTCACTATCCATCACAGTATATATATGTTACAGTAAATAGGTGAAATTAGGAATTACACGTAATTACTAAACGTTTCAGTAAATACCTGTAATTACTAGCCCATTTGGTAATTACATGTATTTACTAGTTGTTTCAGTGATTACTGGTAATCACTGATTTATTTTGTCATTTTTACAGCTATTTACTAACTTGATGTTTTTGTTTTAAAATTAAAAACATAATTCAAGATACCAAATAACAAAGTAAAGGGATAGGGATTTTAAGGGAGCTTACTTAAGGATGTAGGAATATAAGGCACATCAACAGTGCATACTCTTTAGTGTTTGTGAATTCAAACTTGAAACTGGTTGTTTAATAGGTTTTGAAACTCTGTAAATATATGTATGCAAGACAATGATATCTATCTCCAATTGATTTTCATAATTTGGTTAAACTAAAATCTCCATCATGCACTGTGGTTTAAAACTTTAAAATAACTTTCTCCAAATATCCTGGATTTTTACCAAACATGGACAGAAGCAAAATTTTCATGATCATATGTTAATATCCAAAAGTAAAGTTTTTAAAAAGAATCCTTTTTTTTTCGTATATTACTTATAAATGGACTAGAGTTTGTTCCCAGTTAACATTTCATACACTATGCAGTTAAAGTTTTTAAAACATTAGGTTTTATAAACCATCCTGGATTTTTAGCCAATTTTGACAGAAGCTTCTTACAGTACTAGTCAAAAGTTAGTATCTAGAGGAAAATTTTAATATGTTTTCCTCATTTTTGTTGAGCCTGCGATTAACAGCAAAAGTAGGCTATTTGTTCTTCAAAACCCTCACAACTTTAATAGCTTAATACATCGATAAACCATCTCCAGCTAGAGGTTGAATTGAAGGTCACATGAACACGTATTCAATGAGGTCCAAGTATTCACTCGCAAGTGCACAACTCATCAACCTTGTTTCTCAGCTATTTTAAATAACCAGATTGGCTGCTAACAGTTAATTATGATTTCACTATATCATTTTTATTAATGGTTTAACAACAACAAAAAATATATTTAATTTTTTTTATATCTCGAAGCTAATGCACACAACAGTTCATTCCAGTTCTTAACCTACATAACGTTACCTTATCTATATAAGGTAGAAAGTCTACATATTCTTAAAATTCAAAGTTTTCTTTAAAAAAATTAAAACATAATGCTTTAGGAGAATTTTCCATTTCTGATTTCCATGTCTGCTGAAATTGATAAAAAATAATCTGTATAATGCTCAATTTGAACCATTTTGGATTAAAACTAAAGTTATACTCGGATTTAACCAAATATTTGAAAGTCCATATTTATTCAAGATATTTTTTATAGAAATCAACCATTCAAATTTTACTGTACTGTACTTACTGATCTTTTAGCTAGTATTACCATAACTTTGATCACCTGACCATAATTCAACATTGTTTTAGCAGTCAGTAAATAGGTGTAAAAATTCATTTTAAAATTAGTAATTACTGGTAATAACTGGGCCGTTTCAGGAATTACTTGTATTAACTAAGTGCATCGGGGATTACCTGTAATTCCTAAATTTTAGTAATTACATGTAATTCCTAATTTCACCTATTTACTGTAACATATATATAACACACATATATAAGTCATAAGAACCTAACATTTTGTAAAAGGCTGCAAGACGAAAATGACTTATGAGGCACTACGATACAAATCAACAAGAGCTATAGAAACTTTTAGATATTTTGTGGAAATTTTTTAAATTTTTATAAGTGACCAATCATGCGCAGAAACTCATAGAAATTGACTAATTTAGTAATTATGTAAGATAAGATGCAAAAAATGTGATACATTAGAAACCAAAAGATTCTAAAAAAACATTTTAAAAATTTAGAATTCAATTTTTTAAGAAAAATGATCCTATTACAATATGTACAGTGTTCTAGAAGCATGCAAGATATTGTAAACCAACTAATTTTCTGGCCACTTCCAACCGATTTGGCAGAAGTTTATTTTTCACCGTTTTCTACTAGAAAAAGATACCAAGTTGACATATTTGTAAAGAATATTTTATGTTCTTTTTTTTCCCTCAGCATTAAGTTGTGTTAATCAATTGCTCACAAAAACTTTTTGGTTTACAATATCATAATTAAAATCATGCTTAGTAGAATAATTTACCATTGCAAACTGCATGATTTTGGTTACCTAAAGGAATATTAGTTCTATAATAATGTCAGAGGTCCATAATATGCCAGTATGAGGTATAAAAATGATGATAACTAAGGTTATACTGAAATGGTCAAGACTTCTTTTAAATACTTTTTCTCGTAAGATTTTTTTGTTAAATGAGACATAGGAATGAATAGACCTATATTGTATGTCCTTACATGTATATACAAAAATGTTAAGAAACTCCAAGGCGGACAGACAGAGTTGACTTTGACAAATTTGGTTATTTATTTTATAGGACATTCCTAATTGTCCTATGCATTTATACATTTCTGACTTTAAAATGTTTGGGTTTGAGCATTTCCTAATGAAATTGAAAATGGAAACAGGAATGTATCAAAGAGACAACAACCCAACAAAAGAGCACAAAAAGCCCAAGGTCATCAAAGGGTCTAGAACACAGCAAGAATATCCAGCATCTGGAGTTTTCCTGTAATTTTTTACAGCCACAGTGAAAATCCAATTTGTCTTCTTACCTTAACACACACTTCAACTCTGTTCATACAAGCCAGTGGAATTATTCTCTTTGATATCTGTGACTACAAAAAAAGATATATACATAAACATTTTCTTTCAAGAAATGACTACTGTGACTACCATAAATAAAAACAACAGTAGTGTAATAATGTAATACTGGATTCTTGGACAGAATAAAAGGATTAAACTTGAAGAAACATTTCAATGACTGTGACCAATCAGTGTTCTCCCCAGGATTTTTGGATAGCGCTGTGGTAAGCGCGTAATTTTCGACAATTCTCAGTAACTTTATCGTGGCACACGGTTTGTTTATAATTGATTTGTTATGTGTTTTTATTATATCATGCTGTTGATGTTTCCTCTTGTTATGATGTCCTTGTCATGCTCAAGGAAGTTACAGTGTATCCCTTAATGATGCTTTGTTTGTTAATGTTATTGTCTGGATATAGAAGTCTGAAGAGTCTTTTTTTCTCCATTGTAAATTCATATATTAAATCCTCATACTATCTATGTATAAAACTGAAGGAAGAGTCTTTTTCTATGATGGATCTACACCAGACTGCCTGTGCCAAGATTTCTTAGCACCATCAGGTAATGTTGCAGAACATGTAGGACCAACAATAAAGTCATTGTCAGCTTCTGTTTGGTTTTGTAACAAACTGTAGCAGTGTACTGTTTACCTTACGACGTTTGACAGGAATTGACATTTTTTAGCATAAAGATTTCTCATTTTTATGATCTAAACGTTTTATAATATTTAAATGGCCTCATCCAAGCTGGACATCGAGAAAGTAAAATTTCTCAAGTCGTATCAGTTTGCTAATCATATCCTCTCAAATTGTTATCAAATGGAAGAATTTCTGACTAAATTATAAGTTCGAATAGGGGATAATTAATATTTAAAAGACTTGATCATTTTCGGGGTTCGTATGGATAGTAAACCCGGCAAATAATTTGTAGCAAACCCCTGTGTTTGATCGTTTTTTAAAATCATCGTTTGTTCAAAGTTCGTAAAACAAGTTTGTGAGTGACGTCGGGAAATGCGGTCAATTCATTTCATCACATTTCATTCATATATGCCTCTATATTTTCTTTAAATTAAAAAAGTCGATGTCAATGTTGAAATCTTTGTTTATTTTGATCTTCCAAAAACGCCATTTTTGTAAAATTTATTAGACTGGTCCCATGAAGTTACTTTAATACAACGGAAATAATTCATTCAAAAATCGTAAACCAGTCGATCACGTGGTCCGAAGTGAAAAATAAGCGGGAAATTTGAAAAAAATTGAAAAATACGGAAAAAAAATATAGCGACGCGGTTGCGTTGGATAGCGCTGCGGTCAGTGCAATAGGACAGCGGGGAATTGCAATAGCGCTGAAAAGCGCTGTGCTAAAACGGCCTGGGGAGAACACTGCCAATAGTAGACAAGATAATATGACACATGACTGACTGACTAATGAACCAGAAAAATAGAGTAGAACTGTACTAAGAAAATATAAGAGAATAGAAGAATTGATGAAATTTTAATAAACATATAACAAAACTACTAATTAATATTAATTATTCTAAAAGAAAATAAATATTAATGTTAAACACTCTACCACAATATACAATGAGTTGTGTTGGATAGAAATAAACTTATGCATATGTATAACATGTATTGGACTTTGATTGATTCTGGAACATTCAAATACATAATAAACAAGTGAAACTGCGAGCTACTGCTCACTGATGATACCCCTGCCGCAAGTGGATAATATTAATAGTGTAAAAATATGCAAGTGTTCTGTAAACAGGAAGTTGTCGAGTGATGAATCTGAAAACGCATCACACGGTATAGCTGACTTATATAAATCCTGAAACCAAATTTCAGAAATCCTTGTATTGTAGTTCCTGAGAAAAATGTGACGAAAATTTTCAACTTGGCTATCATGTGTAAAATCATACAAGTGTTCGGTAAACAGGAAGTTGTCAAGTGATCAATCTGAAAACACATCACACGGTATAGCTGACTTAGATAAACCCTGAAACCAAATTTCAGAAATCCTTGTATTGTAGTTCCTGAGAAAAATGCGACGAAAAATATTCATGGGACAGACGGACTGTTGGACTGACGGAAGGACAGACAGAGGAAAACAGTATACCCCCCTTTTTTTCAAAGCGGGGGTATAAAAGTATGTTTCAGGAAAATCAAAAAGTTTGTATTTATGACTTAATGTTCAAGTGAAATAATATTCAAGCAATGTTTCATCAAAATCTAACCATGCATGATTTCTTCCATGATGTCAATTTAAGTATTTACTTATAAAGTTTATCAAAACTTATTATCCTAATCTTCCATGGTTTATTTTTACCACGGGGGGGTCTCAACATGGGATTTTGGGTACAGGTGTGCAGCTGGGATTTTAAAAACACCCCCCATTCATATATTGAATAATTGTGAAATCCCTACCTATACATATATTTCACAGCGAAATCATAACCCATTCATATATTTTATGAAATTTATGACCCATTGATATATCACAATCGGTCAATTACTACCTATTGATATATTTCCTCGGTAAAATTGCACCCCATTGATATATTTGACGGATCAAAAAAGGGACCCATTCCAGCGGCACATATGTATATACCTTTATATAGGAAGAGACCCCCCCGTGATTTTTACCTTGTGATTAGGATAATATCTGAGTGTTTTCCCGTCAAATACAACCCAACGTCTTCTCCAACCTCGATTTGCTTTCACTCTAAAAAGAAAAAATATAAATATGTACTCATTCACTGAATAAGCTCTCAAAGACTTGCAGGTTAACCTATAAAGGCAATCCCTTCAGAGACAGTGTGTTCATATTTCACATACTGTGGATTCATTTATTTACGTGGGTACCTATTTTCTTGGATTGAGAAAAACTTACATGCTCATGGATATTTAATTTTGTGGTTTTGCAGAAGTATGCATACAAGCCTATTGAAAATTTAGTATGTGTTGTAACATTTAATTCCCTGGTTCACCTGTGCCCACGAAAAACTAGTATCCAACTAATAATAATGAATAGTATTTTGCATTAGCGTCAGATAATACCAATGTTAATTCAACTGATTGGGCGGAGCTTATGTTTTAATTTGCATCATTGCATAAGGACAGTCTATTTGAAGATGTGTATGATATGGATGATTGCCGTTATAATTATAATGGAATTATAATCACTAATCAGTGTCACAAAATGCATATACAAAAGAACTGAGTGTATGACATGAGACAAATAACTGGACACTTCATTGATGAGCTTATCCCAAAACTACTGTCTAATTAGATGGACTAGTCTTAAATGAGCCAACTTCTTAAACTCCGCCCAGTCAAGTGAAATAAATCTAGTAATAGAAATCTTTAGATTCATTTCATTTACTGTGCTTATCCTGTCACCTTTGTGGTATCACATTAGCAATGGCTAAAACAGTTTACCAAATTGCCGTTAGATTTTGTCTCCAACTAACTGATTAACTGGTAAAATATTTTAGCAGATTGCTTAAGTGAAAGGTATATAGTATGAAGTGAGTTCTGTGAAATTAAATTCATTGCTTACCATCCAGTTTCAGTTAGATGATGTTTTTGTTATTAAGTTCAAACGAAATGAAGACTTACAATAATATGAGTCATTGATTTGGAAGGTCTAACTGAGACATGAAAACTTCTATCATAAAATAGATCTAATTGAAAATTAGTTCAAAACTTCTTTTGTAAGTTTATAATTTGTAGCTCTGTTTTCCTACAGCCAATGACAGCAAGTTGTGCATAATTGTAATTTGAACATTTTTTCAAAGCATTTTTTTTTAATCTTCTACTATTAAAGGGAAATAATTCAAATTACCATAAAATCAGCAAAATATTGTCCTGTCCAACAAATATCAACTTCCCTCATTTTATAATTAATTTGTTTGTAACATTATTTCCCTGACTATTAAACTATTATCCTTTGTTCTTGAAAGAAAACTAAAATTTATTTTTAAGATGATGAAAATTTTGAAAAAAGAAATGTTAAAATTATTTTGTGGAACACATTCAAAGTTCTATAAATCATACAAATTCCTACATAGGTATCACCTGCCCAAAGTCAGAAATTCTATATTGACATGATTTTTTTTTGATATGGTACTATTATAATTAACAGTTTTGCAAAACGTTGAATTATTCAATTTAGTATTAATGAGTTTCTACCATCCAGAATTAGATAACGCGCATTATTTGTCAAAAACTTTCGTAATTTCTCAATGCTCTTAAATCTTATACTAATTTTGCATTTAATTATTTTTTGTATTCAAGTTATAATGATGATTCTTTTGTAAGCAAAATCATAAGCCTGGTATTATTCATTAAATTTTTAATATACAATGACCAAATAAAAATTACTTCCCCTTAATGCAAGTAAATCAGTAATTCGTATAGAAATTTATCCAAATCACAATTACACATATACTTTATCTTAGAATACAAAGCTATAAAATATTGACTTAAAAAACAAGTTCTGAACTATCATTTTTCAAAATCTATTTATGATGAATGTTTTCATGTCAAAGGTTAGACGTTCTAAATCATTGACTATAATTAAAGTAATTCATTATTTTGTTTGGAATTCATGACTAAAGTCATCATCTAACTGGACTTGTAAGTATTAATTTTTATTCACAGCACTCACTGCATACTAACAATCTGCTAAAATATTTACCAGTTGATCAGTTAGTTGGAGAAGAAATCTAACTGCAATTTGGTAAACTGTTTTGGCCATTGCTATTGTGATACCACAAAGAAAGGTGACAGGATAAGCACAGTAACTCAAATCAAACAATTGTATCCAGCATTATTTATTAATCAAGACTATCTTATTCAATAGTAGTTATCAAAGGTACCAGGATTATAATTTAGTACGCCAGACCCACATTTCGTCTACATAAGACTCATCAGTGACGCTCATATCAAAATATTTATAAAGCCAAATAAGTACGAAGTTGAAGAGCATTGAGGATCCAAAATTCCAAAGAGTTGTGACAAATACAGCTAAGGTAATCTATGCCTGGGATAAGAAAATCCTTAGTTTTTTCAAATAAATTGGTTGAGTAGATAGGGAATCACATTTTCTAAGTTCCTCCTTGGGTTCATGTACATTTTTAATTGAATACAACAGATTATAATCATGCTTGTGACACATTTACTATTTATGGTAAACAACCATACAATATTTTAGCAATTAGCTCAAGTGGTCCTTAATGTCCAAGGCTAAAATGGTTTTTTTTAAACAATTACAATCTGCAACATAAAAACTTGTGACTTGTGACCTTGACCTTCAAACTAAGGGTTCCAGTCTCATTAGCAAATAAAAGACTTGACTTTCTGTGTTTAAAATGTCATCTTTGACAAATCATTAAGGTTTTAGATAAAATATCAACTGGACATAGTTGTGAAGATCCCCCTTTTTTCCTAAGATTTTTTAGGACATAATTTTTGGATAATAATTTAAAACAACTAGTACTTTATTATTCACTTATCTGTACTTAATTAAACTCTTTTTTTTTTGTGTTGCAATTGCAATCTATTTCCTTAATTGCAGGTAAAATATTTCTTCCTACTTCCTGGCAAACAAACAATATATGAATGATAATTTCAAATATAGGATACAAATGTTTATCTCAAACATCAATCAAATAAAACGACTTTCACAACTGGTACCTCTTAAAAGTCAAATACATTATGTTTCCATAGTAACACTCTACATACCCGCCCTGTTTCCATAAATATCCAGATTTCTGTTTAGCTTTTCTCTGTAATGTAAATAATTATTAATTAAAATATTTTTTTGTCATTTTTTCATCTAATTTATAAACATCCTGTTATGAGATTAGGAAGGATAAACATCTCTGTATATTTATGTATAATATTCAATATTTAATATTTATATATATATATATAGAATTGTTGTCCTTTATACATACATGTATTTGTATTAAGAAACGATAGTATTTTGGTTGCATTTTGAATATTTACCTCCAAAAATCATTTATATGTACTTCATTTTTATTTAGCTTTAACATATAGTTTTTAATTTTTGTGTCATTTGGCAATCATAGCAAAAGTCTTTGTATGAAGATTTTTGCAACCTAAAAGAGGTAAAAAGATGTATTGATATTTATTTGCATATTAAGCATGAAAATATTGATCTCTATATGTGTATTCGACGCAGCTCAAGTAGCAATTAAGGATGTTCGCTACTCTGTTAAAAAATAACAAGCTTTTTAAAAGACTATTATAAATTGATAGTACATAAATAAAGAAACTAAAAAAGTAGAAAAAAATGGAGTGTCCGTGTGCTCGTTTTCGAGATATAAGCCATTGAAAATTTGGGGGGAAATTATTCTCTCTAGATTTTTCATATATTTAACATTGGCACCTTACATTTGCCTTATTTGTTTCAAACACTATGAAAAATAACAAGAATTTTGTAAAATTTTGAAATATGGCTTTTTTAACTTTATGTAATACAATTATAACCAGGTGCTCCGCAGGGCGCAGCTTTATACGACTGCAGAGGTCGATCCCTGAACAGTTGGGGCAGGTATGGACAAAACATTTAAGCGTGATACAGTTCTGAATTTGGATTGTGATCAAATTTTTGACATCATATGGGTTTTTTACACAAAACAAATGTCAAGATTTTACAAATCAATTAAAGATTTCTTCTTCAAACTTATTTAAATCTAAAATTAAATAGTTGACACAGCATAGGTTTCTGACACAGAATGAATGTGGTCTAATGAACTTAAAATTTGTTTTGCCTTTGAGCAATTCATTATGCTGTTGAATATTAATCCTGTCAAAAAATGTTTGAAGAAATTTTCTTTTTATTTATGAAATCTGAATTGAGAACAAGTATGGACACAACTTTTAAGTTTGATACAGCTATAAATGTGGATTGTGATTAAATAGTTGACACAACATAGGTTTATGTCACATTATGAATTTGGTTTAAGAAATGAAAATTAGAATTTAAAGTTTTTAAATTTAATATTAAACTATTATGGTTCAATATCCAAAATGTAAATAGTCATGTCTGGCAAATGTCCAACATACATTATCTAAAAACATTTTAGATAAGATAAGGAAAAAAAGCTTCATCAGCAACATTTTATATTGGCAAATTTCCAATGAAGTTATTTACATAAAGTTATTGGCAAATAAAAATAGAAAATGACATCATAGTCATGTCTGGCAAATTTCCAACATATATAATTAACTACTATTCTATACAAAGAAAGATAACTCCAATTGAAAATTAATTGCTATTGCACAATATTGTGCAATTAGATATTTCTTGCTATTGTGCAATACTGTGCAATTGGAAATTTCTTGCTATTGCACAATACTTGATATGGAATCCTGATTAGGACCAACTTGAAAACGGGGCCCATAATCAAAAATCAAAGTACATGTTTAGATAAAGCATATCAAATAAGCCCAAGAATTTAATTTTTGTTAAAATCAAACTTAGTTTAATTTTGGACCCTTTGGACCTTAATGTAGACCAATTTGAAAACTGGACCAAAAATTAAGAATCTACATACACAGTTAGATTTGGCATATCAAAGAACCCATTTATTCAATTTTTGATGAAATCAAACAAAGTTTAATTTTGGACCCCCATTTGGACCAACTTGAAAACTAGGCCAATAATTAAAAATCTAAGTACATTTTTAAATTCAGCATATCAAAGAACCCCAAGGATTCAATTTTTGTTAAAATCAAACTAAGTTTAATTTTGGACCCTTTGGACCTTAATGTAGACCAATTTGAAAACGGGACCAAAAATTAAGAATCTACATACATAGTTAAATTCGGCATATCAAAGAACCCCAATTATTCAATTTTTGATGAAATGACACAAAGTTCAATTTTGGACCCTTTGGGCCCCTTATTCCTAAACTGTTGGGACCAAAACTCCCAAAATCAACCCCAACCTTCCTTTTATGGTCATAAACCTTGTGTTTAAATTTCATAGATTTCTATTTACTTATACTAAAGTTATGGTGCGAAAACCAAGAATAATGCTTATTTGGGCCCTTTTTTGGCCCTTAATTCCTAAACTGTTGGAACCAAAACTCCCAAAATCAATCCCAACCGTCCTTTTGTGGTCATAAACCTTGTGTCAAAATTTCATAGATTTCTATTCACTTAAACTAAAGTTATAGTGAGAAAACCAAGAAAATGCTTATTTGGGCCCTTTTTGGCCCCTAATTCCTAAAATGTTGTTACCTCAACTCCCAAAATCCCAACCTTCCTTTTGTGGTCATAAACCTTGTGTTTAAATTTCATTGATTTCTATTTACTTATACTAAAGTTATTGTGCGAAAACCAAGAATAATGCTTATTTGGGCCCTTTTTTGGCCCTTAATTCCTAAACTGTTGGAACCAAAACTCCAAAAATCAATCCCAACCGTCCTTTTGTGGTCATAAACCTTGTGTCAAAATTTCATAGATTTCTATTCACTTAAACTAAAGTTATAGTGAGAAAACCAAGAAAATGCTTATTTGGGCCCTTTTTGGCCCCTAATTCCAAAAATGTTGGGACCAAAACTCCCAAAATCAATCACAACCTTCCTTTTGTGATCATAACCTTGTGTTAAAATTTCATTGATTTCTATTTACTTATACTAAAGTTATGGTGCGAAAACCAAGAATAATGCTTATTTGGGCCCTTTTTTGGCCCTTAATTCCTAAACTGTTGGAACCAAAACTCCCAAAATCAATCCCAACCGTCCTTTTGTGGTCATAAACCTTGTGTCAAAATTTCATAGATTTCTATTCACTTAAACTAAAGTTATAGTGAGAAAACCAAGAAAATGCTTATTTGGGCCCTTTTTGGCCCCTAATTCCTAAAATGTTGTTACCTCAACTCCCAAAATCCCAACCTTCCTTTTGTGGTCATAAACCTTGTGTTTAAATTTCATTGATTTCTATTTACTTATACTAAAGTTATTGTGCGAAAACCAAGAATAATGCTTATTTGGGCCCTTTTTTGGCCCTTAATTCCTAAACTGTTGGAACCAAAACTCCAAAAATCAATCCCAACCGTCCTTTTGTGGTCATAAACCTTGTGTCAAAATTTCATAGATTTCTATTCACTTAAACTAAAGTTATAGTGAGAAAACCAAGAAAATGCTTATTTGGGCCCTTTTTGGCCCCTAATTCCAAAAATGTTGGGACCAAAACTCCCAAAATCAATCACAACCTTCCTTTTGTGATCATAACCTTGTGTTAAAATTTCATTGATTTCTATTCACTTTTACTAAAGTTAGAGTGCGAAAACTAAAAGTATTCGGACGACGACGACGACGCAGGACGACGACGCCAACGTGATAGCAATATACGACCAAAAAATTAAAAATTTTGCGGTCGTATAAAAAGAAAAGTAGGGGTTAGTGGGCAAAATTTTTTAATAACAATACATGGATAAAACCAGCTAGAGGATTCTGAAAATCTGGCAAAAAGTCAAAAAGTGGAGGAGCAAACATCTTTAAAAACTTAAGGGTAGCCATTTAGACATACAAAATTTGGAAGATAGCTATAGGGAGACTATAACAATAACCACAAGTATTTTTTTTTTTTTTTTTTCAATTCACAAAGTGTTACAGGATTTATTTTGAGATTTATTGCCTTATTTCTGTACATCCTCATTTCAACCACATTAAAACAATTACTTCCTCCAACTATTAAGATATATCTCGCCAAAAATAATTAAAATAATCTTGAGTGAAATCTGGGTCAATATAAGTATTTTTAAAAGTGGTATCAGCCTTTTCATATATATATATATTGATCATTTTCAGGAAAGAAAAAAATTTAAAATAGAAACATTATCCAGTCTTTTATTTATTCAGTGCTCTATATGCCATGTAATGCAGACATATTGTCTACAGTCTGTAGCCTTTACTACAATAATGTCTCCATGATGTTCTCATGAAAACTATGAAATATTTGCCACTGGACTTAAAGCTAGCACAAATTATCTATAAAATCTCATCCATATTGAGTATGAACAAAAGGAGCTATGGGTATAATTGGATGACATAGACATTATGAAAAAAACTTTTATTTTTATTGTCCTTCCTTTTTTATCAAATGAACTGATCATAAAATAAAGAACAATAAAATGTATTCAAAGAATCATTAAGGTAAATATTTTTAATGTAAATATGATATGCAATATAAAGTTTCTAAATGCAAAAATTTAACAACTTAAACCTATTTATTTTTAATAATTTCCTCAACATGCGAAATAATGATGTTTTCCCCTAATAACATACATGCATATTGAATGACCTTCCTCCTTGCACTTTTCCTGATTGTAAGAAATTCTGTCAATATTCCTTGACATCTTATGACCCTTCAAAGTCCTAAATTATGATACAGGTTTTTAGTTAATGTTGCATTCTTTATTTAAAAAGAAAAATAATGAAATGTGTTTCTAGTGTTTTTAGTCGGTTAAAGAGCTCACCAAAGCTCATGTGTTGTCTGTTATTATGTATATAAAGGCCAACTCTAAATAAAATTTACTTACTTACTTAACTTACTTACTTATCAGGTACATATACTTTGATTGATTGATTATTGTTCAGCAGGAGATATAAAATACATTGAGGACTATTTTTCCCAAACTTGTACTGACTGACATTTCCCTTTTTCTTTTTTTTTGCCATGGCGTTTTTCATCAACTATTGACTATTGAGTTTGGATATTCATTCGGTATCTTAAGGTGGTACCTAACACTACAGGGAGATAACTCTGTAAAGTCAGCTAAACGTTTTAATTACGTTGTGTTGTAAAAGGAATATTAAGCTTCTCAATGATCAACATTGGTGTTTGTCAAATTGCTATATTAACCAGTGTATTTTTTCTGACAAAATGGTTGGTTCAAAATTTTTTAAATTTTTATATTTTTATTAAAGTCTACTTTGACAAAATTTTATGAAAATTAAACGAGCCAAATTGATTTTAGTGAAAGTGTTGGGTACCACCTCAAGTCATTTTTTTTAAATCTCTGATACAGTCCTGTAACATGTATATTACTTACTGGTGAGGGGCCCTGTAACATGTATATTACTTATTGGTGAAGGGCCCTGTAACATGTATATTACTTACTGGTGAAGGAGATGACGGTACAATATCAACTGAAGGATTTATGGGTCCTGTTGCCCCTGGTATCAAATCCTCAGGACTACTGGGGTCAGATAAATCCCCATCTGATGTTTGTTCATCTGAACTGTTGTCTGAAAAATAATCAGAACACATTAAACTCATGTCAAAAACTTATTTAAGATACTGTCAACATACTCGATATATAATTTGGTACACCAAGAAACATGTTTAGTTTTCAGAGACTCATCGGTGACCCCTGAAGCAAAATAGTTGTAGCTGATGAGTACTAGAAAACAAAATTACAAATTGTGTCAAATATGGCTAATTAGGTACAAAAAGTGTTATCTTAATCCAACAGAAAATGAAAATCACATTGTTTTGTGTAAGAAATTTCAAAAGCATCAAAAAAATTTAATGATTAAGTGTTGCAAAAAGGTGAGCAATGACTGGTTTCATCTCTAATACAATTGAACAAACACTGTCATAGAGAAACCTTGACTCTGATTTAATTCCACTACTGAACCACATCTTCTATTTTTATATCTAATTATATATAAGTTGTCTTTTTAAAAAAAACATTTAAGTTGAGTAACATCAAATAATAAATGTATAAGGAATCTCTTAAAATCATGTAGCTTTTGTAGTTGACATGAAGTTTTATCAGAAGTCTCCAGTCCAGGTCCAATCCATTTGCCCAGTTCATATTTCACCATATGCCCCATATATTTTTTTTAATCATAAGCTAATATAATAACCATAAATTGGATTAGAAGTATAAATCATGACTTAAGTTATTTAATATGCATGTTATTTATTGCATATTGTTTAACATAAACTGCATAGGTAAACTTTAGGAGATGATGAGTACATGTATTATGTGTACATATGTTTAATCAAACATGTATGACCTAATGATTAGCTAATAAACAATATGTCCCAATCAACATGTACATGTAAATCCAGGGTAGCAAACCTTTCTTGACACAAATGCATCTGAATTGACATGACAATTTGTTATAAGATTTATCCTCAGTTTTATTATTGTTCATGTTGTTATGTTGCATTATTCTATCAATCTGACATGTACAGATCATGCAAAATAATTCAATTAAAAAAACCCTGTGTGGGGGGACGAGTGTTAAAATGTTTAACAAAGAGACTGCAGCTTACACCATTGTACACCAAGTTGAAAAAGCAACGACATTTTTCTACCAAAAGCTTCATTTAAATACTTTTTTTTCTAGATATATATTTGTTTTTTTTACATAGAATACATCTACAAAGTTTATATAGATATAGGAAGATGTGGTGTGAGTGCCAATGAGACAACTCTCCATCCAAATAACAATTTAAAAAAGTAAACCATTATACAAGTTTATATGACCACATTCTTTATTTGTCTGTCCCAAGTCCAGAACCTTTAGTTCAATGGTTGTTGTTTCATATCTGTCATATTTGCTTTTGTAAATTGTTTAGTTATAAATATTGTATTTAGTTTTTTTTTGTTTGATTTGTTAAAGTTTATTTTCATGTCTAGGCTATGGTTTTTTCTCATTGTTGAAGGCCATACAGTGACCTATATTTCTTATATTATCTACTTATTTGAACTCTGGTGAATAGTGTCAAATTCAGAATGGAAATGGGGGATATATATGTCAAAGAGAAAACAATAGATGTAACAACCATGACAACCCAAACAAAACTTGTTTTCTCGTTGAATTGTTTTACATTGTCTTATCTGGGCCTTTTATAGCTGACTATGCGGTATGGGCTTTGCTCATTGTTGAAGGCCGTACGGTGACCTATAGTTGTTAATGTCTGTGTCATTTTGGTCTTTTGTGGATAGTTGTCTCATTGGCAATCATACCACATCTTCTTTTTTATATTGTACAAGTCTCATTATTATCAATTATACCACATCTCCTTATATTAATATTGTAAGTCACACATCCTTTTATTTTAATATTGTAAGTCACACATCTCCTTATTTTAATATTGTAAGTCACACATCTCCTTATTTTAATATTGTAAGTCAACCATCTCCTTATTTTAATATTGTAAGTCAATCTGATGTTATGATCAATTTAAAATTAAAAGTGATATTCCTTCCGGAGTATAGATTTCATTACAGATATACAAGCTGCCATGTGACCTAGTACGTACTATATATATGTCAACTTATGTGTTGTATATCTTATAACAGGAAGATAATACAATGTACTGTAAAACCATCCTTGATAGAAAGTAGAAAACAAAACTATTAAATAAACCTTTTATACATAATTCTATCACAGTGTGATGTGTACTAAAACTATAGTTTTTGGTCTAAGAAGTAAAATTGAGAATGGAAATGGGGAATGTGCCAAAGAGACAACAACCCGACCATAGAAAAAAAAAACAAAAAAAAACAGCAGAAGCTTTACATTCATTACATTTTTTGTTCATTTCAGAAATTTTTTACAATTTCTGGAGAAAAGAAATAGTGTCCCTTCTGCATGTTCTGGCAACATGCATCTGGGGTTTAATAATATTTACCAAATAAGTTGATGAAACATTCTTTTTTTAATTTATAAAGACATTCATAGACACAGAAAAGTTCAGTGGTTGACATTTGTTGATGTGGTTCATAAGTGTTTCTCACTTTTTTATATAGATTAGATCGTTGGTTTTCCTGTTTAAGGTAGCTACCATTTGATTTTTATGGGGGGGCTAGGATGAAATATGAAAATCAAAGAGCTGATAGCTCTGAGGTGGAAGAAGGTGAATAAAAGGTAATTTGAATTACCATAATAGCAGCCCCACTAACCCAGGCTGCTTTGTTCCATTTATTGTTTTTGAGATACGGAGAGACATATGAACCCCCCTTTTTTTCTTCACATATTTGTAAACAAACCAATATGGCCGCCATACGTAATTACCTTTGCATATTTGACACAAATATTTCTGACAAAAGTCAGATTTCTCTTGTCAAAAGGGATTTATATTTATATTGCAATAAACTATTGAGAAGGAGGTACATTCAGTTTAGATTATATTTCTTATTCTATGAGCATTTAGATTGTAATCAAAATTCTCCCAACAGCAACGTACTATTCTTGTCAACTGAGTCTTGAATAATTTTATAAATAGATTCAAACCATTTGAAGCAGAAGGGCATCTAATTCACATGACAAAGGAAAACAATGAATAAAGACAACAATTTAATAAGAAATAGATCCTTTCTATTTATTAAAAACAAAATCTTTTGTCTGCAAATTCGTAACTTCAAGGGCGAACATGTCAACAGGGCGAGTTGTCCCGATACCAAATTCACGCATGCGTACTTCAAATATCTACAGTAATAACATCCGGTTACAAGTAAACAAATAACGTTCATGTAGATGAGATGAAATCTAATAATTTACATAAATAAAAGGGTACATATTAATGATAGTGATTGTTTTTCAATCCTAATTTACAAATTAAATGATTCAGATGCTTAATCATGTGTAAAAATCGGTGTCAGGAATTAGAAGTTGTTATGAAATTGTAATACACAGAAACGAATGCGGCATACGGAGAATTCAATGATTTTAAAGTCGGCACCATTGGCCTTCAGAAGACTTGAAGTCTTCTTCCACCAAAAATAAGGACAGGAGTTTTGAGTTAAAAAAAAAAAAAGGCAGGATGAGACAATTGCCAAAAAAAAAGTCAGGACGACAATTTAGGTAAAAAAAAGTCAGGATAAACTAAAAAAAAAAAAAAAAGCAGGACCAAACAGAGTGAAAAAAAAAAAGGCAGGACAGAGATTACAGCTAAAAAAAAATGCAGGACAAAATTTTTCATCCTAGCCCCCCCCCCCCCCCCATAAAAATCAAATGGTAGCTCCCTAAATGGTTTCACACAAGTCATTTTTGGTGCTCTTTAAAGCTTGCTGTACCATGTGACCAAAGTCTCTGTGTGGAAGACCTACTTTGATAATGATGATAATGATGATAATGATAATGATCTACTTTTATAAATTGTGACTTGGATGGAGAGTTGTCTAATGGGAACTCATACCACATCTTCTTATATCTAATTAATTTCTTAAGAAATGTGTTGAAACCATTGACTTTGTAGATTTATAATATTCATAATTACATTTCCAAAGTTATGATAGGTTTCACAGTAAATCTATCTGCATCAGGAAGAGAATCTAACTATCACATTACATAAGGTCATAAGTTTATTAACCTTGACAAGTAAAGTAATGAGCACCTGAGATCACCTTCAGATTTATGTGAAGGTCGTGTTGCTTAGTCGTTTTTTATGTTGTGTCTTGTGTACTAGTATTAGTCAATTTGTCTTTTTCTTGTCATGCTTTTTAAATAGTGTTGTCAAATTGTACATTATTGCCTAACTGGTTACTTGGATAATCGTTCAAATACATAAGTTCCACATTGTTTGAAAAAAATTTAATAGTTATATATCATGACAAATTGTAGATTGGTGTTGGAAGCAGGTGTCAGAGCCTGCAGGAGATAAATAGAGACTTTCAGGAGAAAAACTGATGCACTTTAAGTTGAATGCACCTGCAATATGCAGTGTAGAAGTTTACAACCACAATGTTGAAAGGATAGGGATACAGTCATCATACATGTACAGTAGATGACAATACATATTATCTAGGTTAATTTTACACTTAATAGGACATTGACTCTGTCTAAGTCTATATACTTATATCATGTATATACAACTCGTCTAAACATCAACCCAACAATGTTAGATCTGTAAATTTGCTTTCGCAAATTTTTGGTTCTTCCCTCGCCGGGATTCGAACCCATGCTACTGTGATATCGTGACACCAAATCGCCTGCACTGCAGCCGTCCCGCTAGACCACACGACCACCTGGGCTCTCATTTAAAAGAGCTTTCGGTGGGCATGTGTTACCTTTCCACGTCAGTTTTAATCTAGCGGCGTACTACAGTACATGATATGTAAGGCATGAAGATGTTATTGTTACAGATCAGCTAAATTATAGATCTATAGTAAAAGATCCTACAAATTAATGTAAGATACAGTCACAGAAAATAATTATATTCATAAGTACGTCTGAGTCAGTGACAACCCTACAACAGATGTATATATATACCCTCCTATAATCTAATCACTTGCATTCTGAATTTCTCATCTAATCATCGGATTAGGATCAATTGAAAACAAAAATGTTTCAACATACCTTTTCATAATCAAATTCTGCTTATATTTATTACATAACAATATTGCAGGGTTTTTTTGTTTTTTTTTGTTATATTTAAAAGTTGCAAAATTCTATTCTGGCATATCTTATTTTTTAAATACTGTATTCATATTCAGGGGCTGCTCTGGCTCCCAGAAAAATTGCCAGCCCTACATTTTGTCGCCAGTTTTGAAAACTTGGAGCAAACTTTAAAACCAGCTAGTCTTTATTTTAGTGAAATTTGTTATTTATTTTCTTCATTTTTTTGCACTTATTTTAATGAAATTACGAGTTACATTACTTACCAAAAAAAAACTATCTAACACAAGCCTTACACCTTACCTGAACAATTAGAATAGTAGTCGCTACTAACACTACTACTAACAGAAAAAGTTTCTTCCTCTTCGAAGCTATTCTGTTTCTCGTCCATTGTTAATTAAATTTCTCTTTTGTTTATTTACAAACGATTTGAATGCATTACTGATCAGGAAGCATGATAATGTACATAGCGTTGTTATCATGTAGTAAATTGTCAATTTCTTAAACACACAGGTGATTTGGTCAAATAATAAAACTTTCCATATAAATCTGATATCTATGTTTATAAGTATATAGTTCACACGGCTGATATAAACAATTTATCCTATATACGGGTAGATATATGTATACATGAATAATATATATATATATATATCACGTTATGTAAATATAGAGTCTCACTTATAATCATGATAATTATCATCTCACATCAATTGCATTGCTGCACTAAAAAAATGTCGTTTTCATATATAAAAATGTTGACATTAGGAAGAGTTATTTTGGATTCAGCACAAAACTTACAAATATTGTAGTAATTGAATATGTATTAATTGTTGTGTATTTTCTTCCTTATATAAATTTAAATTCTGAGAGATCGATCGAGTAATTTACATTATGATTGACCTCTGATCTATTGCAATTTCCTCCTCAGAAAAATATAATTATCTTAATCATTGTAATTTGAGATCATCAATTATTATACATGATATATACTGTATATGACATGAAAAAACGGTGGATTGATTGGTGCTTGCTTAATATAGATGTCTGATGATAATGATGGTGATGGATGGCTGCTTAACGTTGAGGGCTCTCTGTCCAAAAACTGTACTTGAAGTACTATAAAATTTGTGTATAAAATTTGTGCTTTAATCATGTTAATCCTTTTAATGCTCAATTTTAGTGTTTAGATTAGTTGGTTTCTAAGTCTCAGTATGATAAAATTACTTGACAGTTTAATGTTCAATGCAAGGCCTGGAGTCCAGCGACAAATTTATAGGCATATTCAGGACTAAAACATGTTATTGTGTTCTTATATGAATGTTAACCCTGCTTTGTACTAGACCGACACGCTGATCCTGATTTTTAACTCTAGAGCTATGTCATCACACGGTAATAGTCTAAAAGAAAATATGCCACATTACCCAGACACATTATTCTGACTCTGAGGCTACAAGGAGATGTGTGGTATTGTTAAATAATAAACACTAGCCTACAAAATTCATGTTGAGAATATACAATATTACAATAGTCTTACCGTTTTGCACAGGTGAAGCCAGAGAATAAAGAGAATATCCTGAATTACAGCTGCTGACTGCTGCTTTAGGTGGCTGCCCTCTCTCATGCCACTCAGGTGCAGGTGGTACTCGCTCTAATGGATCACCAGAATTAAAATCGTCACGAACCTCATATATACCAAAGGGATCAAAAGCTGGTTCTGTCTGTGCGCCAGGGTCAAATATATTGTCAGCTCCAGGTTGGTTGAAAGTGTGGCATTCATTTTGAAAGTCCATATCATGGAAAGGATCTTGGCCATTGAATGGATCTGGTCCAGATGTTGACGTGAGCGTTTTCATTTTGGTTGAAGTAAAATATCCTTTTTCCAAATATTTGTCTGAATATAAAGGATCACTTTCGTTATCATCGTTTCTTTTAACACTTTTTTTTTTATTTACACTTGAATAGGTCACAGAAGAATTACTTGAATTTGAAATTCTTGGCGGTACTGGTGGTAAAGATTCACCAGGGGGTAATTCAGGGGGCGGAAATGATGGAGGGGGCGGAGATTCTGAATTCATTGAATCCTCATTTACATAAATATGTTTCGGAGATTTGGCACTGGATAATTTCCCTTCGTTAACATGCACAGGTTCATACGCACTTGGCTCATTTTCCGAGTTTTTTGTATTTTCGTCAGTTTTAAAATCAAAGGTATCTTTAACACAGGGTACTGGTAAAAATGGTGGTGTGAAGGGCGACATATCACTTGCCCTTCTGGGCATCAGAGATCCACTACTGTTTTGTGTAGGATTTGATGATGCCCAAATAGCATCGTAAGTGTCTGACAACCTTTCGGAGTTATTGTGTACAAAAGCGTCCGAAAATCCTCTCGGTCTTTCTGGTGTACTACTGTTTATGTTTGATTCGGACGTAAAACAATTCATCAGTTCATCAGAATATGTTTTTGTTGATTTCGTACGCTCTTTCGGAGAATGACTCACAGCAAAAGGGTCGAAATCATCCGCATTAGATTCATCAAGCGTTGCCCCAGATAAGTGAAAAATGTTCAAGTTACATTTCCTAGGAGAAGCAACAGGGGGTGGACTTTGTGGAATTGATTCTAAATTATCCAGCGTTTGTTGCTGAAGAAACTTTTCTTTTTGTTCTTTTTTCATTTTAGATAATCGAGGCCTGGGGACTGGTTTCTTTTTCACCTCCCCTCCATCTGCACTTTCCACTGATTTCAGGGATATGTTATCCTCACTTGAGTTTGAAGCAGCACAGTTAACATAAATGTCTTCATTTTCTTCTTTTTTCTTTATAACAGTATGTGGAGAAGGGCAACCTACATTTTCATAAATATCGTCCTCCTGCTCCTGCCCTCTGACAGAACCATTTTCTTTCGATGGAATGGTTGATGACTTTGACATACTGCTCAAAATTCGCTGTTTGTGACCTATTTTTGTTATGCCAAGATCATTTAGAAAGCTGTCATCCAATCCAAATTCTTTAAGTTGCTCTACTGTGGTCAGTCCCAGACTGGCAAATTTTTCATTGTATAGTTCAAGGTTAAGTAATCTCAGCCATTCTTGAAGGTTAAGATTCCCTGATGCCATTATTGTTCATAAGTATCATCTGAAAATATCAAAGTTTTTTTTTAAATATTCTGTCAAAGGACATTCTAACTTTTCTTAGTTTCTAATAATCTTTAAAGAAATCACTTGCACTAAGATGGTGACTTAAGCTTACAAATGTAACTTCCTGTATATCACAGTATATATATGTAAAATGTATCACAAAAGAACCTGTTAAAATAGCCCTAAAATCATCAAATACATTGATTGAAAAAAATGTCTTTTAATACATTGTATATATGAATTTTTTATCTTATTGTTTTAAAGGGATTGCATATTATGCATGTATCAACTTAGAGCACTTGGTATTTAACTTTGGGTCAATTACACGTCCACTTTAAATGATATTAACCTTGATTCATATATATATGCCTTTTTGAGAGAAAATAACAAAAACAGGTAAAGTTTGCCAGTGTATTTCAATTGCCTTTAAAATCTTATTTTCAGTTTACCTGTATTAATTTTGTTGCTCTCACATGGTTAATTACCCCACTTTGTCCCCACAATATACCTTAAAATCTTCTCCCTCAACGATAATTACCCCATTTTTATCCTCACATTACATAGCTTTTAAAGACTTTTATTAATTTTTACATATATATATCTTTACTTCCTCCTTCAAACTTATACTATGTCTTCTTATATTGACAAAGTATTTAATTTAAGTTCATAAAGTATGAAGAATTTAAATTTGATCTGTATATTTTTATTTAAATTTTGCAATATTTTCAGGTATCAGGAAGTGTGTGATCATTTCCTACTTAAATAAAATTGATGTCATATATATATGCATTGTATGTGAACTTTACATACTGTGGATGATTTATTTTCATGGATTTCAAAGATTTAGTACAATTGCCAATGAGACAATTATCCACCAGAGACTAAATGATGTAGACATGGTAGATGAAAATCTTTTATATTTTTGCCTGGTTTCAGTGGAAATCATGGTTCTCTAACCCATGTACAATATCTTGTCATCTATAATTCACTATATCATGAAAAAAAATATGCTTTCAATTTTGATGGGGTAAAAATAGTTCTACATATATTTATAAGTGAATACAGCTTTTTTTTAACTTTAAAATTTCAATCATGAGGTTTGTCAATGTTCATATTCTCATTCTGAATACAAAATATTGCTTAGTTAAAAAATAGATCATGAAGACATTAAAGATGCATTAATTTTTTTTAGCAGATGTTTTAAAGTGACAGCAAATTCTGAAATTTACTGACTTGAGGAAGTCAATTTACATGTATGTCTACAAAAATTTCAGGACATTTTTTTTTATGATTTACTCATTCTGACATTTTGATGTCATGATTATGTTTTTTTTTAAAAGGGAGATAACCAAAGAAACAGATGTAAAAAGCAAAACAGAATAACATATTCCCAGCAGTGTTTGTGTATGTTTGAAGTTTATATCATTTTTTTCTAATTTTTAGGTGTATTTCTTGTTTATATTATTTTTTTCAAATTTATTTTGTGTATTTCATTTTCATCATAACTTCATATCAAGCATGTCAAAAGGGAGACAATGCATTTGTCATCTTGTAAAGGTGAATTTACATAAAAAACAAACAAAAATACATCCTGGGTATATGTTTTTGCATTAACATGCACCTATTCAAATGCACATTTATTTCCTGTTCATACATTACATCCAATGCATATAAAACACACATGAATTTTAAAAGGACGTAAAAAGTCATTGTTTAAATAAACACACCATCTATTCATGTGGGTTCCAATTTGGATAATGGAGGGAAAAAGTGTCTCAGTGTGTATATTTGCCAAAGTCTGCATAAAAGCCTATAGAACATTTTATACTTCATTAAACTGTGGTTAAACTTATTAGCCAAAATGTTCCACAAAAAGTGATATTCCAAAAACAAACAAGAATGTGTCCCCAGTAAACAGATGCCCCATCAGCACTATATTGTTTTCTATGTTCAGACCTTGAATACCTGAAGCGGGACTGAGGTGGACGAAAGGACCGACGGACACACGGACCAGAAAAACATAATGCCCATAAAAGGGACATGAAATTAATCCATAGTTCAATGTAAATGTAATAAGTATTTAGACAGCAGTTGGTTGTATTCAGGGGCGGATCCCGCCATTTTAAAAAGGGGGGAGGGGGTCCAAACCCAGGACAAAGGGGGGTTCAAACTATATATCCCCATTTAAAATACATTGATTTTCCAAAAAAAAGTGGGGGTTCCAACCCCTTTACCATCCCCTGGATCTGCCACCAGTATTTTAGTCGTTTATAAACTGTTGTTCTAAATGAAAATCAATCGTATAGTACATCTGTTTTATAACTAATTTATTACAGTACATTATTATGGTAACGAGAATATTTATAAAACTCTTGCAGATATAAGTAATATTTTTCCTTGTATATTAAGTAAATTATTTTGAAGATCCTTATCTTAATTTCAAGGTCTAAATTATCTCCCCTTAATGGATTTAGTGGATACAGATGAACCACAAATTTAATGTTCGACTATGCAGTATCGGCTTTGCTCATTGTTGAAGGCTGTTGAGATACCTATAGATGTTCATTTCTGTGTTATTTGGTCTCTTGTGGAGAGTTGTCTCATTGGCAATCCTACCCAGTGATATTGTTGCCTTTTTTCAAAACTGCCTCTACCCTTTTTGTCGAGCCTTTGACTGTAGTCGAAAAAGCGAGACATAGCGATCCTACATTCCGTCGGCGTCGGCGTCCACAAATATTCACTCTGTGGTTAAAGTTTTTGAAATTTTAATAACTTTCTTAAACTATCCTTGAATTGTACAAAACTTGGACAGAAGCTTGTTTATGTTCATAAGATAGTATCCAGAAGTAAATTTTGTAAAAATAAAATTCCATTTTTTCCGTATTTTACTTATAAATGGACTTAGTTTTTTCTGCCAATGGAAACATTACATTCACTCTGTGGTTAAAGTTTTTAAAATTTTAATAACTTTTTTAAACTATCATAGAATTGTACAAAACTTGGACAGAAGCTTGTTTATGTTCATAAGATAGTATCCAGAAGTAAATTTTGTAAAAATAAAATTCCATTTTTTCCGTATTTTACTTATAAATGGACTTAGTTTTTTATGCCAGGAAACATTACATTCTCTCTGTGGTTAAAGTTTTTAAAATTTTAATAACTTTTTTAAACTATCCTGGAATTGTAAGAAACTTGGCCAGAAGCTTCTTTATGATCAGAAGATAAGTATCCAGAAGTAAATTTTGTAAAAATAAAATTCCATTTTTCCCGTATTTTACTTATAAATGGACTAAGTTTTTCTTCCAGTTAACATTACATACAGTCTGCAGTTAAAGTATTTAAAACATTTTTAAGATTCTTAAACTAGCCTGGATTTTTACCAAACTTGGACAGAAGCTTCTGACAATCAAAAGATAGTATCTAGAGGAATAATTTTATTGATTTTTTCATCATTTTTGATGAGTGTGTGATTAACAGCAAAAGTAGGCGAGACACTGGGTTCCGTGGAACCCTTACAAATTTTTTATTGGGAAAATATGCGGCATTTTCATCAAATTGGGAAATTTAAAATAAACCATGAAGTTGACTGAAACTTCAATTTACAGACCCATTTTCAAGAGTCAAACCCTGCTTTAAAATAAGACCCCATTTTGTCAGTGATGATATATAAATAGGCCCTCAAATGTGCACATATAGTCATTTTAGGCATGAAAAATGATTAAATGAGTGTTTTTCAGTTTGTATTCATGCACAATTATTACTACTCAGACTGCACTGTTTGGGAAAAAAGTTGTCTTTTTGGGAATAACTTTTAGACATTTTTTTTTCAAATTGGGATTCTTCTCCAGGGGAAAAATTAAGTCTTTATTTTCCACTAATTTAAGGCAAACAATATCACTGATACCACATCTTTTTATTTTTATATGAAGTTTTTTTTCTTCATCCCAACAATCAAAGAACACACATGTAAGTTTACAAAATAAGGAAAACTCAATTAAACACTTTACATACATGTACAAACAATATAAATCTTTCTTTTTTTGGGGTGGGAGTTTCACTTTTGTCAACTTGAAAAACAAAAATCAGGAAACAAAAAAAAATTAAAAATTAACTTTGAAATGATTTGAAGTATACTCCTTAGGTGCATATTGTTTAGATCTGCTTGTTATAGTAAAACCCTTGACAAAAATCTGTACTGTAAATTGGGAGAAGTGATCACAAAAATTTATAATTGTCATTTATTGGTACAGAATTTCCTTCTTTATGTTGGGTCCTACATGTAAACTCAACCTAGACACCAGGGTTAAAATATTTTAACAATATTTCGTTGTACAAAAGACTCAACAGTGAAGCTTGAATCAAAACAGTTTAAAAGGCCTCATATAGTATAAATTAAGTTGAAGAACATTTGAGGACCCAAATTCAGAAAGGTTTTGAAAAATACAGCAAATCCTGAGGTAAATAAATCCTTAGTTATCATGGTTATGATTTCCAAAAAATTGAAAGTTTTGAAAACAGTTAATTATATATAATTGTGGCAGCTATTGCCATATATATATGTCAATGATAATTCATGTCAACAAATACAAACGACAGTTCTAAATGCTGACCACAGGCCTGTAACATGTGTAAGTCAGGGACTTAAACAATTTATCTAAAGTATATTTAAAATAGTTAAAATTTTATATAAATGTACACAACATTTGAAATTTCATTAAATATATATATATATATAACACAATTATTATCTTACTATATATGTTTTCTCTAAAACTGTCTAACAATATATTAAAATAAACTTAATAAAAGTATACCTTTTATGAAAATTTCCCTGTCCCAAATTCCAAAATTGAAACGAAACTTAATATACATTTGTGTACATACATACGTAAAATATATATCAACAATTTAAGTTTAATCACTATTATGTCATGACTGTGTAACTGTGCAATATACATCTGACAAGGACTAACTTATTCTGAAACTAAAAATAACATTTCAAATTAAATGACACACAGGCCTAATTCTCATAGAATTGAACAATATCATTATTGTAACACTTTGTAACTTAATATTTATTAAAGTATATAAATATACTTACCCCTATACATGTATATCAGTGTATTATATAGATCCATTGTTATTATGTGTGGGTGTGTGTGGAAAACCCCTTCAAGGTAGATACAAACTGACTCACCTGAAACATTTAATGAAATATTGAAAAGATGTAGGTTTAGTGTGAATAATACGATAATTTGTCTTCAATCAAAAGAACTTAGTGGTCAAGATAAGTATTTGAGTGCAATTGCTCTTTAACCCTGAACTCTCCACACTTGTTTTTACTAATATTATATATTCCATCATCTATTAATATACAGGGAGTAAAAAATGTATTATTTCCTTCCATACAGTATTACTACATTGTAGTGCATTGTACTAAAATATATACATTATTTAGGGCACAGATGATTTTTATATATAATCACTTTTACTTGTATGAAAAGTGAGAAGAAACCATGTTCTTATGTACCGATGATGTATAACATGTAAAATTATTGTAAAAAATGTGTTTTCATGCTCATGATGCTGTTCTTGGCAAAAAATGTTTTACTACAAAAAAAATAATGATTTCTCATACTTGTCATACTTGCTACTTACATTTTTAAACTAGCTCCTATTGTTTTTAAAGATTACAGTATACTACTAGTCCCAATAGTACTTGACATGTGAAAATTATGTAAATCTTAACCTTTTTAAAGGGGCAATTCCTTCCTTTAGGATAGTAAGATTATTTTTTTTAATTGTAAAGATCACTTGCAATGTTTGACTTGTAACATAACTCCTATTGTTTTCTAAACAACCAAGGACTACCATTCCAGGTTAGTAGGTCAGACAACAAGTACAGTTCACAACATCATATTTTTTAAATATATATTTACAATCATTCATTGTATATATATAAATGTACAGATGTACATGTATTAATAGCTATTAGAAAGTAGACTAACAAAAACCAGAACCTACTTTACTTATAAATAAACGATCAATAAGACATCTACTTCAATCTCCAATGAGGGGAATTTAAATGTTTAATAAGAAATATACAAGGAAAACATTGACTTCCTTCTCTCATTATCATATAGGAAGAGTGGTCGTCTATATCAATGTTATCATTAAAATCAAAACTATACACATATATAATACACCACTACAGGAAATAAACTCAGCAATTATGTGTGCTATTCATTCATTTATATTTATTTGTACACACACATGTTGCAATGGCATAACTCGCAAAATAAATAAAATATATATGTATTTGAATTTTGTATACATGAATACAATGCATGTGTGAGCCAAAATTTGTTCCTGTGAAAAAAGTTCCAGTGGAACTAATATCACAGGAAATATGTTCTGGGAGAACTTTTTTCATAGATAATTTCAATATAATTTGTTCCATCTCTATGAAATAAGTTCCACACTTTACCTGGTGAAATAAGTACCGGGTTGGTGATATTTGTTCCTTACCTAGTGAAATAGGTTCCAGGTTTATGAGATTTGTTCCTTACCTGGTGAAATAAGTTCTGGGTTTGTGAAATTTGTTCCTCACCTGGTAAAATAAGTTCCTAGTCTGTGAAATATGTTCCACTGGTTAAACAGGTTATCTTAATTATATACTGAACATTTGTCATCAATGAGTTTTAAAGTTATCATTCAAGGGCATTATAAAAATAAGTATAATATATTGATGATATAATAAATGAGAAATGTAATTCATCCAATAAGAATCTTAAGGACTATATAGCAAATGTTTAATTATAAACGTAAAAAATATCAAAATGACAGTCCCACTTTAAGCAGAAAAGAGTAGGATAAGAAAAATCTTTTAGAAAAAATTAAAGTCAAAGAACATGAACATATGAACTAATTTGGAAAGGACAAAATAACTGATTAATGATTGTAAAAGACATGAAGAAACAAAAGACACACTCTTTTGAAACTGTTCCATGACAAGTACATGTATGACTAGAAACAGGGCCATGACAGTTAACAAGAACCAAGACGGAATACCACATAAAACATAGATACAAATTATGATAAATTACCACCACTTTATCCTGTAGAACTTTACAGTCATGCCTAAAATTGCACATGTATCCCATGCCAGCACACTCAGTACAGCATTTAGCTTGCTTTATAATTTAAGTGTAACAAGAAAATGTTTCGCTATGCAATATGTTGCAAAGGTACATGTTCTTATTTCAGTGAAAATAGGTTTGAGAAGAACTTATTCATTGGTTTCTTTGAAATATGTACATATTGGTCTTAAACTAATATCACAGGAACTTATTTAAAACTTTTTATATTAACTGGAACAAAATTCATGGAGCTATGATATTTGTTCTGGAACTTATTTCATATTTGGTCAAAAAATTAGTTCCGGAACAAATTTTCTGTGATATAAGTTCCGGCGGTACATATTTCCTATGAAATTTGTTCCAGCGGAACAAATGTCACGCCGGAACATATTTTTTGTTACACATACATCAATGATTTATGTAAATACTACTTAGTAGCTCTATCTCAATGAGATAGGTTTTGGACCATCAAAACAAATTTAAGCAGTGTCTTATTAAATATTAAATCCATGAGACAGATTAAACCCTTGAGTGATTTTTTATGTTTAAAGGGACATAACTCAAGAAAGGTAAAAGTGAGGCTACCCAAATTCGTACTCTATCTGAGTTTTGTGGTAATACGAATGTGTATGAGTTAAAAAATATCACAATGAGGCAAACTAAAGTTAGAAAACAGAAGAAAACAATCTCATGCCGTACAGACTAACATGGGTAAAACATAATGCCCTTCTCTACAGATACAGAGGGGGCATGAAAATGATGGAGACTCAGTAACAAGACAGTGCTCCTTGACGACAGCTGTGATGTGCTGGACAGTGGCGGATCCAGCCATTTTAAAAAGGGGGGGTTCCCAACACAGACTAAAGGGGGGTTCCAACTATATGCTCCCATTCAAATGCATTGATCGGCCAAAAAAAAGGGGGGTTAATACAATGTATGGTCTTTTAAAAAAACAGATCATTAAATGATGATTTTTGGTGTTTAATGCCACTTTTAGCACATTTGTAAAATATAGTATATATATGGAGGTGTCATGTGTATTGCTAAGAGGAACTCATAGTATCCAGTGAGAACCAACAGCAGGAAAAGTTCAAAACTGTCATTCTTAGTCAATTAAGATTTGACAAAGCACCAGCCACTTGTCGGGTTCAAACTAATAACTACCACCTTCAACAGTGTTGACAGATTAGCAATACAGTCGATGAACTACCCTGCCGCATTTTTGCACCTGTCCCAAGTCAGGAGCCTCTGGCCTATGTTAGTCTTGTATTATTTTAACTTTTGGTTGCACTTTGTAAATACAGCTGTTTCTCAAAACACGCCTCTTTTGGGGAGTAATTGAATATTCATAGAAAATTAATTTTGTTTACATACTGGTTCCCAGTTATGCTTTCTGTGTTCCATATCGCAGAGACAGAACTTGGGAATGTTACCAGTAAATAAACATGTGCATATTGTTCACATTGAAATCTGTGGTAACCTTTCATTCGAGGTAGGAGTAGTTAAGAAAAGTAGTGTAAGTTTAAACTCTGAGAAGTTCAGGGCATATAAACGTTGAAAATATGCCGCACAGCCCTATATTTTGACCTTTGAAAAAAATTGTGGTGCATATGAACTTTCAATTCTAGGATAAGATTTTTTTCAAAACTTCATAGTAAAAGTGGTACAGTTTTAGCCGTAAAAGGAGTTCCTATGGGAAATTGCATTGTCAATAATTTACAGAAATGCAACCTTTAGTTTCTTGTGTACAATGTAATTTGGAAATTAGTATGGCTTCATTATCACTGAACTAGTATATATTTGTTTAGGGACCAGCTGAAGGACACCTCCGGGTGCGGGAATTTCTCGCTACATTGAAGACCTGTTCGTGACCTTCGGCTGTTGTCTCAACTTGTCTGCATGCTCTATGGTCGGGTTGTTGTCTCTTTGGCACATTCCCCATTTCCATTCTCAATTTTACTCAGTCCATTTAAGAAGCTTACATAGATCTCTATCTTTAAAATCTTTGACATCTGACCTTAAATTTACTCACCTGACTGCTACATGTACATGTACAAATGATGTACTTTTTAATACGTCCCATAAAAATCCAATAATTCTAACAATTCACAAATTTTAAGTCATCCACATTGCAATTTTTTGTAAAATAGTAACATTTCATATTTACATTTTTTTATGAATCTACTCAAAATCCTTTATTTTTGGTTTCAAAACATGCACAATGATGTACTAAACTGTACACCATAATGCAGAAATGTACTATAATGTACTATATTAACATTAATGACTAATTGTCTTTCAAAATGCACTTGAATGAATGATTAAAACTACTGTGATTTTCTGAATGGATTGCAGTCCACCAAACTTCCTTTATATATTATAAGAACACTTAAGAAATGTTGTTGTATTTTAGTTACCACATCCACAAAATATGTGTTGATATTGCTTTTAGGTATCATGTTTGTAAAATGTAGTTTCAAGTTTAGAAAGTAAATATGCATTTAAGTATGACTGATTACTCTTTCTTCTTAACCAATATCTATGCTTATGGTATGGATATTGCTCATTGTTGAAGGCAGTACGGTGACCTACATATAGTTGTTAATTTCTGTGTCATTTGGTCTCTTGTGGAGATTGCCTCATCTTCTTTTTATAAGTATAAATATTTCTGAGAAGTGAAAATAAATCTGTGTACATTCTTAATACTGGTATATATACATCCATGTATATAATGGTTACGTGTATATTTAGGTAAACAACAAATATTTCTAAGTAAAAGTTAACATGGTAAAAGGAAGGGGATATAATAATCAGTTTTTTAATATTTCATTTTCCTATTAAATTCAATTTATCACCCTTATGCCCTTCCTTTATCTGAAGATACTTAAAATTTAAATATTTTAAAGTATATTTTTTTCTTTTTAAAGATTATTTTTTCCATCTTTTCTCTACAACATGTACAAGTTAAAATTGAGAATAGAAATGGGGAATGTGTCAAAGAGACAACAACGAGATCATCAAGCAGACAACAGCTAAAGGCCACCAATGGGTCTTCTATGCAGCGAGAAACTCCCGCACCATCTGTGCTTATCAATGCATGATAATTGCACCCTACATGTTCGCATCCTTTTTATCTTGGTTTTGTGTTTAATTACTTTGTAATCAAGTTTGGGCAAGTGTATTGCTAAAAAAATTGTTTGTTGTCCTTGTCTAAAAATTAAGTGAGGCAAAATTTTTTTTGGTGAATAAATCTTTATCATGTTTTGGATAGCATATTGCTATAAAAAAAATCATTGTTTCTAAATAAAGTCACATAAAAGTGAGATTTTGACAACGTTTTTATTTTTGTGTTGAAAAAATCTTAATCTTGTTTTGGTTAGTGTATTGCAGCATGCATAATTTTTGTTTTCATTCATGTCATTGTTTCGGATCAAAGGGGAAAATTAAGCCATTAAAAACAATTATCTTTTGTGTTTTTCAATTAAAATCTTTAATGTTTTAATTTACTCATACATGTCATACCAAGCATGTAATAGTGGGCCCCAATGAATCTTTATTCTGTAAGAAAATACTTCTTTAGCACTGACAGGGGGTCACTAGGGTATCTGGGTCCATTCACCCAAAAACACTTTCACGCCATTTCACATTCGGCCTCATTCACTTTCGCACCCTACCTTTTCGTGCTCAAAATCCCTTTGCATCCTAACAAACACATCCTTTTTATATTGGTTTTATGTTTATTAAATTTGTAATCATGCAGTTTTAACACATAAGCAATTTTTAATAAACAAAAATCATGATTTTCTAATAATTCAACTTAAGGTGTATTCCTCCATCTTTGTGATTTCCCACAATTACCAACGAAACATCACTTCCGTTGAATATAAAATATTAAAATCGGTAAATTTTCATGGATCCGAAATTCCAGACCGTTCAATTTAGATTATCTGGAAATTCGTGTCTGTCAAATTTTACAGTATTTTAAATTTTCTATTCACCAGAAGTGACAATTCGTTGGTAATTGTTGGAAATCATTTTCAAACAAAATAAATATTTCCCCACTTCAAATGGAATCGTACCTTTTTAATCCTTTCTTTTAGATATTTCATGAAATATTTTACATCAATAAGCACAAAAAAGGTAGGACTTTGTTAAAAATTTTGAATTGGCAATGAAAATTTCTTGTCAAAATTAGGTGTCAAAGATCCCCCAATAATTTGCTCTCAAACTCCAGACGTAAAAAATGGCTTTAGCGTAATGACATCGTAGGAAGGCGTCCCAGAAAAAAATTAAAATAGCCTTGCCAGACATCATAATTATTTGTATATATACTACTCAAGTACCTGTCAAAAAGAGGTTTTTGTTTTTAAATCGTTGCTTACTAAAACGAAAACATGTTTCATTAAAAAAAAGAGGAAGACTTCAACTCTTAGTTTGACGGGAAATTAAACTATGAAATTATGAAGTGATTCATTTTCAGAAGTTCGGTGACAAAACTGACATGCATCATTGACACTTTTTGACAAAAGAGGTGCCATTTTCGTTTTCATTTGTATCAATAACCAACATAATTGTTTATTTGTTTTAACTGACAATGCTTTATATCAACAGGTTTCTTACCATCTAATCGGTAGGAATGTGTATTGGAATTTGTCTATTATAGGAATGTAAACATTTCTCTTTACAGGTGCTTGTTTATTGACTTCCTCTATTTTTAACTTCCGGTTAATCAAGAACTTTTTTGAATGGCTAAAGCTAGTTTGAACGCGGCAAAATTTAAAAATCGCTGTCTCTGTGATGGTCTTTCCGTGACGACTAAATTATGTTATTTTATTTTTTGAGAGAATAAAAACAAAGGAATACAACGTATACAGGTTTTTTTTTACAAATTCTTGGAGAAGAGGATCACCAAAAAAACCAAACTAGATCTGTTATCAATGTTTTACAATAAGAAAACAACTGCTATGGTTTAGTTTATATTATCATCAGATTTTATGCCCCCGCAACTAAAAGTTGGGGGAGGGGGTTGTATTACCCTTGTTCGTCGTTCCTTTCGCCCGTTCCATTATGGTTGTAAAGCTATTCAGACAACTCCTCCTACGGGTTGAATGCTTGGAAGTTTTCACTTTGTTGGTTGTTTGCAGATATATTGAAGTTGCGCATGTGGTCAGGGTTTTGATTTTTATAATTATTTGCTCTTTTGGGAGATAGTTCAACTTTTTTGGAGTACTCTGTATATATATTTGCATGAGCGGTTCATGGTGTTTTCGAATAACTCCCCAGACAGTATTTTTAAAACCGCCATAGACCTATGTGCTCCCATGCTCAACTTTGTATATTTTAGAATAACACTTTGCATCTGCGGGGCACCATTTTTGTCTTCCAGACAATGAAATCTCAAAGAAAGTCGTATATTGACTTTGTTAACATACAGTTACTTCAGAATGGAGTTGGTGACCATAACTTTGACTAGTTTTTGCTTCCGTCTGTTATAGTAAGCATTAAATTATGTAACATGCCCTTTTGGTTGATAATTTGTTTAACAAAATCTGTGTGTCTTTAATACTGTAAATCCAGAAATTATTGCGTATATGTATTAATTATTGCGTATATGTATTAATTATTGCGTATATGTATTAATTATTGCGTATATATAAAATTGAGAATGGAAATGGGGAATGTGTCAAAGAGACAACAACCCGACCAAATAAAAAACAACAGCAGAGGGTCACCAACAGGTCTTCAATGTAGCGAGAAATATATTATTGCGAATTTTCAAGTGTGGACAAAAAATGCGACATTCATTTATTGCGATTTCTGGAAAATCTCCATACAGATGTATGTTTCAGATATCAAAATGCAATTTCTCATTATTGCGATACTCACGCAGTCGTACTATTCGCATACATAAAAACCTCGCAATAATTTCTGAATTTACGATACTAATAAATAAATAAGGAGATGTGGTATAATTGCCAATGAGACAACTACCAGGTTCATCTGAATTGGAAGTAAGAATTTATTGGTAACCTGATGTTCAGTGGTTGTCGTTAACTTTGTTGACCTGGTTCATAAATGTTTCTCGTTTCTCATTTTTTATATAGATTAGACCGTTGGTTTAAAATTACCCATATGAATGGATTTACACTAGTCATGTTTGGGGGCCTGTTATAGCTTGTTCGCTGTGAGCCAAGGCTCCGTGTTGAAGACCGTACTTTGACCTTTAATAATTTTCTTTTTACAAATTCAGACATGGATGGAGAGTTGTTACATTGGCACTCATACCACATCATCTTATATCTATTTACGGCCTTCAACAATGAGATTAAAAACATACCGAGTCATAACCGACTATGAAAGGCCCGACATGACAAACAAACGGCTTATTTTAAAACATAACACACAAACAAAAAAATGAAACAACGACAGAATTACAGACTTCAGACAGACACATAAAGACACATGTGGTGGGGGCGGAGTGGAGTGTAATGGGGGTATAAATATGAAAAGAAATAAGAAGATGTGGTATATAGCAAGAGACCCAATGATATAGAATATAACAACTATAGGTCATCATACAGCCTTCAACAATAGGCAAACACCCAGACCCAAAATATGTTACCCCCTTTTCACATTCTTTGTGAGCCTGTTTGTAGTATTAGTGGTTAGTAATCATCAAATAATATTGTAAGCACAACCGCCCAGCCTCGCTCTACCATCCTCTAACCTGTCACAATGGTGTAACAACAATGAGAGAACAGACTGTTAAAAGTCAGTAGAAATAGGGTTTACAGCACACAACTATCTAACATAGTCACAATAGAGACACAGCACCGAAATAAAGAGTACTCATTGTTACTGAGAGCCAGTTCAAAGTAAATTATAACAAATAAATATAACATTTAATCTAAAATATCAACCAGTACACGACAATTAGATTTAGTATAAAGACCCCATAAACAGTCTGAAAAACGCACGACTTTGTGTAAGGCTAAAATATAAGTTAAAGTATCGACAGGCTGTATAATAATTAATCATACATATGGATATGATAAGGGGACATATATATAATAGTATCTAGCACTATATATATTTTTATGGTTTAGTTTTCAAAAACAAAGTCGATGATAGTACCAACAAAACAACATTTAAAGATATTAATAATGTATTTACTTGAAAACTTTAAAAAAATAGTCAAAGGGTTATTGTTTACATGGATCGTATTTAAGTTTACGGGCTTTATCAGCGGTATTCCGTTTTTAATATGAACTTTTATACACTGCGGTATGACTTTGTTCATTGTTGAAGACCGTATGATAACCTCAGGCTCTATATAGTTGTTAGTTTCTGTCATTTGTAGAGGTGTCTCGTGAGTAGTCGTCTCATTGGCAATCCTACCATATCTTCTTTTTCATATAAACTCTTTTTTGATAATTGCTGTCTTTGTTTTCAAACCACTCGCTTCCAATTCTCAACATACTTGAATCATTACTTCACATACGAAGTTATAGTAAACGAAGACCAAAAACCATAAGGTGAATAAAACTAGAGGCTCTAAAGAGCCTGTGTTGCTCACCTGTACTTACTGATGCTTTGGAAATCATGTAAAATGAGGTTAAAATCATAATTTATAGTATAAGATATCATAAGATATTATAATAATATCTAAGATAATAGCAAAAAACTGGAAAATTTCCATAAAATTACTAACCCAGGGGCAGCAACCCAACAAATGGTTGACGGATTTGTCTGCAAATTTCAGGGCAGGGATATCTAAATTTGATGAACATTGTAGTCACTAGTCAGATTTGCTCTAAATGCTTCAGCTCCAGAGATAAAAACTAAAAACTGCATTTTACCCTATGTACTATTTTTAGCCATGCCTGCCATCTTGGTTCGCGGGTAGGATCAACCGACACATTTTTCAACTAGATACTCTTATAATGATTGTGGACAAGTTTGGTTACATTTTGTCTTAGTAGTTTCAGAGGAGAAGATTTTTGTAAAAGATAACAAAAATTTAAGAAAAATTGCTAAAATTGACTATAAAGGGCAGCTACTCTTGAAGGGGTCAAATGACCATTTTGGTCATTTGACTTATTTGCAGATCTTACTTTGCTGTACATTATTGCTGTTAACAGTTTATCTCTATAACAATATTCAAGATAATAACCCCAAAACGGCAAAATTTCATTATAATTACCAATTAAGGGGTAGCATCCCAACAACTGGTTGTCCGATTTATCTGAAAATTTCAGGGCAGATAGATCTTGACTTGATAAACTATTTTAACCCATGTCAGATTTGCTCTTAATGCTTTGGTTCAGAGTTATAAACCAAAATCTATATTTGGCTGACCGGGTCAACAGACACATTTTTTAAACTACATACCCTAATGATGATTATGGACAAGTTTGGTTAAATTTGCGTTAGTAGTTTCAGAGGAGAAGATTTTTGTAAAAGATTACAAAAATGTACGAAAAATTGTTAAAATTGACTATAAAGGGCAATAACTCCTTAAGGGGTCAATTGACCATTTTGATCATGTTGACTTATTTGTAGATCTTACTTTGCTGAAAATTATTGCTGTTCGCAGTTTAATTTCTATCTATAATAATATTCAAGATAATAACCAACCAGATGCTCCACAGGGCGCAGCTTTATACGACCGCAGAGGTCAAACCCTGAACAGTTGGGGCAAGTATGGACACAACATTCAAGCTTGATACAGCTCTGAATTTGGATTGTGATTAAATAGTTGACACAAAATAGGTTTCTTACACAGAGTAAATGTGGTCTATGAACTTAGACTTAAAAATTTTAAATTGGACATTTACCTATTATGGTTCAATATCCAAAATCTAATTACATGGTTAGATTCAGCATATCAAAGAACCCCAAGAATTCAATTTTTGATGAAATCAAATAATGTTCAATTTGGACCCTTTAGAGCTAAATGTGGACAAATTTGATAACTGGGCCCAAATATTAAAATTATAAATACATGGTAAGACGCAGCATATTGAAAAACCCCATATATTCAATTTTTGTTGAAATCAAACAAAGTTTAATTTTGGACCCCGATTTAGACCAACTTGAAAACTGGGCCCATAATCAAAAATCTAAGTTCATGTTTAGATTCATCATATCAAAGAACCACAAGAATTCATTTTTTTTTATTAAAATCAAACTGAGTTTAATTTTGGACCCTTTGGACCTTAATGTAGACCAATTTGAAAACGGAACCAAAAATTAAGAATCTGAATACACGGTTAGATTTGGCATATCAAAGACCCCAAATAATTAAATTTTTGATGAAATCAAACAAAGTTTAATTTTGGACCCTTTTGGACCCTAGTTCCTAAACTGTTGGGACCAAAACTCCCCAAATCAATACCAACCTTCCTTTTGTGGTTATAAACCTTGTGTTTAAATTTCATAGATTTTATTAACTTATACTAAAGTTATTGTGTAAAAACCAAAAAAAAAAATGCTTATTTTGACCCCTTTTGGCCCCTAATTCCTAAAATGTTGGGACCAAAACTCTCAAAATCAATCCCAACCTTCCTTTTATGGTCATAAACCTTGTGCTTAAATTTCATATATTTCCATTTACTTATACTAAAGTTATAGTGCCAACGTCATACCTATATACAACAAAAAAAAAATCAATTTTTGCGGTCGTATAAAAACGGCTAAATTTCCTTAAAATTACCAATCTAGGGGCAGCAACCCAACAACGGGTTCTCCTATTCATCTGAAAATTTCAGAGCAGATACATTTTGACCTGATAAACAAACTTACCCATGTCAGATTTGCTCTAAATGCTTTGGTTTCAGAGATATAAGCCAAAATCTACATTTTACCCCTGTTCTATTTTTAGCCATGGCGGCCATCTTGGTTGGCTGGCCGGGTCATGCACCGGACTTATTTTTTAAACTAGATACCCCAATGATGATTATGGCCAAGTTTGGTTTAATTTGTACCAGTAGTTTCAGTGGAGATGATTTTTGTAAAAGTTAATGACGACGGACGACGGACGCAAAGTGATGAGAAAAGCTCACTTGGCCCTTCGGGCCAGGTGAGATAAAAAGATGTGTACAACCGTGATGAATAGGCAAAACAGTCTACAGATGTTCAACTGAACGGCAAACGCCTGAATATGACAGAAAAGGGTCAATCTGTAGACACAATAAAAATATGTAAAATTTCGCACCCACAAACACTGCCACCTGTATGTTTTTTATTGTTGGAAGAAAATACTACACAAACTATGATGAACAGAAAAATAAGTCTACAAAATACTAAACAGATAACCAAAGATAGAACAACTGGTAGCTACTCAACACCTGAAGTAAACTGAGGTGTCCTCCTCCATTAGTGGCACACATCGTGTTGGTCTTGACACTTGAGTACAATTCCAGCTTTAACTGTAACGTCAATGTGGTAAATAGGCGTGGATGTCTGTGAAAAGTAAAGAAACAAAAAACTGAACTCCAAGGAACTGAATTCAAAAGGAAAAACCGCTTTAAAACCAAATGACAAAAGCTCATACACATCAAATTATAATGAAAATCAACTGTTATATTCCTGACTTGGTATATATGTCTCTGTGTATATATGTCTCTGGTACGGGCATTTATCCAGAAAATGGTGGATTAAACCTGGTTTAAAAGATAACTAAACAATAATAAACATCTCACACGTATGATAGTTGCACAGAACTCGTGACTTCAATACAGTCTTACTATATTTGGGTTTCAAAAAATCATACCAAATCTGACACTATGATTTTAATTTTAATTACAGAATGATAAATAAAAAATTACTATACGATAACACATAAATATTGAAAATACTATTATCAATAGACAAACATAACAACTTTATATAAATAAAAATTATATTATATCAAATTTCTGCCTTTAACAATGCAAAATAATAAGTTATAAGAAGCTAGGGTTCTTACAGCTAAATCTTACTATTGCCAAATAGAGTATTTGAATGTATCACATTTTATTTGTGAAGTGTATTGTAAAATCAAACCACTGCTATAAGTTTAATAAGTAAATGATGTTTTCACGTTAATCATGATTCGACATCGAATTAATCGAAACACAATATTGAGTTGTGCTTATATTAGGCGCGACATCGGCTATTCTTTGTGTGCAAAGATGTGTTGTTTTCTTACAAAAAATAGAAAATAGAGAAAAGAATATAAAGAACATATAACTGAAGCCTTCCTCTTCCTTCCATGCCCCTAAACTATTACAGCTTCCGATGTTTTACTCCTTTACTAGATCAAACATATTCTCAATCTGTTTAAACATTTCCATGCCCGTAATAGCTATTCTTTCAAGTGTTCTGTGATTGGACTGCTAACATGTTGCACAATATTGATTTGTTCTTATCTTAGGGGACGATCATTTCCGATTCTGGGGATGTCAGGAGGTGTTTTTTTTCTTTTAGAGTTTTGAGAATTTATTTTTTTGTGAAGAAAAAAAAAAGAATAGTGAAAAATTGAAAAATATACAAATGAAGCCTTCTTCTCTAAAGACCTTTCAACTATTGCAGCTTCTGATGGTTTACTCCTTTAGATCAACATAACCTTGACCTTCTCTGGGTTAACAATTTCATGCCCGTAATAGCTGCATTCTTTCAAGTGTTCTGTGATTGGACTGCTAAGATGCTGCTTCCATTGATTTACAGGGGTACATGCTGTAGTGTAACGCCATTTCTAAAAAGACATAAAAAGCATAAATATTCATGAATTAATCATTTTGTTTATATATGCATGTCGGCAACAATAAAGGACAAAAAAATCTAAAATGTACAACGTTTATAAAATCTGTCGTCGAGTTAAAAAACGAGTTTATGTTCCGAATGTCGTAACTACATCACTTTTCCCGAACGTGACCTACCGATTTAGACTTGTTATCAAGTTTGTACTAACGGGTTGCACACGTGGAGCAGGATCTGCTTACCCTTCCGTAGCAACTGCATGAGATCACCACCATTTTTCTGTGGGGTTTGTGTTGCTCAGTCTCAGTCTTTCGTTTTCGATATTGTGTATTTTTGTCAAATGTTTGTTTGTCTTTGTCTTTTTATTTTTTAACCATGGCATTGTCGGTTTATTTTCGACTTGTGAGTTAAACATGTTAACCTGTTTGAATATCCCTCTGATGTCTTTTGTCTCTTTTTGATCAAAATAGAATTCAAAATGACACTGTTATCATGGTTATATCAATACGGAGTTTTAATGTACCAAATGGCGAATTGGTGTTGCCGATTTTTATTCCACGTCCCTCTTGGGTTATTTTTTCCATGAAACCATCTGTATATGTTTAATTTATTCGTTTTGTTTGATGATGTTCGTTTCTACGTCTGTTTTATGTCATGTTGTTGTCTGTTATTCAAAGACGACCTTTTTTTTCTTAACATTTCTTCATATTAATATTTTCTATAGATCTATTAAAATCATATCAAAGTATATATTTTCGTGGTCATGACATATTCCGTCTTTTCGTTCCATTTCGGTTTTTTTAAGCAAGGTTCTTTGTCGAACTTTAGTATCCTCAATTTGTGCATACGTCGAAACTAACAATATTTTCAGGTACGATTCATTTACCCACTTTCATCTCATCTTATAAGAATACAGCACGTTGCAAAAATGTGAGTAATCTGATTAAAACAGACCCTAATTCCCAACTTTACTTATGTTTACAGGCCTACAGACTGTTGCAAGGTCGTTTGCAGGAAAGCGTGGAAACAGGCTTTTGTATTTAAATTAGGTTGCAATACTACAAAATCAAAACAAAAATCGCTTCAAAGTCTACTATATAGAAAAGGCTTCGCAAGTAAAAGGTTTCCGTCAAATAAAGCGTTTACATTATGAAACTACAGTGCAATGTGTTTATTTGAACAAACCCTTTCTGAAATCTCCCATCCGTTAGCCGACTTCTGCCAGATTGATTCAACCACTCCTTTCACCGGAAGCATGTCCTCACAAACCTCTCGTAAATATGTACAAGTCATTGATAAATTATAGACACTTAGACTATCCAGATCAGAAAGAATCAAATATAGTAACGTAAATGGAAGTGATAATAGTGACTTTTGTTGTGCATCTGACGGTTGATTGGAAGCAACCATCGACGCCATGTTTCCGGAAGTTGTGCCGTGGTACAATGAAACGTCTTCCCCTTCCGTATCCTTGTCGTCACTGATTTGTTCGAAGTCTTTCCTAGAAACGTTGAAGCTGTTTGTATCCTTACAGAAAATAACTTCACCATTAGGTGCTTGTGGTGTTTTCTTGTCAATGGTGAATTTACATCCCTGGTAAGCTAAAGGACAATATTGTTTAGTTGGTTCACATATGTCTAAATGTGAAAACTGTTGGTGTCCTGCTAGCTCCTCTCGACGAAAAACTTGTTGGCAAATTCCATTCATTTCGGGCCTCACATTACGTGAGTTGCACTGTACAATGTTTGCTGGACACCTGCGTAAATGAGCCGCCATTTTGGATCGAAGGACGACAGCTACGCATCCACCATCCTTATTTAAACAGTTGACCATTTCCATTTGGCATCTCTTTTTATGTTCCACCAATTGATGTCTATACATGGTAAATCCACATTCATTTTCACACGGGATTATTTCATCCTTGATAATCCTTTCTGGATAAAATGGACAAACTTTGAGATGTTCTGAAACCGGAGTGCTGAGATGGTACTTCCACTTACGAATAGGAGTGCATGCAGAACTGAAGGACCATTTCTAAAACACATTACCTAAAGTTATTAATCAGAATATATAGTAAAATGTCAGATTCGGGGAATTAATACTACATAGAATCATATTCAAAACAGTGTGGTCCTGGCCATTGATTGACGACCTAAATTATCCCATTGACTGGGACAGATTAGGTGAACGTTTGTCGGTAACAACCACTGCTCACTATGTACTTGGTAAAGACACTGAATATGTGGGGTCACCAAAGGTTCTCAACACCTGAATAAAGCAATTCGAAAAACGAATCCGGAATAATACAATGTGTTGATTTATATCAATAATCAATAATATAAATCAAAATATAAAGGTTATTCCTGAATAATTTTTCGAATTCTTTTATTATTAGAGGCGTTAAGAACCTTTGGTGACCCCACAGTTTAAATTCTATAATAAGTAAGAAGTGAGCAATGGTCGTTACAGACAAACGTTCACCTAATCTGTCCCAGTCAATGGGATAATTTAGATCGTCAATCAATGGCCAGGACCACACTGTTTTGAATATGATTCTATTTGTTTGACGTTCATTGTTGTGTACATGCATTAGATCGATAGTTTTCTCGTTTGAGTTCTTCATGTTACATTTGTCATTTCAAGTCCTTTAGTATGCGGTGTGGGTTTTACTCATTGTTAAAGACAATAAGATTATTAATTTCGGCGATTCATGTGAAGGTTTTTCTCATTGGCATCATTATAACTCATCTTCTTATATTCATATTTACAAGGAATCAAAGTGCTTGTAATTAAGCACTAGATAAATGGTAAAGATTGCTTTAATTTATCATAGGGAATTCGTAAAATTAAAAATTGCATTGTATAAAGCATTTGTCGTAGTTGATTCAATAACAACCGAAACTGACATATATATACCGGTCTACTACACATACAAACGTTGCTGAAATGACTATGCAACACATAATTTAGCTGGCCATGAACCTTGTTTTAATATGGCGCCAATAGCTGTAAGTGTCTTCATGTTAGCAAAATCTGAGATATACAGCTGCTAACTGTATCTGTGTTCGCACTTCCAAGTTCAATGTGATAGATCCATGACTTGTGGAATAACGTACAAGTTTTGTCAAAATGCATCATCGCCACGTGATCCACGTGTACTCGTTCAATTACTACATACAAATAAAATATTTGTTTGGGGTTGTCATAAACATTAACACTTACCCACTTAAAAAAATCCCAATGTTTTCCACCATTAGAAATGTTCTGCCATACCGGCTCCACTATGCCCTTGTTATAAACGACTGATTTACAAAACGAATGTAGGAACTTACAAGTTAAAGCCAAATTGTTTATGGAAAAACTATCAAGAAACATCAAAATTTGTTCAATCACATTATCTGGGAGATCTTCAAGAAAAAATAAACCATCGGAAGAATCAACATCGTTTTGATAACAAGGAGCCATTGGATAATCAAGTGTTTGACTTTGTTCACCCGGTTGTTCTGGCGATGAGCATGCGGCAGATCCGATAGTCAACCCACTTGTATTCAAAAGATCACTTTGAGTCACGTGACCTATCGGAACCAATGGAGATAGTTTCTGACAAGAGAAATCACATCCAGCATAGGCTAACGGACACTTTAATTTTAATATCCCGGTAGAAATCTCTGCATGAATGTTGCGAGAATGCCACGAAAATTCGCCTCTTTTAACAGGTTTATGACACATATTGACAGTTTCAGGTATCGCAGTCATACAATCAATTACATTAGCAGGACATATTAAGAGGTGGGCAGCCATATTTGATTTTTTAACTTCCGAATGGCAACCATTTTCTTTATTAATGCATGGTACAATTATAGCTTCACAGACGAACGAATGTGATTTCTGTTTACAAGCATGAAAAATTCTATCGCATCCTTGGACGCATTCGATCAGCTCGCAGGAGGTGACGTAATCTGGTCTGACGTCACACTTCCAGCTAAAACATTGGACACAATGGTCATGTATAGACGAAAATCGCTCCTGTTGCATTGCAGTAAATCTGGAAAATAAAACAAACAGTATGTGTAGAGTCTGGTATGTGCAACAAATTCAAATTGAGTAAAGTCTGTATATGAGTCGCTTTTGAATCCGCCTATCCGCCTTTGAGACTGAAAGAGTAGGCTAGCTTGGATATTCATTTAAATGTTACAAAGCTTTATGCATAATCGTGCATGTGACTCAGGAACGTCCTTATTGCTATCCTAATGGAATCCTAATGTATTGTCAATAAAATTGCCATAAAGTATCAGTTCTATAAATTCGTGTGACTTTTCTACACTCGCAGGAATCCAGATGTTAATAGTATTTTCGGTACCACCGTATATTTTTACTGCCACGCATTTCGACAAGTAATGATTTTATTTACTAGTGATGACCAGGGCCAAAATATTTGAAAACTATTAAAAACTCTGAACACATTTCTGATGCGTGCCGAGAAACAGATACTGTACTTGTGAATTTGCAGATTTGGCACTATTTCAGGAATTTTAACAAATTTGGCTTTCCGTATCACCTCTAGTTTCATCCATTGCTACATATACAGCAAAGTCAAGGATTTAAATGTTAAAATCCACAACGAGTTTCCTTACAACGCTAGCAGCACCAAACAACATTGAATTCCATTGTATGTCGTAAGGGAATGAGCAATTTACCTCAAGAGGAGGGGGTTATGCTATTTTCAAAAAGAAAATATGATCCTAATTTGATGAAAACATTTTGTTCAAGCAAATGACAAAAAAAATTATACATGTATTTTGAATGCAGATTCCCCCTTTACCTTATAACGTTAAATTTTGAAACACAGAATAGATAATTTTATCATCACTGTCACAAATATTATTAAAAGCGAGTTGGTTAAACTTTGTTGTTGCGTTTTTATATTTACTTAGCATACACTGAATGTTTACCTGTTATCAAATCTATTTGCTTTGTCTACTAGTCTATGTTTCTCCTGACTTAATATAACTTTAATAAAACATTCCAGAAGACGTCTGTTGTAATGATTAGACGCTAGAGACTCTTTTTTTTTTAGCAAGGTCATATAAAATCCGTGTATTTGTTTCATTTGAATCAAGGACAAATCTTGTTTGAAATTATGACATACAATTTTATATAACCATAACAATATTTTAAAGTAATGATAAATTCTTCAGAAAAAGGACCGTTATTGATTACGTATCTGTTTTAGTAAAGATATAAATAACATTCAACAAAACTTACCTGCTGAATAACACACCCTTCCTTTACTCCGGATCAGATCTATATTTAGCATAATATTAAATGTATACTCAACATCGAAATCAACAAACGGTTTTTAACCAGTAAATTACAACCGGTCACTGGCGAATTATACATGTTTATGAGAATGAGAAATTAATTTAGTTTGAAGATAGTTGAATTATAAACCCACCTAAAATAATTCTTTTTTCGTTAATCAGGAATCGAAACCACACTTATCAGGAATATAGTGTTTTAAAATGCTACACATTTCACATGTTTCTATCATTCTGTTACATAAGGTACTATTCTTATTGGTAAATATCAGTTCCCTTTTCCATACTTTTGTGATGTTTTTGCTGTTGATTTTTTAATGGACATGCATTTATTAAAATTTTTTATTTATTTTTGCAGCCAACGGTTAACGTCATTTTTATTTTAGATATTACTATCCGGCGGCGGCGGAAACTATTTGTACAAAGCTTTATATTTCAGAAGGTAGACGACCTATATATCATACTTCATATCTTGTATACAGATACATTTGTACCTTAGTATATATAGAAGTTTCCGTCTGTCATATGTCAAATGCCCTTGACCTTGTTTTCATGGTTTAATGATTATAAGAGAAAAAAAATGTTTGTCATGTGATTTTCTCACTTGTAGCGAGTAATGACCATAATTGGTATATAGGTTCCAAACAACGTCCACATGTCTGTCAGGCAGAATTCACTTGAACGAGACCTCATTTTAGTGATCAATGTTACGTGATTATGTCAGTTTCTCAAATACTATAAGCAGCAGGTCAACTAAAACTATGTGGCGTATAGAATGGAAGGTTTTATCTGACCTTGATCTCCTTTCCTATGGTTCATAGGTGTTATGTTTTTTGTGTTATGGTCTATTTTTCAGATTCTATAAGAAATGTGTCAACTATATTTGATGTATGAAATGACTGTGGTGGGTACATGTCAGTATGGCAGGTATCATTTGACCTTGACCTCATTTTTATGGTTCATTGGTCAATGTTCACTTTTTGTGTTTTAGACTGTTTTTCAATTACTATATGCAGTATGTCAAACATATTTGGTGTATGGAAGAATTGTAAGGTGTATATGCCTGTCTGGCAGGTATCATCTGACCTTGACCTCATTTTCATGGTTCATCGGTCAATCATTAAGTTTTTGCTATTTGGTCTGTTTTTCCAGTACTATACGCAATAAGTCAACTATTATTATTTGGTGTATGGAATTATTGTAAGGTGAGCATGTCTATCTTGCAGGTCTCACCTGACCTTGACCTCATTTTCATGGATCGTTGGTCAATGTTAAGGTTTAATTGTGACGCAGTGTTTTAGTCGGTCTTTAAAAAATTATCATATAAACAACAAGTCCAATATATTTTGTATATACAACTTTGTAAACTTGGTGTATATGTCGACTGGCTGACAACATTTATCTAACCTGAGTTTGTGTGGTGCTTTTAGTTCCACCTTTTTTTTAAGACTTTCAACAAGAAATCAATGGTCAGTGAAGTAGGCGAGACATTTCAGTCTATGTATTCTTGTGTTTTGTCTAAGGGCACTTTTTTTGTTCTTCCCTCGCCGGGCTTCGAACCCATGCTATTGAGATATCGTGACACCAAATCGCCTGCACTGTAGCCGTCCCGCTAGACCACACGACCACCTGGGCTTCACAATAATAAAGCTATCGGTGGCCGCGTGTTACCTTTCCTCGTCAGTTTTAATTTAGCGTCGTACTACAGTACATGATATATAAGGGCATGGCGATGTTATTGTTACAGATCAGATCAATTATCTGTAGTAAAGGATCCTACAAATTAATGCAAGAAACAGTCACAGAAACAAATGTATTTATAAGTATTTCTGAGTCAGTGACAACTCTACAACAGATTTATCCATCGGATCACCAGCAATGATAGCGATACATGGCTGTGTACATTATGTATATACAACTCGTCTAAACATCAACCCAACAATGTTAGATCTGTAAATTTGCTTTCGCAATTTTTTTGTTATATATGGCAAACGTTCACAGTATATCTCAACAGATAAAGCATTTACTGGAAGGGGTAATTCTATGGAAACGTCGCATGGCGACGTTCACAAAAGTCATCTTTCAAAAATGAGCAAATAAGGATCAATAAGATATATGTCACAAGCATGCATCCATTTCTTAAAACAATTGTAAGGGTTACCCGGAACCCAGTGTCTCGCCTACTTTTGCTGATAATTGCAGTCTCAACAAAAAGAGGAAAAACATAATAAAAATATTCCTCTCAATGCTATCTTTTGATTGTAAGAAGCTTCTGTCCAAGTTTGGTAAAAACCAGGATAGTTTATGAATCTAATAAATGTTTTAAAGACTTAAAACTGCAGACTGTATGTTATGCTAACGTGAAGAAAAACTAAGTCGATTTATAAGTAAAATACGAAAAACAGGTACAAATTTTAACAATATTTCCCTCTGGAAACTACTTTCGATCATAAAGAAGCTTTGTCCAAGTTTGGTACAAATCCAGGATAGTTTAAGAAAGGTTTTAAAATTTTAATAACTTTAACCAGTCCACAGAGTGATTGTTATGTTTCCTGGCAGAAAAACTAAACCCGTTTATCAGTAAAATATGGAGAGAACATTTTTTTTTAAATACATCTGGATACTATCTTTTGATCATAAACAAGCTTCTGTCCAAGTTTGGTACAAATCCAGGATGGGTTAAGAAAGTAATTAAATTTTCAAAACCTTTAACCACAGAGTAAATATTTGTTGACAACGGCGACGACGACGGCGGTGACATCGGAATGTAGGATCGCTATGTCTCGCTTTTTCGACAAAAGTCGAAGGCTCGACAAAAATGAATAGTGAGCCTGGAATAATGTCAAATTGTTCTAAATATTTGAAAAAATAAAACAAAACAGATGTTATACGATTTTTAAGGATGTGAATTTAAGCATGGAAGCAATAACTTGGGAACTCCATATAACAGATTCATGGGTCGTTTAGAGGTTAATTCAAACCCATTTTCTATGATTCAATATGGATTCAAAATTAAATTAGTGTAATTATATTGTAAAAAAGGATACGTCTACAAAACAAACAGAGAATGGAAACTTTTATCTACAGATATCACAAAAAAACAACATTGGTGAAACAACTAGCTGACAAATTGGGTGAATTTGGGTATCTTCACGTTACTGATTTTACTGATAACATTACTAAAGACAAGGTACGATCAGGCCTGATTTTGGCCCCCCTACTTTGAAATTACGACAGTGTTTGAACTAAAATGGTCAACAAAAAAGGTGGCACACGTGGAGCAGGATCTGTTTACTCTACCGGAGCACCTGATATCAACCCCAATTTTTGCTGGGGATCGTGTTGCGTAGTCTTTTGTTTTCTATGTTGTGTTTTGTGTACGATCGTTTGTCTGTTTCTACTTTCTTTTATCAAAATAAAAACAAAATTACAATGCATATTAATACGAAGTAAATAATATACCAGTGATATACCGATGACGGATTCGAAATACAAAATGTATGCACAAACGTCAACGAACAGGCCTAATTTGATTGTTCTCTTTGCTCAAAAGCCATGGTGTTGCCCATGTTTATTCGACTTTGGTTATCGATAACACTCATCAAATCTTTTCCTCAAACCATCTGTATATATTTTATTTTGCGTTTTGTTTTATCATGTAGTCTGTTTTGTGTCATGGTGTTGTCTGTTATTCAAGTTCGACTTTTTTTATTAAAACGTTTGATATTTATATAAAAATCACAATAATTGTAAATTTTAACGTAATTTAAAAATTTTCTACAGATCTATTAAAATCAAGTTTTATATTTTCGTGTCCATGAATTATTCTTCTTTATCGTTCTAAATCGTTTTTAGTTTTTTTTTTAAAGCAAAGTTCTTTGTTGAACGTTGGTGACACTATTTTCAGGTATACAATTCATTCACGAGACTATTGCATTTTCATCTCATCTTATGAGAATACAGCACGCTGCAACAATGTTAGTAATCTGATTAAAACATAGACCCTATTTCCCAACTTTGTTCAGCCTACGGACTGTTGTCAGATCGTATGAAGGAAAGCGTGGACACAGGCTTTGTATTCATTGTTGAAGGCCGTACGTTGGTTAATTTCTGTGAATTTTGTGAATAGTTGTCTCATTGACAATCATACCAAATTTTCATATTTACAAGGAATCGAAGTGCTTTTAAGCACTTTATAAATGGTAAAGAAAGTCTTAGATGCATGATTTTTTTATTAGTTGTTAGTGGCTTTGAACTAGCTGTCAAATAACTGCGAGTACTCTCAGATCTGTTAATTGCTCTTTTTGTGTCGGGATGTATAAGTACCCGGCAACGTCCACTTGTATTTTTGTCCATCTGATGAGTTAAGCCTTTTTCAACTGATTTTTATAGTTCGTTCTTATGTTATTCTGTTATACCACTGTCCCAGGTTAGGGGAGGGTTGGGATACGGCCAATATGTTTAACCCCGCCACATAATTTATGTATTTGCCTGTCCCAAGTCAGGAGCCTGTAATTCAGTGGTTGTCGTTTGTTTATGTGTTACATATTTGTTCATGTTGTTTTTCGTTTATTTTTTTTTACATAAATAAGGCAGTTAGTTTTCTCGTTTGAATTGTTTTACATTGTCTTATCGGGGCATATTATCATTTGTATTCAGATATCGCAGATCAAATTTATTCCTTCATTGTTTTATCATACGTTTTTTGATTGAGTTAAGTCTGCCAATTGATATTTTATCGTATGTTTTTCTTTGTTGTGATGTTATGCTATTGTTTCAGAAAAAGGGAGAAGGTTTGGATCCATTAAAACGTTTAATCCCGCTGCAAATGTTTGCACCTGTCCTAAGTCAGGAATCTGATGTACAGTAGTTGTCGTTTGTTTATGTAATATATACGTGTTTCTCGTTTCTCGTTTTGTTTATATAAATTAGACCGTTGGTTTTCCCGTTTGAATGGTTTACACTAGTAATTTTGGGGCCCTTTATAGCTTGTTGTTCGGTGTGAGCCAAGGCTCCGTGTTGAAGGCCGTACTTTAACCTATAATGGTTTACTTTTTAAATTGTTATTTGTATGGAGAGTTGTCTCATTGGCACTCACACCACATCTTCCTATATCTATTATAGCTTACTATGCGGTATGGGCTTTGCTCATTGTTGAAGGCCGTACGGTGACCTATAGTTGTTAATGTCTGTGTCATGTTGGTCTTTTGTGGATAGTTGTCTCATTGGCAATCATACCACATCTTCTTTTTTATATTAATTATATTAAGCAGGAACACGAACCTTGTTTCAATATGCCTTAAATAGGACTTGCTTTCAAAACGCATGTGTATTCATTTAATTACATACAAATAAAATATTTTTTGGGTGTTGTCAGTAACCTAGACACTTACCCACTTAAAAAAATCCCAATGTTTTCCACCATTAGAAATCTTCTCCCATACCGGCTCGACTATGCCTTTGTTATAAACGACTGATTTACAGAACAAACGTAGGAACTTACAAGTTAAAGCCAAATTGGTTATGGAAAAACTGTCAAGAAACATCAAAATTTGTTCAATCACATTATCTGGGAGATCTTCCAGAAAAAATAAACCATCGGTAGAATTAAACTCGTTTTGATAACGTGGAGTCGTTGGATAATCACGTATTTGACTTTGTTCACCCGGTTGTTCTGGTGATGACCATGCGTCAGATCCAGTAGTCAACCCACTTGTATTCAAAAGATCACTTTGAGTCACGTGACCTGTCGGAACCAATGGAGATAGTTTCTGACAGAAGAAATTACATCCAGCATAGGCTAACGGACACTTTAATCTTAATATCCCGGTAGAAATCTCTGCATGAATGTTCCGAGAATGCCACGAAAATTCGCATTTTTTAACAGGTTTTTGACACATATTGACAGTTTCCGGTATCGCCGTCATGCAATTAATTACATTAGCAGGACATATTAAAAGATGGGCAGCCATATTTGATTTTCTAACTTCGGAAAGGCAACCATTTTCTTTATTTATGCATGGTACAATAATAGCTTCACAGACGAACGAATGTGATTTCTGTTTACACGCATGAAAAATTCTACTGCATCCCTGGACGCATTCGATCAATTCACAGGAAGTGACGTAATCTGGTCTGACGTCACACTTCCAACTAAAACATTGGACACAATGGTCATGTATAGACGAAAATCGCTCCTGCTGCGTTGCTTTAGATCTGAAAAATAAAACAAACAGTATGTGCAACAAAAAAAACTTTTGTCAAGGAAGTTAATATGTACATGCATGTCGCTTTTGAATCCGCCATCGAGGAAGAGTAGGTGGAATATTTTTAAATGTTTTAAACAATTTGGCATCATCGATCATAATCCTGCACGTGCCTCTCAGGAACGTTCTCGGTGGTATATCAATGTATTGTCAATTAATTAAGTTGCATTGGCGGATCCAAAGGGGTGGGGGGTTCCAGGGGTTGGAACCCCGCCCCCTTTTTTGACGATCAATGCATTTGAATGGGAGCATATAGTTAGAACCCCTCCTTTTTAAAAAGGCTGGATCCGCCCCTGCGTTCCCATAAAGTATCAGTTTTATTAAACCAGACTTTTTCTAAACTCGCAAGAACCCAATGAGGTATTTAATATATTTACTGCCACAGTTACGCTTTCCGACAAGTAATAATTATGACTCAACTATAGTGATAAGCAGGTCCAAAATATTTGAAAATTGAAAACTAATGAAAACGAACATCCCAGATCCCACTGTATTAGTATTTTTATACATATATATATATTTTTTTTTAACATTTTTCAAATATATCAATGGGTTTGAATTTATCTGTTAATGGAACATACAATGTTCCTCTTCAATTAATATGTCTGTGTTCTTATCTAATTTTCATAAAAAAATATGAATGTTCCCTTATGGTTAACATCTGCATGAAATAAGATGTCTTGAAAGCTGTATAAACAAAGATATAAATTGATTGTAATTTTTCAATGGAATAATATGAATAGGTATATGATTTTCGCGCAAATCAATATATAAATGTCTTTTTTAACCGAGCGGTCGGACGTCTGTACCACAATTTATATGTTCAGACAAACTGCATGGATTACCAATGGTTCGCTCTGGTATATTTCCGATGCGTGCCGATAATCTGACACGTTGTACTTGTGAATTAGAAGATTTGGCAAAACCTCTGGAAGTTTTTACTTTCCATATCACCCCTGTTCAATCCATTGCTACATACGCAGAAGAGTCAAGGATTAAAAAATGTTAAAATGCACAACAAGTTTCCGTACAGCGGTATAAAGACTAGCAAAACCTGCAACTTCAAATAACGTTGAATTACCTTTTATTACGTAAGAGAATGACCATTTAACCACAAGGGCAGGGGGTATAGGTTTTCCTTAAATTTTTTTATTCTGATCCCCAAATTTGATAAAAAAAACCATTTTGTTCAAGCAAATGACAAAAAAATAGTCGCGGATCCAAAAGTTTTCAAAACGGGTGACCTACTACATTGACCGATTAGAGGGGACTCTCCCAGTCATGTTTTAGTGTTTCCCTAGACCGGTAATCAACCAAATTTCCCCCACAAATCGAAGGGCCCAGGTCCCTAGCCCGCATCCCCCTAATGCGCGTCTGATCAACGCCGTCTTAAATTTCAACGCCATGCAATGCCCTTGGATTACTGAATGTTCAGATTCTTGGGCTCTTTCGATAGAGTAGGTTTTGATAGAGTAGTTAAGTAAAATGACTCTTATACTTGAGTACTTCTATACTATTCTATAGACAGCTAAATATCAAAACTATTATTTTATTTTTTACTACGGCATAGAGAAACATTTCATTATGATATTAGTCGTGAATTCCTAATTAACAAGTTTGAACAGAGAAGCAAGAACATTGTTGGCGTTATATATGATGCCACAAATTTATAACCAGGTGTTATATAATGCCAACAATTGTGTCGCTACTTTGTTCAAACTTGTACATCACTGTATGTACACTTACTCGGAGGTTTCCATCTATTTAGACACGTTTAATACAGGAATTTTGTTTTCTCATGTTTCTCCTTTGTATTATAAAATACTAACTAGTATAAAAAAAATCCTTTCAGAGTACTGAAATGACGACCATTTCGTTCTAAAAGGGAGAGGCTTGCAACATTGTATTGAAGTTAGAATATTCATTTTCAACTTAATTATAGCGGTCAAATTATTTATTTTCATATAGATCAGGACCAGAATATATATTTTCTGCCAAATTAAAAAATAAATAAACTGAAAACCACCACCCTATCAAGACTATCATGCATGCTATGGATTATAGCTTTCAAAATCAAATGGACTGAAACCACCAAATAAGGAAACGACCATTTTACTTCAAAAAGGGTGTTGGTTTATGGTTTTTTCCTAACCAAAATGTATTCTGATCCCCAATTTGATAAGGAGAATAAATTGGACTTTGATAAATTGTTGAAAATAACAGTTATACAGACTTTTTTTCTAAACGCTTTCAGATATTGGGCTGATTTTTGGCTTGTGAGTTACTCATGATGAGTTACAGATCAAATTTAAGTTTTGTTCCTCTCCATTAATTTTTGCCAAAATTAAGACTTTACAACTTTGAAAATTGTTGAAAATCACAGTTATACAGACTTTTTTTTCTATAGGCACATTTTGAGCTGAGTTTTGTTAACAGTTATACAAACTTTTTTTCTATAGGCCTCCACATTTTGAGCTGAGTTTTGTTAACAGTTAATTTATAATTATGAATATATCAATGTGAGACTACCATCATGTTTGTGTCCACATGTGTTTTTGAAATTGCAGATTTTCAACTTTTTGGGACGGGGCCATTCGTGTCGCTTTGACATATCTAGTTTTTTTATATAAATAAGATCGTTAGTTTTCTCGTTTGAATTGTTTTAAATTGTCATTTCAGGGCCTTTTATAGCTGACTATGCGGTATGGGCTTTGCTAATTGTTGAAGGCCTCACAGTGTTAATTTCTGTCTCATTTTGGTCTCTTGTGGACGGTTGTCTCATTGACAATCATACCACATCTTCTTTTTTTATATTTAAACTGATTTTCAGTAAAGCACTGTCTTTGATCTCGTTAAAATGTAACAATGATATGAAATAGTTTATTATTATATTTGATACTAATTGCGGGAATGCTAGGTTGGGTTAGGAACCGATTAACCACGAACGTAACAATGTTCATAGTTTACGTAATCGTTACGGGGCGCCGAATGGGACTCTTGTGGTTTTGTACTTAAAATTCAATTTTGTACGGACAAAAGTGACTTTTGTTCAACAAAAATAAGTTCAGTTTAACAAAATTTGTATCATACTACAAATTTAAAATTTTGTCATACAAAATTATCTATCAGCGGACAAAAGTCACTTTTGTCATGACAAAATTCATTTTTGTTACACAGACTTGAATTTTGTTATACCTAATTTGAAAATTGGGCGACAAAAGTCAATTTTGTATTCAAATTAGTTTAGTTTGGTTTCTGTGAACTAATTTGCATACAAAATCGACTTTTGTTACACAAAATTGACAAAAATGAATTTTGTCTCAACAAAATTGACAAAATTGACTTTTGTCTCAACAAAATTGACAAAATTGACTTTTGTCTCAACAAAATTGACAAAATTGACTTTTGTGAGACAAAATTGACTTTTGTCTCAACAAAATTGACTTTTGTCTCAACAAAATTGACAAAATTGACTTTTGTCTCAACAAAATTGACAAAATTGACTTTTGTCTCAACAAAATTGACAAAATTGAATTTTGTCTCAACAAAATTGATTTTTGTCTCACGAAAGTCAATTTTGTCTCACGAAAGTCAATTTTGTCTCATAAAAGTCAATTTTGTTGTTACAAAATTCAATTTTGTCGTCACAAAAATGAATTTTGTCGTCACAAAATTGACTTTTATCTCAACAAAATTGACAAAATTGACTTTTGTTTCAACAAAATTAACAAAATTGACTTTTGTCTCAACAAAATTAACAAAATTGACTTTTGTCTCAACAAAATTGATTTTTGTCTCAACAAAATTGACAGAATTGACTTTTGTCTCAACAAAATTAACAAAATTGACCTATGTCTCAACAAAATTGACAAAATTGAATTTTGTCTCACAAAATTGAATTTTGTCTCACAAAAGTCAATTTTGTCTCACAAAAGTCAATTTTGTCTCACAAAAGTTAATTTTGTCTCACAAAAGTCAATTTTGTCTCACAAAATTGAATCTTACCTCACACAATTGACTTTTGTGATTTAATTTCCATATCAGGTAACAAAAGTCAATTTTGTATGCAAATATGTTTATATTTGCATACCTTTTAGACAAAATTGACTTTTGTCATGACAAATATGAATTTTGTCTACAAAAATGAATTTTGTCATGACAAAAATGAATTTTGTCTACACAAATGAATTTTGTCATCACAAAATTGAAGTTCTCACAAAACAAGTCTGTAGCACATAGTTTTGTAAGACAAAAATGATTTTGTTATGACAGAATTGAATTTTGTACAAAACCACAAGAGTCCCATTCGGCGCCCCGTAATCGTAGCCAGTGATTTTCAGTAATTGCGAGTAGTTTTATATCGGTACGTTGAATCTTATGTCTTTTTGTTACTTTTTCAGTCTTTGTATTTATATGATTAGTATAAACCTTTTCAGATGATCATATGTTGTGCTGTTAATCACTGTTCCGAGTTAGGGCTTATCGCCTATACAACACACTAAGTTCTTGCCCATTCAAAGACATCAGTCCGAAATTAATTCAGGGAGTGTTGTTGCTCTCTGTCTGTCTTATTTTGTTTGTTTGCTTTTCGTTTTACATAAATCAGGCCGTTAGTTTTCTCCTTTGAATCGTTTTACTTTTTGTCGTACCACAGCCTTTTATATCTATATGCTATATGCGTTTTGCTCTTACGGTGACATATGCAAATGATATGGTTGGTCACATCCGTTTCATCTGGATTCTGTTAGAAAGTTGTCCATTGGCAATGTCATTTTCTTATTTCTTTATGACAAATAAGTCTCAGTTGCATCGCTGACCCAGATTGAGACAGGGTTTGCGCCTTCAAACATGAACTTCCTATATCTATTAACCCCGCTGCTGATTTTATATGACTGGCCCAAGTCAGAAGCCTGTTTGTCAGTGGTTGTCGTTGGTTCATGTCTGCTGGATATGGTTTTCGTAAATTGTTTTGTTGCACTTTGTTTTCTCAATTGTATTGTTTCATATTTGTTTGAAAGGGAGCCTTTTATACCCGACTATACTAACTGTGTTTTTTTTCACTGATGAAGACCGTACTATAGTTGTTTAAATCCACTATACTGCCAATGAAATTACATCTCGTTATTTGTATATTTATGGCTAAGCTATTCATTTTAAATGCTTGGTGGAAATACACTTGAATAAACACACTGACACGTCTTGCCTGCTTTATTCATCATGATTTGATTTGTGTTGAAAGTGTGTACAAGTTTGTACAAGAGGTTCGACTAGCTATTAAACCAGGTTTAATCCATTATTTTTTACATACGATAATGTCTGTACCAAATCAGGAATATGGCAATCGTTTTCCATCCGTTTGATGTGTTTGAGCTTTTGAATTTGTCATTTGATAGAGGTCTTTCCGTTTTGAATTTTCAATAGAGTTCCATATCTTTTTATTTTACTTTGCACTTGAACTTTGGTGGCTAGTTGTCTCATGGGCATAACTACCACATCTCTTTATCACATACACTTATTGTCTTACATGGATGATTTATTCATTACTTGTTGTGGCTTTGAAGTAGCTCAGATCTTAACATCTTGTTATAGGGATGTATTAGTACTTTGCCACGTCCATTGTGTATTTTTGCAAGACTAATTTCTGCGTTTTATTGATCTGACGAGTTAGGCTTTCTTCAGCTGATTTTTATAGTTTGTTTTTATGTTGTAGTTACACCACTGTTCCAGGTTATGGGAAGGTTGGAGCGCCTTTGAACTAGGTTAACCCCGCCATGTTATGTATGTGCCTGTCCTAAGTACGTAGCCTGTAATTCAATGGTTGTCGTTTGTGTGCTTTGTATCATATTTTATTCTCATACATTATTTTGTAGAAAATTGGGCCATTCGTTTTCTCGTTTGAATTGTTATACATTTTTTTATGTCGGGGGCTTTTATAGTTGACTGTTCTGTATGTGTTTTACTCATTGTTGATTGCCGTACGGAGACCTATATATTTTAATTGTGTGTGATTTGGTCTCTTACGGAAAGTTGTCTCATTGTTTTGTCTCTTGTTTAGAGTTGTCTACTTGACAATCATACCATGTCATCTTTTTTTATTAAATTATCAATATTCCTTGTAAATGAGGTCAAATTAAATGAACTGTGTCAGACAGATATGTACACCTTACAAACATTCCATACACAAAACATTAGTTGACCAAGTACGTATAGTATCTAGTTCACTTACAATGACCGATGAACCATGAAAAAGATCATAACCTGTCAGACGGACATGCAAACATTAAAATCTTTCCACACACCAAATATTATTAACCTATTGAGAATTTGAAACTTTACCACGTAAACTCAATTTTGACACCCAAATCTGAAATGGGATCGAAGTCAAGTGAATCCTTTCGAACCGGCAGATTGTCTTTGCAAGTATCCCGGATACCAAATATAGTTATCCTATTCAATACCATTAATAAAATAAAATATTTCACTTCACAATTAAAAACTATGCAATTTTTCGATCAATCACTGAACCAATAAAATAAGATCTTGGACAATGGAAATGCAAAAGCAAAAGAAGGAAACTTTGTAGCATGAATCATTTATAAACTTTATTGATTATTAAGCATACATTAGAGGATCAAAGGCATTATACATTTCGTGTAATAACAACATTATAATGATGACATTTACATTAACATAAAAATAATAAAACAAACCAAAGCATTAAACACAACAAATGGCATAAAGTGCCTCCCTGTTCTCAGTTCCAAAGACTGTTTAAAAAGGTGCCTAAACAATTTCACTTGCTGACTAGTGGTTGGATTTAAGATATATTACATTTTATTATCAGAAAAATCCTTGTTTTTAGATTTTAGATCATCAATGTTTTAAATCGTCATTTATTTTACATAATCAAAGGAAATAGGATTCACTATCTAGAAATTTGCACTTATTACAAAGTCTTTGCGGGCGTTGAATATTTTTTATATCTTCAAGTTTCAACAGCGAGGGAACGATCACTTATTCTAAATTTGCATACAAGTTTTCTTGTATGAAGATGAGGGTATGTCAAATAAATCTCTTGTTTATATTCAGTATTTATATGCGTAAACAAAAGAAGTTTTCTATTTTGGGTCAAGATATCATATAAACAAGGGATGACGCATCTATCTGCAATAGAAAAACTCTATTATACGCAAAAGGTAAAATAATTTGAAAAACGAACATCAAGGAAAATGCTCCTAGGGAAGGAAGTTCAAGATGAAATTAACACAAAATAGAAAATTTTATCAGTGCAACACTTTGAATATTTTAATTTACGATAAACATTTTTTTTAAAGATATAAAGAGAAAACACGTTGCAGTGTAAACATACATAAAAATCACTCAGTAATGATACAGATATCAATAATTCCATTAGATGTATGTTTCATTATAATACTTTATTCTGATTGGCTAACTGCACATCACGTGTTATTCCGTAAGCAGTTGCATTGCTCAATACAACTTTTCATTCATGATAACACGTGGTCCAACATTAAACTGCACAGGTGAATTAAATAATAAAAAATATATAAAATTCGTGTTTTCATGATCAAAGCTAAAAATGTAATTATAAGTATTGAATGCTTCTTTTCGTAACATTATAGGGTTGTAAAAGCGTTGACCGTGCGCACATTTTTAGAATGAAGCGCTTTCACGCTTCGTACAAAATGTACTTCGGTCACACTTTTACACCCCAATAAATTTACAAAAAGAAGCATTCAATTCTTAAAATGAAAGAAGCCAATACAAAATATAAATCAATTGCTTTAAAAAAGCAATTGTAGGGGGTCTTTCCCCCATTAAAATTAATTGAATTGGGGGGGGGGTTGTTTGTTTGTTTGTTTGTTTGTTTGTTTGTTTCTGTATGGGGTCTATATTATTGTTACCGGAGAAGTTTCATGTTTAGTTTGGAAAGTTTTTTTTTCTTTTATTTTAGGTACAGCGCGCGCGCCACATCACGTGACACGGGTTTATAATAACGAAAAGATAGTCTTTTTATTTCTTTTTAGGTGGGGACTTTGAACAGACAACATGTATAGAGACGGAATAAACACAATGTAATTTCTTTTGTCATTGTAGGAAATTGACATTTTGATGACAGTTCACAAGCAGTGCATGTTTTGGATTTAATTGATCCGGTGTAACTTTAAAACACATTTATTGATCATTTTCTGATATTGTACATTTTTCAGCACCTGTTTGTAACACAGATTAGTATTTCAATCTCGGAGCGGACATTTTATTGTAGGTTTTTACTGAGACTTACGGACCTAGCAAGCGATTTTTAAGGCATTGCCATTTCTTTTCTCTAGGAAAAGCTTTGAGAGATATCTGCACCAAGTTTTTTTATAAACTTTCAGTACATGTATGCCCTGCTGACTGCAAATTTTGAGGTCGATTGTACTTGTAGTTTCAGAGAACATGTGGATTTTTTTTCAGAAGTGACGCAAGAACAATATTGAATTTCGATTTTTCATGAAACATGATTTATTGATCATGATCATGATTGATTGATTGATTGATTGATTGATTGATTGATTGATTGGTTGGTTGATTAGTTGGTTGGTTGGTTGGTTGGTTGGTTAAACACGTTGCTTAAACATGTTGCTTAAACACGTTGGATAGGCTCAAAATTGGATCCCGTATTTAACGCATGAAACGGAAACATGCATTGATTGATTGATTGGTTGGTTGGTTGGTTGGTTAAACACGTTGGTTAAACATGTTGGTTAAACACATTGGTTAAACATATAGGTTAAACACGTTGGCTGGTTAAACACGTTGGATAGGCTCAATTTAAACAAGCGGGGAAAAAAACACATCTTGGATCCCGTATTTAACACATGAAACGGAAACATGCATTGATTGGTTGGTTGGTTAATCACGTTGGTTAAACATGTTGGTTAAACACGTTGGTTAAACATATTGGTGAAACACGTTGGCTGGTTAAACACGTTGGATAGGCTCAATTTAAACAAGCGAAAAAAAAACACATCTTGGATCCCGTATTTAACACATGAAACGGAAACATGCATTGATTGGTTGGTTGGTTGGTTGGTTAAACACGTTGGTTAAACATATTGGTTAAACACGTTGGCTGGTTAAACACGTTGGATAGGCTCAATTTAAACAAGCGAAAAAAAACATCTTGGATCCCGTATTTCACACATGAAACGGAAACATTAATTGATTGATTGATTGGTTGGTTGGTTGGTTGGTTGGTTGGTTAAACACGTTGTTTAAACATGTTGGTTAAACACGTTGGTTAAACATATTGGTTAAACATGTTGGTTAAACACGTTTGATAGGCTCAATTAAAACAGGCGAAAAAAAAGAGACCTTGAATCCCGTATCAAACACATGACACGGAAACATTGATTGATTGATTGATTGATTGATTGATTGATTGATTGATTGATTGATTGATTGATTGATTGATTGATTGATTGATTGATTGATTGATTGGTTGGTTGGTTGGTTGGTTGAAATTCAAACACACATAAAACTGTTTAAATAGTGCCAAAACCACATAATTTGATGACCTTGACCTTTGACCTTGTAACCTTCGTCAAGGTCATTGCTCCACAAGGTCATTGCAAAAGACCCTATGGGTCAATGACCTTTTGTTTAAGAGTTTTGCCTAAAAATGGCTTTTTAAAAACCATCGATAGGAGTTATGTCCCTTACATGATGGTAAAATCAATATAGTCATAATGTAAAAAAGTTGCCCCTTGAAGTACCAAGCATTTTTCACTGCTTAATTTTTTTGTATCTATAACTGTTCAAGAGTTATAGGGAAATCAAAGACATGTGAAAATCTAAAATATGACCTTGACCTTTGACCTTGACCTAATTTTCTAAGTTAGGAATCAGGGGACTCAAATAAAAACATTCCAGGGTTATACGGTTAAAGGTTTATGAGTTAAAAAAACATACCGACAAATTTATTCCGTAAAGGTACATAACTCCTATAAAATTTCATCGAATCGCTTCGATCCAAATTAGCCAAAAATTCCTGAGGATGTAACGAACAATTTGTAAAAAGAATTTTGTCGCTTTCTTATTTTGTTACGAAGGAGATGCACACACATGACAAACAGTGAATAGGGAGATAACTCTTACAAAGAAAATGGTTCGGCTTAGCAGGGTGAAATTTAAAAGCGCATAAACTATACGATACAATATGAAAAAAATCTAAGCGACATATTGCGAAACAAACATTTATCGCAAGAACAAAATTTGGCGGAAGAAAAAAAAAAAAAAAAAAATAATAATAATTAAAAACCAATTGTTCAGAGAACAATTGAAAGTCTTTCCACACCAAAGAAATTTTCATAAGAAGATAGTTTCTTCATACTGATGAGATAAATAATGGTTTAATTATATTGTGAGTGATAAAAGGGAGATAATATGCTACTTCCGGTGAAATAAATGTCACTTCCGGTCACATATGATAGATTATTTCACACTGATTCCAAAAATATATAGTTTCTATATACTATTGTATGTAGAAGGGGAAATAATTGGCCACTTCCGGTTTGTTGGAAGTCATGTTTCGTCTCCAGTAATCAGTGTATGTATCTATATGACAAAATATATTGATTCTGGGTACTTTGAGATGAAAAAATTGCAAAAAAGGCTACTTCCGGTTTTCTCAAGGTCACTTCCGGTAGTCATTTTTCAAGGTCATTTGTCACCTAATCTTTTGTACAAGGTCAAATGCCTTTATAATGAACTTAGTTGAAGTCATAATCAAATAACCTCATATCAAGACATTTGAGGGGCAACAACTCCTATAAGATGCCATTAAATTGTATAAGACTAAATGTAGCATATCTTCATTACAATGAAGCTGACATTTTGCACTTGTTCTTTAGTATGTATCTTTCAAAGTGTCGGAGAAAATGCAAAAACAAGCAAAAGTCACAATTGAGAACTTGACCTTGACCTTTGACCTTGACCTCATTTTCTAAGTTAGGACCTAGGGGACTCAAATAAAAACATTCCAGGGTTATACGGTTAACTGTTTATGAGTTAAATGAACATACCGACAAATTTATTTTGTAAAGGTAGATAACTCCTATAAAATTTCATCGAATCGCTTCGATCCAAATTAGCCAAAAATTCCTGAGGATGTAACGAACAATTTGTAAAAAGAATTTTGTCGCTATCTTTTTTTGTTACGAAGGAGATGCACACAGAGGATAAACAGTGAAAAGGGAGATCACTCTTACATAGAAAATGGATCGGCTTAGCAGGGTGAAATTTAAAAGCGCATAAACTATACGATACCATATGGGAAATATCTAAGCGACATATTGCGAAACAAACATTTTGCGCAAGAACAAAATTTGGCGGAAGAAAAAAAAAAAAAAAATAATAATAATAATAATAATAATAATAATAATAATCAGAACAAATACAATAAGTCTTTTCACAAAAAAGTGAAAAGACTTAATTAAAAACCAATTGTTCAGAGAACAATTGAAAGTCTTTCCACACCACAGAAATTTGGATAAGAAGGTAGTTTCTTCATACTGTTGCGATAAATAATGGTTTAATTATCTTTTTGAGTGATATAAGGGAGATAATATGCTACTTCCGGTGAAATGAATGTCACATCTGGTCTCATATGATAGCTTCTTTCACACTGATTGCAAAAATATATAGTTTCTATATACTTTTGTATGTAGAATGGGAGATAATTGGCCACTTCCGGTTTGTTGGAAGTCATTTGTAGTCTTCAGTAATTTGTTCATGTATCTATATGAAAAAATATATGGATTCTGAGTACTTTTATGTGAAAAAATTGCAAAAAAAGCTACTTCCGGTTTTCTCAAGGTCACTTCCGGTAGCCATTTTTCAAGGTCATTTGTCACTTAACCTTTTGTATCAGGTCAAATGTCTTTATAATGAACTTACTTGAAGTTATAATCAAATAACCTCATATCAAGACATTTCAGGGGTGACAACTCCTATAAGATGCCATCTAATTGTATAAGACTAAATGTAGCATATCTTCATTACAATTAAACAGACATTTTGCACTTGTTCTTTTATATGTATCTCTCAAAGTGAGTGAGAAAATGCAAAAACAAGCAAAAGTCACAATTGAGAACTTGACCTTGACCTTTGACCTTGACCTCATTTTCTAAGTTAGGACCTAGGGGACTCAAATAAAAACATCCCAGGGTTATACGGTTATCTGTTAATGAGTTAAATAAACATACCGACAAATTTATTTTGTAAAGGTAGATAACTCCTATAAAATTTCATCGAATCGCTTCGATCCAAATACGCCAAAAATTACTGAGGATGTAACGAACAATTTGTAAAAAGAATTTTTTCGCAATCTTTTTTTGTTACGAAGGAGATACGCTTTGATGATAAACAGTGAATAGGGAGATAACTCTTACAAAGAAAATGGTTCGGCTTAGCAGGGTGAAATTTAAAAGCGCATAAACTATACGATACAATATGAAAAAAATCTAAGCGACATATTGCGAAACAAACATTTATCGCAAGAACAAAATTTGGCGGAAGAAAAAAAAAAAAAAAAAAAAATAATAATAATTAAAAACCAATTGTTCAGAGAACAATTGAAAGTCTTTCCACACCAAAGAAATTTTCATAAGAAGATAGTTTCTTCATACTGATGAGATAAATAATGGTTTAATTATATTGTGAGTGATAAAAGGGAGATAATATGCTACTTCCGGTGAAATAAATGTCACTTCCGGTCACATATGATAGATTATTTCACACTGATTCCAAAAATATATAGTTTCTATATACTATTGTATGTAGAAGGGGAAATAATTGGCCACTTCCGGTTTGTTGGAAGTCATGTTTCGTCTCCAGTAATCAGTGTATGTATCTATATGACAAAATATATTGATTCTGGGTACTTTGAGATGAAAAAATTGCAAAAAAGGCTACTTCCGGTTTTCAAGGTCACTTCCGGTAGTCATTTTTCAAGGTCATTTGTCACCTAATCTTTTGTACAAGGTCAAATGCCTTTATAATGAACTTAGTTGAAGTCATAATCAAATAACCTCATATCAAGACATTTGAGGGGCAACAACTCCTATAAGATGCCATTAAATTGTATAAGACTAAATGTAGCATATCTTCATTACAATGAAGCTGACATTTTGCACTTGTTCTTTAGTATGTATCTTTCAAAGTGTCGGAGAAAATGCAAAAACAAGCAAAAGTCACAATTGAGAACTTGACCTTGACCTTTGACCTTGACCTCATTTTCTAAGTTAGGACCTAGGGGACTCAAATAAAAACATTCCAGGGTTATACGGTTAACTGTTTATGAGTTAAATGAACATACCGACAAATTTATTTTGTAAAGGTAGATAACTCCTATAAAATTTCATCGAATCGCTTCGATCCAAATTAGCCAAAAATTCCTGAGGATGTAACGAACAATTTGTAAAAAGAATTTTGTCGCTATCTTTTTTTGTTACGAAGGAGATGCACACAGAGGATAAACAGTGAAAAGGGAGATCACTCTTACATAGAAAATGGATCGGCTTAGCAGGGTGAAATTTAAAAGCGCATAAACTATACGATACCATATGGGAAATATCTAAGCGACATATTGCGAAACAAACATTTTGCGCAAGAACAAAATTTGGCGGAAGAAAAAAAAAAAAAAATAATAATAATAATAATAATAATAATAATAATAATCAGAACAAATACAATAAGTCTTTTCACAAAAAAGTGAAAAGACTTAATTAAAAACCAATTGTTCAGAGAACAATTGAAAGTCTTTCCACACCACAGAAATTTGGATAAGAAGGTAGTTTCTTCATACTGTTGCGATAAATAATGGTTTAATTATCTTTTTGAGTGATATAAGGGAGATAATATGCTACTTCCGGTGAAATGAATGTCACATCTGGTCTCATATGATAGCTTCTTTCACACTGATTGCAAAAATATATAGTTTCTATATACTTTTGTATGTAGAATGGGAGATAATTGGCCACTTCCGGTTTGTTGGAAGTCATTTGTAGTCTTCAGTAATTTGTTCATGTATCTATATGAAAAAATATATGGATTCTGAGTACTTTTATGTGAAAAAATTGCAAAAAAAGCTACTTCCGGTTTTCTCAAGGTCACTTCCGGTAGCCATTTTTCAAGGTCATTTGTCACTTAACCTTTTGTATCAGGTCAAATGTCTTTATAATGAACTTACTTGAAGTTATAATCAAATAACCTCATATCAAGACATTTCAGGGGTGACAACTCCTATAAGATGCCATCTAATTGTATAAGACTAAATGTAGCATATCTTCATTACAATTAAACAGACATTTTGCACTTGTTCTTTTATATGTATCTCTCAAAGTGAGTGAGAAAATGCAAAAACAAGCAAAAGTCACAATTGAGAACTTGACCTTGACCTTTGACCTTGACCTCATTTTCTAAGTTAGGACCTAGGGGACTCAAATAAAAACATCCCAGGGTTATACGGTTATCTGTTAATGAGTTAAATAAACATACCGACAAATTTATTTTGTAAAGGTAGATAACTCCTATAAAATTTCATCGAATCGCTTCGATCCAAATACGCCAAAAATTACTGAGGATGTAACGAACAATTTGTAAAAAGAATTTTTTCGCAATCTTTTTTTGTTACGAAGGAGATACGCTTTGATGATAAACAGTGAATAGGGAGATAACTCTTACAAAGAAAATGGTTCGGCTTAGCAGGGTGAAATTTAAAAGCGCATAAACTATACGATACAATATGAAAAAAAATCTAAGCGACATATTGCGAAACAAACATTTATCGCAAGAACAAAATTTGGCGGAAGAAAAAAAAAAAAAAAAAAAATAATAATAATTAAAAACCAATTGTTCAGAGAACAATTGAAAGTCTTTCCACACCAAAGAAATTTTCATAAGAAGATAGTTTCTTCATACTGATGAGATAAATAATGGTTTAATTATATTGTGAGTGATAAAAGGGAGATAATATGCTACTTCCGGTGAAATAAATGTCACTTCCGGTCACATATGATAGATTATTTCACACTGATTCCAAAAATATATAGTTTCTATATACTATTGTATGTAGAAGGGGAAATAATTGGCCACTTCCGGTTTGTTGGAAGTCATGTTTCGTCTCCAGTAATCAGTGTATGTATCTATATGACAAAATATATTGATTCTGGGTACTTTGAGATGAAAAAATTGCAAAAAAGGCTACTTCCGGTTTTCTCAAGGTCACTTCCGGTAGTCATTTTTCAAGGTCATTTGTCACCTAATCTTTTGTACAAGGTCAAATGCCTTTATAATGAACTTAGTTGAAGTCATAATCAAATAACCTCATATCAAGACATTTGAGGGGCAACAACTCCTATAAGATGCCATTAAATTGTATAAGACTAAATGTAGCATATCTTCATTACAATGAAGCTGACATTTTGCACTTGTTCTTTAGTATGTATCTTTCAAAGTGTCGGAGAAAATGCAAAAACAAGCAAAAGTCACAATTGAGAACTTGACCTTGACCTTTGACCTTGACCTCATTTTCTAAGTTAGGACCTAGGGGACTCAAATAAAAACATTCCAGGGTTATACGGTTAACTGTTTATGAGTTAAATGAACATACCGACAAATTTATTTTGTAAAGGTAGATAACTCCTATAAAATTTCATCGAATCGCTTCGATCCAAATTAGCCAAAAATTCCTGAGGATGTAACGAACAATTTGTAAAAAGAATTTTGTCGCTATCTTTTTTTGTTACGAAGGAGATGCACACAGAGGATAAACAGTGAAAAGGGAGATCACTCTACATAGAAAATGGATCGGCTAGCAGGGTGAAATTTAAAAGCGCATAAACTATACGATACCATATGGGAATATCTAAGCGACATATTGCGAAACAAACATTTTGCGCAAGAACAAAATTTGGCGGAAGAAAAAAAAAAAAAAAATAATAATAATAATAATAATAATAATAATAATAATCAGAACAAATACAATAAGTCTTTTCACAAAAAAGTGAAAAGACTTAATTAAAAACCAATTGTTCAGAGAACAATTGAAAGTCTTTCCACACCACAGAAATTTGGATAAGAAGGTAGTTTCTTCATACTGTTGCGATAAATAATGGTTTAATTATCTTTTTGAGTGATATAAGGGAGATAATATGCTACTTCCGGTGAAATGAATGTCACATCTGGTCTCATATGATAGCTTCTTTCACACTGATTGCAAAAATATATAGTTTCTATATACTTTTGTATGTAGAATGGGAGATAATTGGCCACTTCCGGTTTGTTGGAAGTCATTTGTAGTCTTCAGTAATTTGTTCATGTATCTATATGAAAAAATATATGGATTCTGAGTACTTTTATGTGAAAAAATTGCAAAAAAAGCTACTTCCGGTTTTCTCAAGGTCACTTCCGGTAGCCATTTTTCAAGGTCATTTGTCACTTAACCTTTTGTATCAGGTCAAATGTCTTTATAATGAACTTACTTGAAGTTATAATCAAATAACCTCATATCAAGACATTTCAGGGGTGACAACTCCTATAAGATGCCATCTAATTGTATAAGACTAAATGTAGCATATCTTCATTACAATTAAACAGACATTTTGCACTTGTTCTTTATATGTATCTCTCAAAGTGAGTGAGAAAATGCAAAAACAAGCAAAAGTCACAATTGAGAACTTGACCTTGACCTTTGACCTTGACCTCATTTTCTAAGTTAGGACCTAGGGGACTCAAATAAAAACATCCCAGGTTTATAACGGTTATCTGTTAATGAGTTAAATAAACATACCGACAAATTTATTTTGTAAAGGTAGATAACTCCTATAAAATTTCACCGAATCGCTTCGATCCAAATACGCCAAAAATTACTGAGGATGTAACGAACAATTTGTAAAAAGAATTTTTTCGCAATCTTTTTTTGTTACGAAGGAGATACGCTTTGATGATAAACAGTGAATAGGGAGATAACTCTTACAAAGAAAATGGTTCGGCTTAGCAGGGTGAAATTTAAAAGCGCATAAACTATACGATACAATATGAAAAAAATCTAAGCGACATATTGCGAAACAAACATTTATCGCAAGAACAAAATTTGGCGGAAGAAAAAAAAAAAAAAAAATAATAATAATATTAAAAACCAATTGTTCAGAGAACAATTGAAAGTCTTTCCACACCAAAGAAATTTTCATAAGAAGATAGTTTCTTCATACTGATGAGATAAATAATGGTTTAATTATATTGTGAGTGATAAAAGGGAGATAATATGCTACTTCCGGTGAAATAAATGTCACTTCCGGTCACATATGATAGATTATTTCACACTGATTCCAAAAATATATAGTTTCTATATACTATTGTATGTAGAAGGGGAAATAATTGGCCACTTCCGGTTTGTTGGAAGTCATGTTTCGTCTCCAGTAATCAGTGTATGTATCTATATGACAAAATATATTGATTCTGGGTACTTTGAGATGAAAAAATTGCAAAAAAGGCTACTTCCGGTTTTCTCAAGGTCACTTCCGGTAGTCATTTTTCAAGGTCATTTGTCACCTAATCTTTTGTACAAGGTCAAATGCCTTTATAATGAACTTAGTTGAAGTCATAATCAAATAACCTCATATCAAGACATTTGAGGGGCAACAACTCCTATAAGATGCCATTAAATTGTATAAGACTAAATGTAGCATATCTTCATTACAATGAAGCTGACATTTTGCACTTGTTCTTTAGTATGTATCTTTCAAAGTGTCGGAGAAAATGCAAAAACAAGCAAAAGTCACAATTGAGAACTTGACCTTGACCTTTGACCTTGACCTCATTTTCTAAGTTAGGACCTAGGGGACTCAAATAAAAACATTCCAGGGTTATACGGTTAACTGTTTATGAGTTAAATGAACATACCGACAAATTTATTTTGTAAAGGTAGATAACTCCTATAAAATTTCATCGAATCGCTTCGATCCAAATTAGCCAAAAATTCCTGAGGATGTAACGAACAATTTGTAAAAAGAATTTTGTCGCTATCTTTTTTTGTTACGAAGGAGATGCACACAGAGGATAAACAGTGAAAAGGGAGATCACTCTTACATAGAAAATGGATCGGCTTAGCAGGGTGAAATTTAAAAGCGCATAAACTATACGATACCATATGGGAAATATCTAAGCGACATATTGCGAAACAAACATTTTGCGCAAGAACAAAATTTGGCGGAAGAAAAAAAAAAAAAAAAATAATAATAATAATAATAATAATAATAATAATAATAATCAGAACAAATACAATAAGTCTTTTCACAAAAAAGTGAAAAGACTTAATTAAAAAACCAATTGTTCAGAGAACAATTGAAAGTCTTTCCACACCACAGAAATTTGGATAAGAAGGTAGTTTCTTCATACTGTTGCGATAAATAATGGTTTAATTATCTTTTTGAGTGATATAAGGGAGATAATATGCTACTTCCGGTGAAATGAATGTCACATCTGGTCTCATATGATAGCTTCTTTCACACTGATTGCAAAAATATATAGTTTCTATATACTTTTGTATGTAGAATGGGAGATAATTGGCCACTTCCGGTTTGTTGGAAGTCATTTGTAGTCTTCAGTAATTTGTTCATGTATCTATATGAAAAAATATATGGATTCTGAGTACTTTTATGTGAAAAAATTGCAAAAAAAGCTACTTCCGGTTTTCTCAAGGTCACTTCCGGTAGCCATTTTTCAAGGTCATTTGTCACTTAACCTTTTGTATCAGGTCAAATGTCTTTATAATGAACTTACTTGAAGTTATAATCAAATAACCTCATATCAAGACATTTCAGGGTGACAACTCCTATAAGATGCCATCTAATTGTATAAGACTAAATGTAGCATATCTTCATTACAATTAAACAGACATTTTGCACTTGTTCTTTTATATGTATCTCTCAAAGTGAGTGAGAAAATGCAAAAACAAGCAAAAGTCACAATTGAGAACTTGACCTTGACCTTTGACCTTGACCTCATTTTCTAAGTTAGGACCTAGGGGACTCAAATAAAAACATCCCAGGGTTATACGGTTATCTGTTAATGAGTTAAATAAACATACCGACAAATTTATTTTGTAAAGGTAGATAACTCCTATAAAATTTCATCGAATCGCTTCGATCCAAATACGCCAAAAATTACTGAGGATGTAACGAACAATTTGTAAAAAGAATTTTTTCGCAATCTTTTTTTGTTACGAAGGAGATACGCTTTGATGATAAACAGTGAATAGGGAGATAACTCTTACAAAGAAAATGGTTCGGCTTAGCAGGGTGAAATTTAAAAGCGCATAAACTATACGATACAATATGAGAAATATCTAAGCGACATATTGCGAAACAAACATTTATCGCAAGAACAAAAGTTGGCGGAAAAAAAAAAAAAATAATAATAATAATAATTAAAAACCAATTGTTCAGAGAACAATGGAAGGTCTTTCCATATCAAAGAAATTTTGATAAGAAGATAGTTGTTCATACTGATACGATAAATAATGGTTTAATCATATTTTTAAGTGATATAAAGGAGATAATATGCTACTTCCGGTGAAATGAATGTCACTTCCGGTCTAATATGATAGCTTCTTTCACACTGATTCCAAAAATATATAGTTTCTATATACTTTTGTATTTAGAATGGGAGATACATGGTCACTTCCGGTTTGTGGGAAGTCATTTTTAGTCTTCAGTAATCAGTTTATGTATCTATATGACAAAATATATGGATTCTGAGTACTTTTATACGAAAAAATTGCAAAAAAAGGTTACTTCCGGTTTTCTCAAGGTCACTTCCGGTAGTCATTTTTCAAGGTAATTTGTCATCCAACCTTTTGCACAAGGTCAAATGCCATTAAAATGCACTTAGTTGAAGTTATAATCAAATAACCTCATATCAAGACAAATCAGGGGCACTAACTCCTATTAGATGCTATTTAATTGTATCAGACCAAATGTAACATATCTTCATAACTATATAGCAATCATTTTGCACTTGTTCTTTAATATGTACCTTTTCAAGGGTTGGAGAAAATTCAAAAACATGGAAAATTCCGAATTTAGAACTTGACCTTGACCTTTGACCTTGACCCCATTTTCTAATAAAGGGCCTAGGGATCTCAAATAAATACATTCCAGGGTTATACGGTTGACGGTTTATTAGTTAATAACACATATCGAGAAAATAATTTTGTAAAGGTAGATAACTCCTATAAAATTTCATCGAATCGCTTCGCTCCAAATTAGCCAAATTTTCCTTAGGATGTAACGAACAATTTGTAAAAAGAATTTTGTCGCTATCTTTTTTTGTTACAAAGGAGATGCACTCTGATGATAAACAGTGAATAGGGAGATAACTCTTACAAAGAAAAGTGTTCGGCTTAGCAGGGTTAAATGTAAAAGCGCATAAACTGTACGATACAATATGAGAAATATCTAAGCGACATATTGCGAAACAAACATTTGTCGCAATATCAAAATTAGGCGGAAGAAAAAAAAAAAAAAAAAAAAAATAATAATAATAATAATCAGAAGAAATACAATAGGTCTTTCCACAGAAAAGTGGAAAGACCTAATAATCAGAACAAAAACAATAAGTCTTTCCACAGAAAAGTGGAAAGACTTAATAATAATCAGAACAAATACAATAGGCTTTCCACAGAAAAGTGGAAAGACCTAATTACAGTTAAACGAAAAACATGCAAAACAATAACATTTATATTTGAATATACATGTAAGGATGAGGAATAATTGTAAAAAAAAAAATTCAATTGTTTACTTCATTAATCTATTCCATTTTTTTTATCCTTCTACTATTTTTTTTTTATATAAAAATATCAGATTGTAGATTTGTATACTAAATACCATTATGTCGAATAGTATAATCTTCAATTTCTTTATAATACTTGATCATTTATACTTAAATTTTAGAATTCTCTTATTATAAAGTGTACTATACTAATAATCAAATATAGCATTTAAACAAAGTTCTAAAATATATTCATCTTAATTTGTAAAAACAAACATATCACGAAATATCCAAATGTAAGGTATTCATATATGAGTAAAGCATCTGTTAGTAAAGTAGCAAAAATAAAAAGCACTAAGGATAATCCAAAAACGGAAAGTCCTTTATCAAATGGCAAAATTAAACACGCAAACACTTTAACGATCGGAAAACAACTTTCATATTCCTGACTTGGTACAGTCATTTTTCCTTGTGCAGGAAATCGTGGATTAAACCTGGTTTTATAGCTAACCAAACCTCTAGTTTGTATGATAGTCACATAGAATTTTGTTGTACTGGCAGTAATGTGTGTGTTTGTTATATAGAGAATTCTGATGTTGATTGTTTTAGATAATTTTATTCGTAGCTCATTGAGAAATAATAATTATCGAAAGTGATGTTGCATTCGGTTATAATAGAAAACAAGGGTTTTGATTAATCAAGCATATATATATCCAATAACATATATTTTGTTTTAAATGTTTGTTTTGCATTAACACAATAGTTATCAAAGGTACCAGGCTTATAATTTTATACGCCTGACGCGCGATTCGTCTACGCAAGACTCGCCAGTGACGCTCAGATCGAAATAGTTTGAAAGTTAAACAAGTACAAAGTTGAAGAGCAATATTGATGAATCAAAATTCCCAAAAGTTGTGGTCCAAATAAATATATTGTCCAGCTCGTACTAGACCGTAGGAGTATATATATATATATAATATCTCATGCCTTACATATCATGTACTGTAGTACGACGCTAGATTAAAACTGACGAGATAAGAGAACACACGACCACCGAAAGCTTTATTATTGTGAAGCCCAGGTGGTCGTGTGGTCTAGCGGGACGGCTACAGTGCAGTCGATTTGGTGTCATGATATCTCAGTAGCATGGGTTCGAATCCCGGCGAGGGAAGAACTTTCGCAAATTTACAGATCTAACATTGTTGGGTTGATGTTTAACGAGTTTTATATAATATATATACATAAAACGTCTGAATAATTTTTCCCACGAGGGTGCTGGATCGTTACAAGTAACGATACATGTACACAATAAAATAAATTAAATAAACGCCTAAAAAAGTGTACACAACAACACCAATACCATAAAAAGGAACTATAAATGTAAATATTTATAAATATTTCGGATAACATATATTCTTCATTGGTATATATGATTGTGATGTTGAATGAATCATCGACAATTATGATGTTACAAGAAAGATTGCGTCAATAAGAATTCCAAATAAACAGCTCTGAACGGTCTAATTTGTAGATATTTCAGATTATACAATATTGCTAGTTATTTAATAATCTCTCTTTGAAGCCATGTTCGATTTCAATTTGCCATGTTCTTTTGTTAGGATTTCAAAATTAAAAAAAAATATGCAAGAAAGTCAGTGTCAATATTAGCTCTTAACTAATCATAAAGGTGATAGAAAAGTAATCAAATAATTATGGATTTTTTTTTATATCAAATATAGATTACTGCTGCGAGTATTAAAACAGACAACATTATTATTAAAAGATGTGTTTCAGAGAAGGCGAGACTTCTTGTACCAGTAAAATTAATAGTGGTTAAAATAAAATTAAGAATGGAAATGTTTATAACATTAACCACGGATTCAAATCATATATAGTAGCTTTCTATTAATTGAGTATTAGTGAAACAATCTGAAGGGTTCTAAATGAAATAAGCAAATCTCTAGAATTGTCAAGGTAATCATATCAACATATAACACATGCTCAATAAACCATATTTCTGTCAGAGAATAGATACACACACAATTCTTCTTAGTGTAGTCGTTTTTAAAAACAAGATGTCTTATGTGTTCTTCCTGTCAATACACATAATGGAACAGTTGATATTTTGTCTGCATGAGTTTTTATGATTACACGGCTACAAACGTGTCTCAAAAAGGCAAAGCCATTGAGAAAAACTTCAAAGCCAACTTGTTACGCGTCACAAATATAACATATCATTATACATGTTTATAGAAACATAAGCCTAAAATATATATAAATAAATCAACTAAAAAAAGATACATGAAAGAATTGTCAGAAAAACTATAACTGTATGGTATATTTAGCAGAATATCCATTACTTCAAAGTGTCTATATTGTTGTGCTAAACTGAGAGATGACAAACCCTCTTTGTTTTTCATATACACATTGGCTCCATTATTTAATAACATTTGAATGATTGACGCATGACCATTCTTTGATGCCAACATCAGAGAGGAATCCCCGGTATTATTTGCTTTGTTGATGGCTCTTTCGTGTATCAAAAACAGCAATTTATTTTTTAACCCTTTTTCGTCCCAGATTGTCACACCAGCCTGATGTTCAAGCAACATTTTAACGATGTTGAAATGGCCCTTTGACGCTGCTAACATAAGAGGGGTATTACCTTCTTTGTTTGGGATATTCACATTGGCCCCGTGCTTAATCAAATATGCCAAAATTTCACCTTTGCCATGAACACTAGCTTTTGATACACATGTGAAACCTTCTTTATTTTTCAGGGTTATATCAGCCCTGTTTTCAACCAACAATTTAACAACATTATAATGGCCATTTGAAGCTGCTAGCATAAGAGGGGTTAGATCTTTTAAGTCTTGTGTATTCACATTAGCTTCATGCTCAATCAAATAAGCCACAATATTATCATAGCCATGATAACTAGCCACAGATAAGCATGTTTGCTTCTTTGTCTTTTCGGTACATTCAATATTGCATCCATTATCTATTAGCACTTTGACAATTTCTAAATGGTCGTTTTTACATGCTAAGATGAGAGCACATTCACCTTTCTTATTTGACCTATACATGTCAGCTTTCTTTGCAATGAGAAGTCGAACAATTGTAGTATGTCCGTTCATAGATGCCACTGTAAGAGGAGTATCCCCAGCATGATTTGAAGCATTAACATTAGCTTCTTTATCAAGTAGCAGAGCTACCGTCGGTGAACACCCATCACGACTTGCCTCTAATAAACAGGTGTTTCCATGATTTGGTTCTGTTAAATTGATATCAAAGCCCCTTTCTAACAGAAAACGAACTAATTTTAAGTAATAATTTCGGCATGCTGAAAAAAGACAATCTACAGTTCGATTTGGGGTAAATTGTGTGTTTCTTAACATCATGTTGGCGATATCAAACTCTCCCTTCGAAGATGCAAGCATAAGTGGTGATAATCCCTTAGAATTACAAATGTCAGCTTCGGCTCCCTCTTTGATAAGAATTGTAATAACATTTACTAAGCAACGATTGACTGCAATCATAAGTGGCGTCTCCCCTGAATAATTTTCACAGTTAACTGATATTCCTCCTCTTAGTAATGATTTCAGAAGTTCTTCATTGTCAGACTTAATCGCAAAATGAAGAAGTGTAGCCCCATTTTCATAACGTTTATCTAAGTTGGCTCCAGCATTAATGAGACAATCAACAATAGACATGTTTTGTTTACTTATTGCCCAATCTATTGGAGAAATTCCATCAACTGGTAGATTAACATTAGCACCATTGTTAATAAGTAATTCAACTAAGCCTTCATTTCCGTGTCTCATTGCAATATGTAGCGGATATGTTCCTTCTTTGTCATATTTGTTTACCGTTGCTCCTTTCGAAAGAAGGTATCGAACTGACTGACTGTGTGTTGAGTCAATCATACAAGCAAATGCAAGTGCAGTTATTCCACCAATTGAAGACTTGTCAATGTCAATACCTCTATCCAAAAATAAACTCATTATATCAATAAATGTTGAAGTCTGGTTATAAGTTGTATAAGGTTTGTCCTTCACATCATCATCAATTTCTATGGTTTCTCTAGAAATTATCTTTAAGATGTTTTGGATATCATTCTTTGATCTTTGGGCTTTGCTAAGTACATATTTTTCTTTTGCAACGATACATCCTCTTGAATAGCCATTTCGAAGCACTGTGAAAAACATATCGATGATGTGTTCTTGGGTGAAAAATTGTTCGTTAATTTGTTCCACTGGTTTAGACTCATCAACATATAATGTAGATTGGAAACTTTCTATGATATGTGCTGACTCGTAATGGTATAAGAACTCACCCAAACAAGGCCATACTAATGGACTTGACTTGCTACAAACCTCCAAATACGTTAAATCTGCTCCTTTATCTAAAATCATTTTGATGATTTCTGCATTTCCCCTTACACATGACCAAAGTAATGGTGAACCCCCTAAAGCATCTGTCTGATTAACATCTGCACCTCTATCTAATAACAAGCCTGTCATGTTTTCATCTCCTTTTCGGCAAGCTGTTATAAGAGGAATATTATTTCCTTCATATGCGTTTATATCTTTTGTTTTAGACAGAAACAAGTCAAACAATTCTCTAAAGCCGTATTTACATGCAAAATTTACAGGTACTATTTGGAATGGTTTTTCGTTTTCATCCCATACAAAACCACTTAAGATATTGGTGACTGTTAAATCATCATCATCTAATTTCCGGAGATGAGATACGAGCTTGGATCTGAAATCTTTATAAATCATCTGATGGTTATATAGTACATCATTAATGTTGCCACTTAACATATCTTTTACCAATCTTTCAAGGTAATCATTTTCATTCTGACTATCTATAATAATGGTAAATTCTTGAGAATTTGAGTGAAAAGATTGCAACAATGTTCTATCCCTGATAATTTCACTGTCAGCATAGTTTATCATTAGTTTTTCTTGTTGCTTACCGAAGTAGTAGCAAAGGAAACCAAGTAATTCATCGTGTAAGACATGGAACTCGTCATCTCTCATTTTGAGATAAATGTTTACAAGGCCATCTAAGCTTTCCCGGACGATCTGCCGAGAATTATCTGCATTTAATCCAAACTGTGAAAAGATTATTTTAAATGTTTTCGAAAAATCAGATTCTGACTCATCCATAAGTATTGCCTGATTAAGGCAACCATTGTGAATAACACATAGAAATAGGGAACACAATTTACTTTTATCAACCTCGTCGTAAAAGCCTTGCAATTCGTCATAATATAATCTGAACGGATCATATAAAAATTTGACAGAGTTCCAGGTTTTTCTGTTTAAATACAAACGACACAATAGCGGTAGCATGTTAAAACTGTCTAAATCCGACCTAACTTCAGAAATAGTTTTTTGACTGAACGACCTTATTGCCATTTTTAGCTTCTCTTGTTTATCTATTGCACACTCACCATCATTAAGATTACACCGGCACCCAGAAAAGATTAAAAGTCTTTGACATTGTGTAGCTTTGAATATGTTTGACCTACATGAACCAAGTATAATAACTGTACTCTCTAAAATTCGTGCAATTCTTGTCTCATATTGGTTCCATTGGTCAACTTGTGACTGAGCTAATTTGTATTTACCACAAGCATCATCTAGAACAAATACTTGTTTTGCATCTTTCATAAATTGACTTATCAGATCTGATGGGCCACGACATGAGAAAACAGAATAACCTTCTACATCCTTTAGAAATAATGCTGTCTGGTGCAGAAGCATAGATTTGCCCATACCCGGGTTTCCTACAACAGTCAAAATCTTTTTATCTCTATGCGCAAGGATAAAGGTGAATGCCTTTGTAGGTACAAACCATTTACTCTCTTTTTCCCAATCTTCTTTCACCTTCACGAAGGGATCTGTGAAATTAATACAAACACTTTTTTATTGATTTTATTTCAGTTTATTTGAATAATTCATGCAAAGGGGACAAACATTCTTCAGTTTGAATCTAAATCTTCACTATGTTTACATTAGGACAAAAATCATTATATAATATACCAAACTTACACTGTACATTTTTAATATTGTCTTTATCGGTACACAAATTGATGCTGAGATTAATAAATTAAATAAAACAAGAGAGCTCCAATGTCCCCAATGAGACATACATTGTATATTATATAGCCAATAAAAGCAACAAACATAAATGTTGTTAGTGTTTTTCTGCTAAGTAGTTTATAAATATTTTAAAGAAATAGTGCTTGAAATCACTAGCAATGCAGTTTCCATATAATAAATGTATCCAAGTACATTACTTTTTAAAATATAGTTAATTTGCACTAATTTTCAACAAAAATAAACGTTTTTAAAGTTTGTTCGTAAAGTTTGTAATATGGTTATCATAACTTGTATTTCGTTTGAACAAGTCAAATCAATGACGCTTGACATACATTTTTTGAAGTCAAAATAAATTGATTGAAGAGACTACAAACCATCGCTACAAACACATTTGCTTAAACAGCTTATAATAGTTACCAGCACTACGAACATATTTGGGTAAATAGCTTATAATAGTTACCAAGCTTGTAATTTAGTACGCTGGACGCGATATATATCTGCCTTAGCCTCTGCAGTGGGGTTCGAATGAAAGCAGTTGCAAAGCCAAATCGGAATTCGTTGTGCCAAATACGGTTAAGATTTTGAAATTTGGCTGAACATTCAAAGCTTTTTGAATATCATAACATCTTTTAAAACGTAAAAATCCAAGTGTTGAAGTTCAAATAATCCATTTGAAATTTAACTTACATTTTACGAATTCATTGTCCTTTATTGAATATCTGTTTCACAGGTGACAATGGATATGTTCATTTTGTTTTAACCCCAAGCCTGCCCTCTTTTCCTGGGCCTCCCGAATTAGACGTATTTCCAGCTTTGTAATCACATTAGTTACACAAGAGGTACAACATGTGGATCAGAAATTGCTTACCTTTTCGGAACAAATGAGATCACCATCGAGTTTTGGTGGGTTTCATGTTGCTTGGTTTTTAGTTTTTTTGTGATTTTGGTACTGTTGTTTTGCTAATCGTCGTTTATAAATATTTTGACATGTCATTATCAGTTTAAATATTAGCCCTTTGGTATCTTTATTTTCTCTTTTAACCATAATTGAAATACAGTTTTGCAGCTTTTACATGTTTTATATGTTTTATATTCTTAGTGAGAAAGAAGATGTGGTATGATTGCCAATAAGACATCTCTCCACAAGAGACCAAATGACATAGAAATTAACAACTACAGGTCACCGTACGGCCTTCAACAATGAGCAAAGCCATACCGCATAGTAAACTATAACGGTTCCCGTAATGACTGTCTTAACTCGTTGTCCAAATAAAAGCTGAAAGGGATGTCTTGTTTGTTACAAGGCTTGACAGGTTTAGATTTCATTTGAGTATTCAATAAACAAAAAGATGAAATCATGTAAATAAACTCATCATAGATACCAGGACTAAATTTTGTATATACGCCAGACGCGCGTTTCGTCTACGAAAGACTCATCAGTGACGCTCGAATAAAAAAAAATTAAAAAGGCCAAATAAAGTACGAATTTGAAGAGCATTGAGGACCGAAATTCCTAAAAGTTTTACCAAATCCAGCTAAGGTAATCTATGCCTGAGGTAGAAAAGCCTTAGTATTTCAAAAATTCTTAATTTTGTAAACAGTTAATTTATAAATATAACCATATCAATGATAATTCATGTCAGCATAAAAAGTGCTGACTACTGGGCTGGTGATACCCTCGGGGAAATAAATCTCCACCAGCAGTGGCATCGACCCAGTGGTAGTAAATAAACTCATCATAGATACCAGGACTAAATTTTGTATATACACCAGACGCGCGTTTCGTCTACAAAAAGACTCATCAGTGACAATCGAATCCAAAAAAGTTGAAAAGGCCAAATAAAGTACGAAGTTGAAGAGCATTGAGGACCAAAATTCTTAAAAGATTTGTCAAATCCAGCTAAGGTAATCTATGCCTGAGGTAGAAAAGCCTTAGTATAATTTAGAGTGGCAAAAATATGTTACAGGAAAGTTTTTCCAGTTACTTAAGCATTTGAAATTTTGCTATTAATAAGTCAATGTCATGTATTTTATTTGGGAATGTTTATTTTTAGAAAAAAAAACATAGACAATTATGGATTATTATAGATCATATCTTATGTGTTGATTTGACTGTTAATCAAACAATGCTTTTCTCATTTTCTGTCCATCTTCCATTCAGTACATTCAGTTTATGTGTATTTTTCTAGGTGTGATTGATAATCTAAACAAACAAAGGCAATATGTTTATTTAGAATTCGGATAGGATTGATTTTCCACTTTAATCTTTACTTTGATTCCAATAAGATATCAATGACATTTGAAGATTTTTTGCTCCCATCATAGCAAATAATATCAAATAAACAGCTGCGCCATGAGCGCATTATACGCCCGACGTCTTGTGTGGAAGTTTTATGCAATAATCATTTATAGTTTCTGAGAAAGTTTAAAGCAATAACCATATATTGTTTTTGAGACATGGCGGGACATGTGAAACCCCACCTTGTTTTTTTTTTTACAAAAAACTAAATATCACTAAAATTAAATTTTGAATCAAACCCCTCCCCTATATAACAAAGAATTGTGTAAAGTTTTAAGCAATAATCATGAATTGTTTTTGAGATACGGCACAACATGTAAAAAAAATACCCTCTCTCTTTTTTACAAAATACTCAATAACTCAAAAATGAAATTTTGAATCATCACCAAAAAGTATACATATCTTTAGATTAATATAACAAAGACATGTGTAAAGTTTTAGGCAATAATCATAAATAGTTTTTGAGATATGGCGGGACATGTGAAACCCCCACCATGTTTTTTTTTACAAAAAACTAAATACATTGTATCACTAAAATAAAATTTTGAATCAAAACCAAAAAGTATACAGATCTTTAGATCAATATAACAAAGAAGTGTGTAAAGTTTTAAGCTATAATCATAAATTATTTTTGAGATACGGCGCGACATGTAAAAAATCCCTCCCCCTTTTTTACAAAATACTCAATAACTCAAAAATGAAATTTTGAATCATCACCAAAAAGTATACAGATATTAAGGTTAATGTAACTAAAAAGTGTATAAAGTTTCAAGCCATAATCAAGAATCGTTTTTGAGATACGGTGCGATATGTGAAAAAAACACCCCCCCGTTTTAGTGACAAAGTGCCGTAACTCAAAAAGTTAAAATCATATTTTCACCAAAAAGTATACAGATCATTTTACCATCATAAGAAACAACTATATTAAGTTTCATGAAATTTGGATAAGTCGTTCTGAAGTTACGGTGCGACATGTTTACGCCGGACAGACAGACGGACAGACGGACGGACAGACGGACGGACACCGGACATTTGTATACCATAATACGTCCCGTCAAAATTTTGACGGGCGTATAAAAATGAAATGTACTAAACTTCAAAGTAAACTTATGTTTTCTTTATAATTTTTTTTTTAATCATACAAACCTGGTTTTTTGTAGTTTTTGTCCACTCTGTTCGCAACTTCAATCTGGACTAATCTCTTACCAGCTTGTATAATGTGAAGAGTATTTTTTCTGTCTGCAATAACGTATGATTTTCGTTTTAAATTGTCACATTCTCCTTTCAATATGGAATCACTGAGTCTCAGCACAGCCTTCAACAATAAAACACAAAACAAAATTCAAGATATAAGATTTCCAGAAATTATTAGTCCTGTCTTTGAAATTGAATCATCATAATTGATCATGAAAGTAATAGTATACACTGCTGTGAAATGTTAAACAATTTTAGTAAAGCATTAATTGTAAAAAAACAATTACGTTATATTATACACAGGTAATTGAAAATGATTTTGTTGTTAGGTATACTTCTTCTTCTGTCTATTTAATCTTCCGTTTATGAATACCAAGAAATTTCTTGTAAATAAAACTAATCTAAAACTTGGTATATGTGGGGTGAATACCAACAATAAAACTATACAATTTGTGTTCGATAAAACTTCGTGTTCTTCGTGCTGAGGTGAACATAATTTAAGGAAAAAGGATATAATTTTGATGTTAAAAGTACGACGAAGTGACAAGAACTAGTAATTCCAAACAATCAAATTAACAAAAAAGTACGATTTGAGACTACTCGCAGTTACAGAAAGCTTGTTAAAACCAAAACAATTAATGAAATAAATCATGCAGCAGTGACTAGAGTAAAAGTAAATTGAGGATGTAAAATTATGCTGTTTTGTATAAGTTTTATTTTAAGGTACAGCCAAATGTCCTTTATTTATCAAATATTTGTATCTACGAAAGAATTAAGTAAAAGTTATAAGTAATTTATGGTAACGTAATCCCTGACTTAATAATTTACCAGTGATGCATTGATTACATTCGTTATAATCTCCGACATCACTACACACACAGACATACCGAAAAAAAGTTTGGATATATAAACACCGTACGATGGAGCCAAAGGAACATCGCTGTCTAGAAAAGGAAAATTAACAATAGGGAATGAAAAATCGTCTCTTTCGTCGTATATTTTAGTATTGTGTGTGCATACTCTGTATATATACTATGTTTGTTGCATTGTCGTTTTTTTTTTGCATTTCAGTGTTTCTGTTGTTTTGTTGTTTTTCTCTTATAGTTGATGTGTTTCACTCAGTTTTAGTTTGTAACCAGGATTTTTTTCTCTCATGGATTTATGACGTTCGAACAGGAGTATACTACTGTTGCCTTTATCAATCATGTCACATCTCGTCATTAAAGTAAAGAAAAGATAATAAAAGATGATAGTAGTTATTCTTACTGCTTCTGTATCATTCCAATAGTCTGCAAACATATCATTATCACACGTTTCATCGTTCGAATTTGCTATATCCTTTCTATAAATGTTAATTCGTGAGAGGTCAGCACCAACACTGTAATCTGTGGGGTGAGGGAGATGCTTGGTTATATTGATGCCTTTCAAATTCTTAAGTAGGCATATCATTAGTGGTGTATCTAATGACTTTGATACAGGATCACCTGGATTGATTAAAAAATATGGCATTACAAACAAACGATATATATCTTTTTTTTACAAATATAAATGAAATGGTAACATAAAAAGGCATAACGGAATCGTCGAAAAGGTGAAAGTCTGTTGATTCGTGTAATTTGTCCCCATAATATGTTGTTAGAATTAGTTCATGATACATAATGGCCTTAAACTTTAAATATCACAATAAAAGAAATTTAAACGCGACATCATACCTTTCCTAGGAAACATTGAGTTCCATTGTTCCTGGTTAATACAGCTATTTGTCTTTAAATTAGTTATTTCAAGTAAATTCGAATTCAGCACTTCTTTCAAAACCTCTGGGCTGAATTCATCATCAAATTTGATTCTTACTGCTCTTGGAGCAATTCGCAGTAACAATGTTGAAATTTTGAAGTAGTTTGAATCATGTCTACTGACTACTGGTTCCTGTGCCTTCCTGAATAAAATTACTTTTAGAATTACTGATCCAATATAGGCATCATGTTCATGGGTGATCATACATCACGTTTATCTAAGAATACACATGATGATATCAACAACAAAATCCGTATTGTTAATATTGTTTAAACATTAAAAGATGTTCTTTTCTTCAAACATTCTTATGGGAGCATAAAAGCAGGACCATATTTGAATCATCAAAGAAAACGACTATGGACCCTTAATAGAAGGCTCTGTTCTATGCAATTGTAAATTTTTAAACAAAATATCATATTTTCATTGGCAACCTATACGTTTCTTTCAAGTAAAGCATCTTATTGGTGGTATGTTTTGAAACTTTAAAAATCGTAAAACAAAAATACCAAATACCAATGTAAATTCAGAAAAGCAATACGAAGAGCAACTGAAACAAAAACGTAAATCATGATTATTTATGGAAAGCGATTGCCTATAGATATTGATTGTTACCTAAGGTGTGAATCTTCTTTACCCTCAGGAAAAGTATTGCGGGTTTTATTACTCTCTTTAGAAGTAAACATATACACATCCATTGATGATCCATTGAGTGGAGTAGTGTGTCCGTCAACTACATTATACATTCCAGCGAGAAATTTGTTAACTTCAACATATAACCCTAATTCATTTTGGAATGCAGAATCTTTCACTTTTACATTTAGTTTTAGAATTGGACATGGTTTTTCTGTGAGAAAGTCAACGTCTTCTCGTTTTGATAATCCGTAATCTGAAATACACAAGAAATGTTGTTAAAATAAACTCATCATAGATCCCAGAAAATGTTGTGTCAGACCGGCGTTTCGTCTACAAAAGACATGTATAAATAAAAGTTAGCTTAATATTTTTCTAATTAAAAACTATTAACAAAACAACTTTTTGTTTGGTAGTGTATTTATTAAGCTAATCTATGAGAGGTTTTAGTGTCTTCAACACTGAAACTAAAATCTACTGCGTTCCATTGATACAATATTATGTTTTCATGTAGTTAGATTCAGGTTTTGCTCATGCTGCTGATATATCGTGGCAACAAATCGCATGGCACTATGCCTCACGCGCTAGACAACTCGACCACCTAGGCTCTAAAAAATAACCTTTCCTCGTCATTTTCAATCTAGGGTAGTACAAGACATGTACTGTGTTACGACGCTAGTTATATGGATATACGAAATGCAGTTTACAGCTGAAATAATCTTACTTTAAAACTGTCACCTTCTCTTCACAGTTCGTAAACAACAAAAAATAAAAACCCCACCTGAGTGTGACTTAAAAAGAAGTTATTAAATATATACCCACGCCAAAACTAAGCAAGCATATTACTAAAAACTATTTTTAGCTGTTTTGGTCTATACCATGAAGCAACACCATTGACATGATAATCTTGGTATTCTTGTCTTTCAGTTTTGCTAATATGATTTGTCTATATGACTTTTTGTGTGTCTTTTATATATGTGGCTCTGTACCTATAAATCCTATCATTGAGTTATTGTTCTATGACACATTTGATATTCTGGTCTTTATGTTTTACTAATTTGCTTTTTCTACATGTATTTTTGTGCTTCTTTGTTACACATTTGTTTGTTTTTATAGCGATTACGATTATAACAAAATGATGACTGCTGTACCCCTATTTTTTGACATTTTTCCTATTATGCCTGTTTGTCCACACATCGCTACCTATAAAACCAGGTTTACACCACCATTTTGTACATAGGACCATACCTGTACCAAGTCAGGAATATGACAGTTGATATCAATTCGTTTGATGTGTTTGAGCTTTTGAATTTGCCATTTGATAAGGGACTTTCCGTTTTGAATTTTCCTTCGTTTTCAGTATTTTTGTGATCTCACTGTCTATACTTAAATTTTATATTCAGAATTAATAGATATATCAATATTAGGGCGAATGCCTTATAATAGTGAAACAACCTTATTTTCTTTCAGAAATGGACACAAATAACCAGATCTCTTCACAAATCAAATAAGAGTATTAGGGACAATCAGAAGTATGGATTTCTCTGTGGATGAATATTCCTTATGCACTCATAATTTTCAGAACTCAAACATAGCGTTCAAACAACTATCTATTCAGTGATAATAACCTGTTTTATTTTCAACAATTGATTGACCTTTTTGATCATTTATAAAACTCTGGAGTTATTAAATGTATTAATTTTTTTTTCTAAAAAAGAACTTAATTTGTGAAGGATTATTTACCTCGAGAAACAACATCCAAAAAGCCTTTTGAGTGTGCTAAATATCGGATAATTAAATCTCTCATCGTATCCCAAAAATCTGAAGTCAAATGTGAAAATGTTTCTGCTGTCATAACTATTGTGTATTCGTACACAAATTTTGAAAAGGTTATGTTGCCATTGCAAAGAGGTTCATACATTGTATAAGAAAAGCAACAAACCTGAAACTATATAAGTCGATTTTGCCAATACTACAGTATAGGTGTGTCCCTGTTTGCATTTGATAGATGCAGTTCGGAAAACATCATACAAGAACAGTTGTACTGCTTTGTGTAGTATATCTTTTGTGATAAAACATCTATTGTTTATTGAAACATGTAAATTTAGACTTCCACTTTTTGCGTCTTCTAACGAAATGGCGTAGTCTCCCGTACGCAATCTTTCCTTCAGTTCATCTAGCATCTCTATTACAGCATTCACATTAAAATTTGGGTTCTTCAAATAGACGGTGCATGCAATTGAACTGTCGCCTTAAATGAGACAAAGAAAAGAATTCACCTAAATATATGCACGCAAATAAAACAAGAAGAATAGTAAGTATTTGTTATTACAGTTGAGTTACATTTATAGGTTACGAAAAAGAATATTTATGTAAAAATCGTGAGACGAAATTATGATTTCTAACACTTTGTTAACATTTCTTTTTGTTTATGTCTTATTACACGCAAATGATCTAACCCATCATTTTTTTAAATTAAATATATTAAATACAAAGATGTAATCTCATGAACTAAGAATCCGGTGTTACAATAAAAGTATAAACAAGATTCAATCAAAATGACAATTAAGAATTGAATGCTTCTTTTTGTAAATTTATTGGGGTGTAAAAGCGTTGACCGAAGTACATTTTGTATGAAGCGCGGAAGCGCTTCATTCTAAAAATGTACGCACGGTCAACGCTTTTACAACCCTATAAAGTTACAAAAGGAAGCATTCAATACTTATACTAAATAGTAATTACATTTTTTAGCTATGATCATGAAACACGAATTTTATATATTTTATTATTTAATTCACCTGTGCACTTTATTGTTGGAGCACGTGTTATCATGAGTGAAAAGTTGTATTGAGCAATGCAACTGCTTACGGAATAACACGTGATGTGCAGTTAGCCAATCAGAATAAAATGTTATAATGAAACATACATCTAATGTAATTATTTATACATAAAATGCTTTAGTAAATGAAACCTAGTTTTCTATCACATACATTATTTTAATTTATATACCAAATGTTTGTTTTTTAGCATACAAACATTTTTAACCTTATATATTTGTGTCCGAGGTATTACCCCGAGTATATAATCGTTTCAGGTGTGCTATAATTCAACAAAATTAAGGAAAACTAATGATACGATACGCTAATATTTGATGACCACACAACTTAAAAGATTAAAAAGTGTTATTACTTTATTTAAAAAATCAAGATTTGAGAACATGAAAATCAAGGAATAGGATAAGCATTTGATATAATAAAATTGTATGATTATGCGGAACTCATCTCTCCCATCGAACCAGAGATAAAGGATACAACAGATACAGTTAAGTCTGCTTCATATCTTGACTTACATCTAGAAATTGACAATGAGGGTCGGTTGAAAACAAAACTTTACGACAAAAGAGATGATTTCAGATTCCCAATTGTAAACTTTCCGTTTCTATGTAGCAAATGGATAAACGGATTATATATCTCCCGATTGATACGATATTCCCGGACTTGTACTTCATATCTTGAATTTCATGATGGAGGTTAGCTGTTCACAAGGAAGCTATAAAACCAAGAGTTTTAAATGGCTAAGTTGAGATCCCTTAGTAAATTGCACAGACGCCTTCACGAGTGGTTTGACCGTTATGCAATAACCGTTTCACATATGGAAAAGGTATGTTCCTTATGAAGTAACCACAATCCCCTTCCCTTTTCACGAATGTAACCTACCGAATTAGACTATTTTCCGGATTTGCAATGCCATGAGCAACACGGCGGATGCCACGTGTTGAGCAGGATCTGCAAACCCTTTCAGAGCATCCCAAGTTTTTGATGGGGTTCGTGTTGTGTCATCTGTATTTTTCTGTGTTGTGTCTGTTTTACTATTTTTTGTTGGTCTGTCTTTTTGTAGACAAAGTCAGTTTATTTTCGACCTTTGACGTAGTGGGGGAAGTGTGCATTCAAACGACTCTGGGGTAATGCAAACTCTATGGGAGTGAGGTTAACCTCCTAGAGTTAACCTACCTAATAAATGACGTCACGATACGTTGTTACATCACTAATTAGTTTTTTTTTTATTAATCTCTTTGCCGTATTTAATTATCATTAAGCATTATGTAACTACTAATGTGTATGTCATATATGAGTGTATATTAGAAGTCATATGAAATTGATTGATGTTATTGGCTATTGCTATATAGATGTTTATGCTTTTTGTATATCGATTAAAGATTTTATCCATGCAAATACGAGAACGGGATTGTCCAATATGTTAAACTTCTGTGTGATTCTATTCCTAAGGAGATTTTTTTAAGTGTCTGCTTCTTGGTACCACACACGTACTAATAACAACAATAGTATGTACAATATTTAATATCCCCGTGAATTTAGACAAACATGGGTCGGAGAGCCATCCGAATGATGTCTTTACAAAATAACAAAATCACTTTAACCAATTTATACATCGAGATAATAGAAATAGAGAGTCGTATATCACTCAACAGTATCTATAACCTCACGAAAGGGCCATTAATATGCTATCTTTCGTGCAGGGGTTTAAACTGTCGAGACTTGAAGTTAGTCTTTCTAAGATAGTTAACTCTCTTAAATATCAGATAAATCGCGCGGTTTACTCCAAGACTTGAATTTCTTTGGCCAGTGTAACCATTTCACGTGATATTGCTTGTTTTGATATGTTGAAAGTACAATTTACCTTTCATTGTCAACATCATCATAACTATCTTCTTTTTCAGTACTATCATTATTTGTTTCGTTATCAATAGCTTCATCTAGATAGATTCCCAACAAGGGTTTATATTTCCTGATGGCTTCTTTAATGGCTTTCTCGTAGTCCATGTCACCGTTAACTAGTTCTGTGATCTTTTTCATGACTTTGCCGTGCAATGTACCATTTTGAATTTGTAATAGATAATGAACCAAAGTACTATATCTGGACAAAAACTGGTCCATATCCTCGTCTTTTAGTTTCCGATTGGCCTTACGTCTTGCATGGTCTTTATTCATGTTACCATCTATGTATTTATTAACCTTTACTTCCCATACACCTTCAAGTTCAGCTAATTTTATAAAAGCTATATCTTCTGTATCAATTTCGTCTACATGAGACTTCTTTAAGGGAATGTCTTCGACCTCTTTTTCCCTTTTTTCTTTTTAAATCATTATTTTCCGGGCACCACCTATTCATGTGTCTTGATAAATCAGGAACGCTTTCAAAGACTACACCACAATCATCACACGAAGGCATGGTTTTTCTCTCGTCCGGGAAATACGTCTGTTCACTTTCAACTGTTTCTCCCAAATGAGGTGGATCAGGTTCTTTTGTTTTTGCTATTATACTCTATTATACGATTGATTTATTGATTGTTGGTTGCTTAACGTCCATTGGCAAATATTTCATGCATATTCAGGACGACTCTATTATACGATGTGTCCCCTCTTTGTACTTATTCATGAATTTCTTTTGATTATTAGGATACATCTGTCTAGCAAAAATGGCTGGTCCAACTTGATCACATGGGTTTTTGAATAGGACTATATACTGGCTATTGATGTCCATGATTCGGCTTTCTTTTCCCTTCGAGAACGCATTTTGCATTATACAAGCTACACTTAGGTTCCTGTGATGGCTACCCTCCACAAAGAGTTCACAAACATCCTTACTATTGGTAGCGTCTCTCATTTAATCGTCTAGGATGATTAAACTTGGAAATCTAGAGTCTATGAAGGAGTCAATTCAAAAATGGAGTTGGTGGTGGTGCTGGTGGAGTCGGCGGAGGTGGTGGTGGATACGCATGACTGCTCGGTAGATATGGTTGATTGGTTTCGTGTTTTTTCTTATAATGTTTTAACATAGCATCTTTTCTCGAAAATTCCGTGCCACAATCTGGAAAAGTATTTGACATCTTAAAGAGCTCTTAAAACACGTCCTCTACCTTCAAATGATAGAAACAGAGTGATTCGAATAATTACCTTCATGCTAATTATATTCTCCAATGTCCATTGGCTAAACTTTGTATCCCATCATCTAGTAAGTATCTTTTGTCATCATAAGGGAATAAGCCCAGTTTGTTGATGGATATATTATATAAATTGTGGTCATATGAACGGATCTGTGTCATGGTAGACACGTGGATTTCTTTATTGAACAGACATTGTTTATAATAAAACTAACGGTACCAATTTTCTTGCACCAGATGCGCATTTCGACAATACATGTCTCTTCAGTGATGCTCGTGGCCAAAATATTTGAAATCCAAAGCTCATATAAAAGATGAAGAGCTATAATCCAAAAGGTCCAAAAATTATAGCCAAATCCGTGAAAGTAATCATAATTAATCGTGAAATTATAATCTTCGTGTGCTGTGTCATGTTTGATCACACTCTTCTTTATACCCTTTGCTGTCTTCTTCTCACAGAGTTGTTTATTTTCCTCATATATCAATGAGTACATCTTCGACTTCAGACCAACAAATTTCTGTATGGGAATACCATGTGTTTCATCCTTCATCTTTCCTAACACCTTCTTATTCAATGTGCTATGTAGTGGATGATTTGGGTCATATTTTGATGTATCAAACAAGTGATTGTCCTCCATCATATCCTGATATATATCATTAGTGCTAACGGCGTAGCATAATGAGTCTGTGTCAGAAATAAAAGTTTTGCCTTGGGTCCATATTTGTTCTTCATATAGTTATAATGAAATTCATACATTAGTGTCTTTGACAAATCGAGTATAGTGTAGCCAACGTAAATCTTTCTGTTCAAGTATAATCGTTGTTTCAGCATGTGAACTGCCATCAAGTTTTCGTTGAATATTCTAAAGGCCAAAGACTGCATTATTCATGAGTTTAAAAAAATAAATCCTTCTCAAACTCGTTCTTTGCAAGCTTTCTTTTCTCTGTGTTAAAATCGATATATTTTTTGAGCCAGGGTCGTTGTTCAAACGCGAGTACCCTATGAATCTTGGTAAGTCTCATTCTAAATGATAAGTAAAGTTTCAAATTCCTATAATGTACCACGTATTTTTCCTTTAGATATAAATTCGGTATCAATTTTTCTGTCGAAGTTACTTTTAAATTTAAATCTTCCAATAGATTTTTCGCATAAGGTGATAACATTTCATCTGTAGCCTTCAATTTTTCGGGAGCGAGTGGATATTTGCTGTGGTCATCGTGCAGTTCCATTTGATATTTTAGGTCACATTCAAGTATATAACCATTTTCATTCTCATCTGCAATGCCTCTTATATGAATGTTTCCAATTTCACAATCGTTTAGCCATTTCAAGCCCTTAACAGAAAGAGCCTGAGACATGGCCCATCCGTATAAGTTGTTGGCATCTAGGGACAACACATGGCTATTTGGTTCATTTTCGTCGTAATTTGGAACATCTCTATTGTTAGCTTTAGCATGAGGCTGGGATATTTTTGATATTTCCCGTCTTAAACCTTTCTCTATAAACAAATGCATGTCTACGTCAGTGAGTAATTCTAAATTAACACCTGTCATTTTCAAGGCAGCTTGCCAGGCTAAACCGGGCGAGGTATAAAAATGTGCAGCATCCAGTCCATAGTAGTTGAGACAGATCTCCCTGAAATTTTCAAAGACGTCGGCTAATGCAGGGACATCTGATAAAACGTATAGATCGGGGTACTGTCCGAGATTCTGTATGTTAAACCATTGCCATACATGTTGTGCATGCGAATAGTCCAGTGTGGTTATACCTTCTCCCGATAGTGTACTGTAAAAATCTTCAATCGGTGGTAGTTGAGTTTCCACAAACTTTGTATCGGAATCAAAATACTCGTATGGGTATACTTGTTTTCGCAGAATTAGGCTTATCTGTTCTTCTCCAAAGTGGCTTGTCATGTGTCTAAATTTACTCGAACCTTCTTTTGCCAGGTTTTCCACGAGCTTTTGTAATGAGTAAGACATAAACTGTAGCGAGTCTATATAATCCATACATCCTAATGAAAAAGAAATATACTTTTCCATATTATTAGCGATACAATTAAGCTGCTTCAACTTTTCCAATAGCTTGCATAATTAAAACAACTGGAATTCGATCCGTAAACTTATAATTGATATTACAGTCGTTATGAGCTGCCCCTCTAAATTTTGCAGTTATGTGACAACGACCTCGTACTCTAATGTCTGCTAGTTCTTTTTTTACATATGTGACACATGGTTGCCTTCTTAAAGGATTGCCAATCACTCCCAGTCATGATCATGGGTTGGCAATGCTGGAATTTCAGTTCGATATCATCTTGTTCTTGTACCATACACTCCACATCAGCATCCCGATTAACTACTGGTTCATTTGATGTTTCATGTGTCAGACCTACCACTTTGTAATCAAAGCCACAATGATACATGTAACGTAGTCTTTTTTGTCTTTTGATCACACTCGTTGATTTCTATGTATGGTTCTTGAAGACATTCAAAACCTGCATAAATGATGTATGGCAAATTAAGCTGTTTCCGAATATCTTTGTAATGTAACCACGTATTTTCTTCAGTGGGTAGTTCGATTTTCTGTGGTCCGTGGGTTTAGCAGTATGGTAGGTGGTTGCTTAATATTCTTTCTTTGGTAAATCCGTGTAAGCAGTATGGGCAGTAAAAATATCGTCCGTGATGTTTGTGCTGGTCACCTAAAAACCGATAGAGATCTTTTATCCAACAATAATGTGTTTTTTGTTGTTGTCCGATATCATGAGGAGGTTGACATGTTGTGCATACTGATGTTTCGAAATGTGTATCGGGAATAACTCGCCTTTGCTGAATCCAAACAAATTAATAGATATTGCGTTATGTTTTTCGAACTTAGGAATGTCTGTTAATTTCACAGGAAACAAGATGCTTTCAAAGTTTAAGCTGTTTGCGTGATCCTTGTATTTCCATACCCGTTCTCCGTCACGTTTCGCTGGGTACATTGAAGCTAAAATCAACCACACGAAGCATTTGTTGTCCTTGTTTTTCACATTAATTATGGCATGTTTAGATCTGAGTTTGATTGGAAGTGGAATAAAATTTGAGCCTTTTCAGGGTCTGTAGCGTGCCATGTGTATGGTCAAATTCATCACTTTATCCACCGTCCAGTTACTTCCTTGTCATCTTTTTTTTTATAGATTCCTTTAATCCTTCATCCATATCCTCAAATTTCAAACTGGTTTGACATTTCCCTCGAAAATGAGGTTCTGCTCTTTCTACGTCGTCTCCTTTTCGTCGGCTCATTTCCACTTTCATTGATAAGTACCATTTTATACCACCCCTTTCTTTAATTTTAAGTTTGATGATTTCTTTTACATCGTCATACTGACATTTCAAAAATGCCATTGGATCACATTTATGTAATCCTTTCGCTTCAAAGATATGTGTTTCTACGGTCCCATTAAGAGCGTTGAAATTACAAGGTTCCGACTCGTTGTCCTTATCTGCGTTAGCTTCTGTACTACCACCTCCAATTTGTTGGAATTCGTGTCTCTTCATGTGACGAAAATAGTTGTCTCGTTTATCAAACGGTATACTACATGATTTGCATTCAAATTTTTCTTTCGAGTGAGAAGTCCTTTTATGACGAGATAAACCTTGATTTTGTGAAAAAGATTTTCCCCAAGTGTCGCATTTATATACGGACATCTTCATTTTCTTTACAAACGATTCCATCTTTCCTTCTCTATCTAATATCTGTAAAATAGTAACTTCAATATTGTGAAAGGATTTTATTTTCATTATTATTATTTATCATAATATGATACGGACAACCAGCCATTATACATATCAAAGGAGCCTATCGCCACTGGTACTCGCCTACGGGTCGGAAAAACGACTCCTTAGTTCACCGACCGTATGGGTTCCCAGTCGTGATACTGATATGAATAAAAATCTAATTGATATTCAAGAATGTTTGACTAAGGCTCTTGCCAAAGTAGTCACCGCCTGTTAACATTTCAATCACTGAAAACAGAGCTGCTCTCGCAGTTAAGCAAGTCTGCAAATGTTTTGGTCGGATAGGTCTTCCTGGCTATAGCGGGGCATGCCACATGACACTTCCTCTCCATTGTAAGCTAAATGACGCTGCCCTAAGTCATTACACCTTACCAGTGCAGGAGACTACTTCAAACTTTCGAGTACTTAAAATTGAAATAAAGCCTCCCCCTGTTTTTTTCTATTATTTTGAAGATATACATCTGTCAATTCTGTTTATATATGATTTGTCGTAAAATAAATTGATTAATTCATTTAAAGAAAACAAAATAGAGTAAAAATCGAGCAAGATAATTATTATTGTAATAATACAAGTCTGAACTGAACGTTTATAGTCGTTTCAAATAAACAAATTATTAGCCATACCAAACCTTTAAATCCTCAATATACTGTTAATGTAAACTTGGTTTAACCTTTAGAATGTCTTCGATAAGACTGTCCGAGACCCGCAATTCACATCGTTTATATAGCAGAATTTTCATGAATTGTTGAAATTCCGTAATTTACGTAATCTGATTGGTTAATTTTGAAACCGGCATTTTTTTTTCGATCGATAATCACTTTAGTCTGATTTACCTGTTGGAGCGATCAGACGTAGTTTTCTTTGCTAGCAAGGCAAATTTATTTTAGCAGTCTGATCCTGATGTAATACAAAATAATTTGAAATAAAAGCATTTATTAATGAATAAGTTTATCAAAAAAGAATATAATATTAAAGGTTCAGGACAGTCTATTAAAAAAGGTTGAAATAATCATAATTTGATAAGATTTACTTGACATGTTTACATAAATGGTCATTCACCCATGTACTTAATTACACCAGGTTATTGAGGTCAACAGAAATAGTTGAAATGTCTTGTTTATCACTTAGACATTTTATAGTAAATAAACTCGTCTTAGACATGATAGATACCAGGACTAAATTTAGTATATACGCCAGCCGCGCATTTCGTCTACAAAAGACTCATCAGTGACGCTCGAATCCAAAAAAGTTAAAAAGGCCAAATAAAGTACGAAGTTAAAGAGTATTGAGAATCAAAATTCCTAAAAGTTTTGCGAAATCCAGCTTAGGTAAAATGATTTCATAAAAAAAAGTTTTCAGTTAAAAAGTGAATATGATCGTGGAAATAATAAAATAAGTTTTCAATTTATACTATATATTAATATATATGATTAACAGGGGATGCTAGTTGAATATAAAACACAAGATAATTGTATTATAACAGTATGTATCATCGAACACATTAAAATTAACTACTTGATAAATCTCATATTTATTTATATATTATACTATTTAATACAAGTAATATTACGATTTACTTAATATACGCGACAATGTTTATGATATTTTCAACATGGTGACTAATCATTTAAATCCGATTATTGACAAGTCTAAACATGTTAAAGGTCACTACGTACGTCAAAGATAAGTTAACGTACGCTTTCACCTGATTTACCAATCAGTCTATGGAAGAAGCGAATCGATAAAAACATTTCTTATATCAAAAAGCGATATTGTCTTATATTGTAAATATACAGACATTTTATGAGGAAAATGTTGTTTTCGGCAACGGAAAATTAAGAAAATACTAACTTTGAAATGTATTGTTAAAATATAAACAACAATTGAGTCTAAATATACATTCAGAAGTTAATTAAAAGCAAAAGTTTATGTCCGTGTAAAATTTGAAGTGCTGTGTTTTTCTTATATACATAAATAAACAAATGCTATTAATTTTAATATCAATGCGATACTTTAAAAATATCATAGCAGTGTTTGTTATATCAATATGAGTACTTACACAAATGTATTAGTATTAATATTAGACTGCTGTACCCATATTTTGACAATTTTACCTATTATGTCTGTTTTGTTCATGCATCGTTGTAAATATAACAGAATTTGATGAGACTGTCGTACACGTGAGAGGTTTAGCGCTATAAAACCAGGTTCAATCCACCATTTTCAAAATTTGAAAATTTCAGTACCAAGTCAGAAATATGACAGTTGTCCATTCTTTAGGTGTGTTTTGTCATTTGATTTTTCCCTTTGATAACGGACTTTCTGTTTTAAACTTTCCTCGGAGTTCAGTTTTTAATTTTGTTTACTTCTTGATAGTCTTGTATGTGAATTAACCGTTGTAAATAAGCAGTTTTAAGACTATTGCTCAAATTCAAATTGTTTTTAGTAACATCTTTCAAATTTCTAAGGGGGTTTTGGAAGCAAAACTATAATCAAATAAGGGTTTTATAAACAATGTTGTAATTAAATAGCTAAGTATCAAAATTATTGTTCACATATATAACATTTATGCCACTGCTGGTGGACGTTTCGTCCCCGAGGGTATCACCAACCCAGTAGTCAACATTTCGGTGTTGACATGAATATCAATAATGTGGTCGTTTTATAAATTTCCTGCTTACAATACTTTGATTTTTTCGAAAAACTAAGGTATTTCTTATCCCAGGCATAGATTACCTTAGCCGTATTTGGCACAACGTTTTGGAATTTTGGATCCTCAATGCTCTTCAACTTTGTAATTATTTGGCTTAATAAAAATTTTGATATGAGCGTCACTGATAAGTCTTATGTAGACGAAACGCGCGTCTGGCGTACTAAATTATAATCCTGGTACCTTTGATAACTATATACTTATCAAATTTTATAATGAACGCATCGAAATAATATATATCGATATTCTCCCAAAGTACGCATGAAATATTTTCTTTATTGGTAATAATGAAACTAACTTGCGCCAAAGATAAATCATACTGTTCTCGTTCAGAATGATTCGACAAAATCTGACCTATACTTTTGAATCTCGTTTTTTATACAAATTAGACCGTTTGTTTTCCTGTTTGAATGGTTTAACACTTCTAGTAACTTTTTTGGTTCCTATATAGCGTGGTGCTCGCTGTGAGCCAAGGGTCCGTGTTTAAGGCCGTACTTTGATCTATAATGGTTTACTTTTAACAAATTATAACTTTGATGGAAAGCTGTCTCATTCGAACTCATTCACCATCTTCATATATCTATAAATCTTTAAAATTTCTACTTATAAATAACTGCTTTCCAGTCCTCGAAAAACGTCATTTGGGTGCTGAATCTTTATGTTAAGTAGTGATTTGGTCCAGTCAAAAAAGGTCAAATTTTATTACTTCTGAAGCTGTCTCTTTGAAACTAAATTGTACACGCCCTTAACACAGATTTGTCAATATTTTATAATTTTGATATTATGTTCCATCAGTAGAACAATCCACTGTAAAAATCTTTTTGAGATAGAGCATGTGCGATTTTTTTAATTCGAATTTATTGTTTGAAAGAAATGCACTACGAAATAACTACATGTTCTCGGGCAAAAAGGGAGAAGTTTATTTCCAAGGCCTCAGAAAGTTGAATAATATTGAGAATGGAAAAATAGTAATATAGTACTGAACACCGGATGAGCGTAAGTTCTTGTGGATGGTAAAAAACATGTCATGGAAAATAACCATACATTACCTGAAAGTGAGGTTAATGTACCGATATATATTTTTTTTGAGACAAGTTCGAGCATAAATGGTGAATAAATGACAGGTAATTCAACCTCATCGTAATAACTATTACATTGCAGTGATACAAATCAGTATACTCTGGTTTGTTGTTAAATATAAATTTATATTAATATTTGCAGATACCAGTAACATGTATATATAATTTTCATCCAATTTAAAATCAATCTATTCTTCTATTTTAATAATAGAGCAGTGCAAATGCATGGTGGACACTTTTCTGTAATAATTCGATTTTTCTAATCGATTGAACTTTAGTAGGAATTCAAATTTTCCCACAAAACGTTTTTGAGATATTCTTCCGTGTGTTTACATATTTTTTTCTGAACGTGTGCATTGATATTAATGATTTTTTTTTATTATATATATACAGTTAACTCTCGTTGTCTCGAACTCGGTTGACTCGAAATTTCGGATGAGTCGAAGTTTTCACGTGGTCCCGAACTTTATTCCATACAAAAGTATGTAATTCGACTCCTGATGAGTCGAAATTGGATGAGTCGAAATTGGATGAGTCGAAATTTCGGTTGAGTCGAACTAAATCTACGGTCCCAAGGTTAACAAAAGCATTCAAAATTCATTTTTTATCTCGAACTAATACACATATGTCAAAACATGACCTCCGGGATTTAAATGGATTGAAGAGTTAATCTGACAATACACGTGTAATTAAATTTCCGGTCACTGACCACTGTATTGATTTATGACATGCTATTTCCATGAGTGTTTACCTAAGATTATCTTTTATAGAATTTTGATAAATAATTAGTGATACATTGTTAATGTTCATGAAAAAGAATTTTACAAAGCAATTAATTTGTGGTTTACACTAATGAGCTTGGGTGTGTATAAAGTGAGGATTATGGCATCCGTTGATGATCACATAAAAACTACTCAAATGGCCTCTTTGATCTTGTTATATTTTCTTTTGAAAAGAAAGAGTGAGATAAAACAAAATGAATAGAAATCAAAATTTTCTTAAATCTTTTGTATCCGAGAATAGACAATTTTGTCAGCTATAACCGACCTGAATAACGAAACTATCGATTGGAATTTACACTCTTGGAAAAGCCATAGGATTTTTTTTTAATTGAAACAATTGAATAAGTAAAAATAATGTCATTATAATAATAAAAGACTGTGACATACAAATACATCGATCTGATACTAGAATATCGATCCCCTTGCCATATTCACCCGGATTTATTTTAGCTTTACCAAGCTAAGCAAGAGTTGTGTCCCTTAGATTGTCGAACTTCCGGTGTTCGTTTGAGTCGAACTACGTGTATCTCGAAATATTTCTCTGGTCCGGCTGACTTCGACATAACGAGAGTCGACTGTATATATTTAAAAGCAAGAGTTAGAGGAGGGGATAAGGTCTCTGCGCAATGCTAGGAATAAAAGTACAGGTTCCAGCCAAGGCCTGGGAGGAAGTTACGTATCAAATCTACTCTAACATCGTTAGGTTGATTTTCTAGGCACTTAATACATATTATAATGCCTGCTATTTCTTAATTGTAAGAAATCCGATGGACAAGGTATGATTTGCAGTTGCTACTCCACACAGGCAGACATATACATAATGTTTCTGAAAATAGATTAGCATCCTGTAATTGTTTTATTCCTACGAGAAGGTAACATCCCCCGAAACGAAAACTTATTTTTATAAGCTAGAGTTAGAGGAGGGGATAAGGTCTCTGCGCAATCGTAGGCGGTGTTGTCGTAGAAGTTAGAAATGAAAAGTACAGGTTCCAGCCCCGGCCAAGGAGGAAGTTACGTATCGAATCTACTCTAACATCGTTAGGTTGATTTTCTAGGCACTTTATATGTATATGTATATAAGTAAATATACCATTTATACATTATACATTATATACAACTCGTCTAAACATCAACCAAACAATGTTTGGTCTGTAAATGTGCTTTCGCTAAGTTTTTTGTTCTTCCCTCAACGGGAATCGAACTCATGCTACTGAGATATTGTAACACCAAAATCGCCTGCACTGTATCCGACGCGCTAGACCACTCGACCACCTTGGCTACACAAAAAAGCTTTCGGTGGTCGGGTGTCACCTTTCTTCGTCAGTTTTAATCTAGCGTCGTACATCAGTACATGATATATAAGGCATGACGGTGGTATTGTTACAGATCAGCTGAATAATCTATAGTAGAGGATCCTACAAAGTAATGCAAGATACAGTCACAGAAATAATTATATTTATAAGTACGTCTGAACCAGTGACAACTTTACCTCAGACTTATCCATCGGTTCACCAGCAATGATGATGATACATGGCTGTGTACATATTCTGTATATACAAATCGTCTAAACATGTACTGTATTACGACTGATGTTACTCAATTGGTGTCATCATAATTCGAAACATCAGCATTTGTACATTTTAATTTGTTTGAAATATTTATTTTACAATTTGAATATTCATTGTCAAGTGTAATTGGGAACTGTATTGGATTGGATTGTTTAAATGTTTTCTTTTCTTTTAAGTAATGATATTTTTTGTCTATTTCGATATTACCCATATGAATAGGCAGTGTGACCTATATAATAATCTAATAGGTCGATAGACTATTTACAGCCACATTTAATTCCATCATTGCATCATCACTTCAAACAAAATTAGTCGGTTAAACCATGTGATTGAAAACAATGGACTGAACAGGTTGTCAACACTATCAACTATCAATAGGGTCAAGCAACATTTTCGAAATGATAAGTTCATGTAAGCGTTAATTTTGTTACAGGGACGAAATTTTAGTGATATTGATCCTCAAACATTAAAACGGTCATGAACTAAGTTTGTGAATTTTATTTGCGGTTTTCTTGACATGCATTGTGACGTGTTATCGTATTCATTTTATATGAGAAAACTATAGCAGTTATATTAGAAAAGTATTGCATTCATTAATTTTTTATATTAAAAACACATCTCTATTATATAAGACAAACATCGCATTGATATAATAAAATATAGCAGTATGTTTGACTTTTAGGTGATTTTGGCTTAGCAAACAATTAAATTCATCTCAAATGCATTCCGCTGGATTTACTACCTGATATTTATTGAATGTGTACATCTACAAATGATAAATCGTGCATTTATGTTTCATTTATTTAACAATTCAATTTTCTCGTTTAAATACGCCTTGCTTTTTCTTATATAGAATAATTCATGGAAATTATACAGCAGACGTATGTCGTGTTAAATGTCACCCTATTTTTAGAAAAGAGTCATTACTTTATACCGAGAAATCTGCCTTTCTTCACACAAATGCTAACATTCGTCTGAAATTTCCCACAATGCAACTCGTTGATATGAGACAATATCGCTCGATGATATAAGAAACGTTTTAATCGATTCGCTTCTTCCATAGACTGACAATTATATTATAATTCAAGATAAAATAATTTAAAAAAAATGTCATCCCGTAAATGTTAAGATACATTATTCTAATTAGTGCCAATAATATAACGATTTGCTTATTTTAAAAAGACCGAAGCAATTTTTCAATATGGCGGATTTATTAACACGTATCAACATGTTATTTCGTACAATAATAGACAAGTTTAAACACTCATTCAATATTGATTTAATAATTATGTCATCACAGATTAATAGCTGTAGTTGAATAAATAATACCAGACACATGTAATACGATAATGATCTATTAATAAACACTTAGATGGTGTTTTCTTGTATACCTATTATTAGACTGGGAATTTTCATCAAACTTAAAGAAAAACATTATATAAATACCTATCCATAAAAACAAACGTAATAAATAACACTTTATAATGACCTTATCTCCACAGAAATTAATTAATGAAAAACTAATTAGTGATGTTACACTGTATCGGGACGTCATTTTATGAAGGAGGTTAACTCTGGGAGGTTAAGAATATTAAGTACTTAATGGTGGCCCCATTGCCGGGAATGCTATATCTCCTTAAAAGGCGTGTTAATAAACTAATTATTGAAAAAATGCTGTGGTCTAATTGAAGCTCGATATCTATTTGTGATTTTACCTCACTCAAATATATATGGTCCCATCGCTTTTCTTGGTGAATTTTTGTGGATTTTCACGATACCTTACGATTTCGCAGAAAATTTTCCCTAATTTTGATCAACATAAATTAAATATTTCCGACCTTTCATCATATACATTTAAGGACAAATTTGTGCTTGCATGAAACTTCATTCATAATGCTTTCCAGAAGAAAAAAATATAAATGATATAACAACCAATCACAGAGAGGCATCTATTTTTATCTCAATGTCATGTTCCCTTCATAAAATGGCTGCGCCCAAGTAATTTTATTTGGTACATTGTAACCTTAACCTCACTCCCATAGGGTTTGCATTACCAGAGAGTCGTTTTAATGCCCACTTCCCCCACTACTCTTTGAGTTTCATCGTCCTCTTTTTTTTTAACACAATAAGGAAGATATTCAAGCAATGAAAATAAATATTTGTTTAAAAAAAAACCCTGAAAATATTGTCATTTCAAGACAAAACAGGACATTTTAGACAGGAATTATATAGTTGGATTTTACACCACAATTCCTTGCTTAGAGGTAAAAGAAAAATATTCATGCACATAATCATGCTTACAAAGGTTTTGTTCGGCAAATATCACTTGTAAGCGTGATAAAATTGTTTGATTCCATTGAATGGTATTTCAACAAAATTCTATCTGCAGGGGAGGCATTTGCTATTATGACACATGGAATTTCCCAATGAAATATACAGCGACAGAGAATAGGAAAACTCAATATATAGAAGATTTGTGAAAGATAACATTTCATTCAACCAACCAAACTACCTCATTGTAACATACATTTTTTGTAAAATAGATTCTATAGAATAAACAACCGTTTAATGTCTGTTGTCTAAATGATTAAATTGTTATAAATTCTGACTGCTAAGCTTAAAGTTGGTCAAGGTCGTCAACTTCAAGTAAAAAAACAACAGGTTAAAATTGAAAGAATAGTATGTATAACAATAGATTAAAAAAAAGTGATATTCTTTTGTTTTTCATTTTTTAATATGTGAATATCTTGAAATGCTTCATTTTCTTTAAGTTTGGTACAGGATTTATATATTTCTGTAGATTTGTACAAGAAATCTAAAATTTTAATATATTTTTAACTGTAAGGAAAGTAAAAAAACCCATCATATATGCGAGAGGACTAATGCACAGACCATATTACAGTAGAAGCATATATGTGAAAGAACTAATGCACGGATTATAATACAGTAGAAAAGACAAACAGTCAAAACTAAACTGATATATATTGTAATTGTGGATTCAACAAGAAATTGAGGCTTGACTTCTGTAAAGAGCCGAATTTAAATTTGTCTTTTCATTCTGCTGGAATAAATATTTAATAAACATATAAGCAGCCTTTTCTGCATCTTTTACATAATATCCTTCTATGCTCTACGTTTTACAATTATTCAGGAACGCTATAATTAAAAAAAGAAAAAGAAAAAAAAAAGGCATTTACGTCAATCTCGTCAATAAGACCATAACCTTAAATTGAATATTAACTATTAGATACATGTATAATTATATCATTTTGCTGTAAGATTTGTCCCTAAAAGAAAAGCTGAGGATACCACATGGAAATTAAAACTCATAAGTGGAGAACAAATTGGCAACGCCATGGCTTATAAGAAATAAAAAAAAAAAAAAAAAAAAAAAAAAACCAACAATACATAAAACAACATAGAAAACCACAAACTGAGCATCACGAACTCACATAAAACATGGGGGTGATAGCTTGTGCTCAAGAAGAGAAAGTATGATTCGGTGAGTCACATTCCGGTGGAGGGGCTGGATTTTAGTTAGGACAATTGGCACATATCAGTTGTCACACTTGAAACAGATATTCAAAACGCTCAACCAACTCGCGGTGGTATCCGTTAAATTTAACAAAGGATGATTTTAAGGAAATTTCAAAGTTGTTAAGCTAAAATAATCCCTTTTCTCGTTTACTTTTTCAACCGCCAGTTAAGGTGTCGGCAAGAATAGGGGGGACAGTTTTAACAAAGTACCATGTGTTCCTCTTTAAGGGTAGAAACTTGTATTTATTTCAGACATTATTTTCTATGAAACAGAGTATTACTTAATCTTTCAGTTTGTTTTTACGTTTTTTTTTTTTTGAAAGTAGAATACTTGAGTAATGTGTCAAAGAACTTAATGTTTTAATACTATTATAATTTAAAAGAGTCTAATTTTGTATGTACTCAAAAGGATGCACTCCTTTAAATAAAAACGATGCGATTTACCATATGATCTCCTTTTACGGCCAAAACAGTGACACTTCAACTTTGAAGTTTCTTCAAACAAATCGATCCTGGAATTTAAGGTTTCCATGCTGTGCTTTATTTTTCAAATGTAAACATATCGGAATGTACTACCTCTCCGTCTACTTTGGGTCACATAATTCAAGTTATCAGCTGTCCATGTGTTTTTATAATCGTAAAATTATGTCTCTACGAGATTTGATTTACATACAACAACGATGTTGTTTTTGTGTAATTTCTGCAGGGACAGCAATACTTTTGTCGTGGAGCTAAGGCCGATGTTTTGCAAACATATGAGGTTCTAAATATTGATGTATTATTAGTTCTCAAAGACATATTCAGAATTTTTTATATTGATATGTATCAACGATCTTAGTCCAAAGTAACCTCAAAGCCTAGCATAGTAGTATGGACTTCTGTGTTTTCATAAAATTTCAATGATGCAGTTACATTTATTAACTTTTATTATAAAACCTTTTGAAATATTTGAAGCCCCAAGACCTTTCTATCCCTAGGCATTAATGAACAAATACGAATTTGGAAAGGTTTTTAATGTCCATTTGCATTGTCTTGGTTCAGTCTTCCAACTATAAGATAATAACGAGTCTTCAACAGACAAATACGCATCTGGGTTATCAAATATTGTTGGAGAGTTTTTATCTAATATAAAAAAGAAGATATGGTATGATTGCCAATGAGACAACTATCCACAAAAGACCAAAATGACACAGACATTATCAACTATAGGTCACCGTACGGCCTTCAACAATGAGCAAAGCCCATACCGCATAGTGAGCTATAAAAGGCCCCGATAAGACGATGTAAAACAATTCAAACGAGAAAACTAACGGCCTTATTTATGTAAAAAAAGTTCATATTGCTGGATGCCTTTGATTATTACCAAACAGTTTTTCAAATAGGATAGCATAAAACCATCTAACCTTCTTCAAGTTCTGGATTTATATACGTGAACACTGAATATACATACCATTTGTTTCGTCCTCTTCTAGACAACCGATTTGTAGCTTAATGTCATTTCCATAAAAGAGTTTAAAACATGGCGCTTCAGATGGTTCCTGTAGTCTTGCTACGAATTGATGAAACAAAAATATTAAAGAGTAATGTATGACACATTTAAGCATTCATTCGTTCATTTCATGCTTAAATATGACTTGCATGGAATACTTTTCATGAAAAATATTTATATTTAATAAAACAAGCAACATTCCTAGTAGTTGGCTTAATTTTTGCTCCCTGTATAAACAATAAAAGGCAAATAAAAAATGAGTGAATTAATTCTAATATATCATGCATTTTGTAATAATAAAGTTCAATGATAAGTTAATATTGATACTAAAAGAAGAACAAAACAAAAACGATTGTTGATATCCCTGAGCCCTAAAAAGAGTGAATTTGAAAAGTCCTTTTTTATTGTTTTTGTGAAATTAACTGACTAACAAACCGTCAAAAACATAAAATTAAAAGGTTCACAAAACAATCTACATTCAGTTACCTTATTCCTCTGAATAGGACGAGTCAAAATAGATTCAACTTAAAAGATATCGCAAAGTACTCAGATTGATATAGTCAAGTAACAGTAACCTAATTGCATTACAAAACAGGCAGTAATTCAGAAAAAATCAAACCGGAAAGTCCCTAAAATAACAAAATCAGAAGCTGCAACACATCAAACAAATGGATAAAAACTGTGATATTCCTGAATTGGTACAGTTATATAAACAACTTCTTATCCAACAAACTTAGGTGCATAAGGTTATACATGTATGTACATGGAATTATTTTTGTAAAAATAACTACAGATAGTCAATAGTACAAAAACACAGGTGCTTCGGAAGGATGAGCAGATCCTGCTCAAAATTTGGCACCAAACGTGTTGCTCATTTGAGAACAAATAAAAAAATATAAGAAGATTCGGTATGATTGCCAATGACACAACTCTCCACAAGATACCAAATGACACGGAAATTAACAAATACAGGTCACCATACGGCCATTAACGAAAAGCAAAACCCACACGGAATATTAAAGGCTCCGAAATCACAATATATTCCATAACGGTCATCCAACTCGTGAAGACGTCTGTAAAACTAATGAAGGAAGCTTTCCACTTTACCATTTAGAAATCTTGGTTTAAAAGCTTGCTTGTGAGCAGCAATCCTCTTTCAAGGAAATTGTGATAGAAAATTCAAGCCCTGGAATATCGTATATCTGGGAGATATATACACCATAACTATACATGCGTCGCTGAACATGAATTTCATGGGCGTGCAGAAATATGTTGTGAAATTATCACATAGAAAAAGATTTAAACATAGATATGAAGTACAAAACAAAATTTACCTTGATATTCTGCACATTTTTCTAAAGCTTCAATATATTTTTCCGGACCGACAATATTCGACTGTACATTTTTTATTTTACTTTCAAAGCCATTTTGAGGTGAATTATTTCGGACATCCATACGTTTAGCTATTTCGAAACTTGACTGGAAAAAATCATGTTTACTAGATTCTGATAACCCTGCTCGAGGTCGATGAATGATATCATTACGGTATCTTTTCATCCTTTCCACATCATCTCCTTCGCTCTGGTCTTCAGGTTTTGGTTCTTGTCCCCATCCTTGTTTCGGAGGTAGCAGCAGTTTGCATTGCCTAATTATCTTATAAAGGCATGATACATCTAGGTTTGTGTAACCATTAGTCTCCATCTCTAAAATTGTTCTTTCTTCTAAAGGTGTCAAATGTTTCATAAATGTTTTATCTTGATCATTTTGTATCAGCATTAAGACCTGCTTTGGAGTCCAGTTGTTGCAGATCATTTCTCTCATTATGTGTGGGTAAATCTCCAACACCACCATTACAGCAATAGCATGTCCTTTGATATCATAATTCGGATAAGCTGAAGCCATTTAAAAGTCTGAAAACAAACAAAAAATGGTCCTGCAGTTTTTCATTTTCTACTACTAGTAATTTAAGCAACATATTAAGCCATAAAAGACGTACCATTCAACGAAAAGGGTAGATATTAACTTCTAGATTACCGCTTTTGTGGCTAATAACAGACATCTTAATTTCACGTGAAACACACAAACACGTCTTCAAATCAGTTGCGTTGTTGTGATTATAAAAGCATGTAAAATCAACAGCTAGGACATACCATTCGACTGAATTAAGCAACTTGTTACATTTTTTTTTATTTCAAAGAAATATTCAATAAAAGCATGAAATTCGACTACTATAAAAGTGGAATATATGTCTACAGCATTAGAAGCAAACGAAAGTAACGGTATATTTTTATCTGTGGGCATTTGTCATGTTTGTATTCACAAATAAACAAACTCTATGTTGTTTTCTGTCATCTATATGTTCGGGTGAAAGGATACTGTATTTTGCGTACGACAATTACGGTCAACCTATTCGCAATGAGGTCTATTAACATTTTCGAAGGTATGATAGTTTCAATTTTACCACTTGGAATAATTGATAAATAGCTTCTTTATTAGCAGCAATTCTCTTTAAAGAAGTTATGAAAGAAAATGCAATCCGTGGATTATCCAATCAACTGGAAGATATATCAATATTAAATACAGACATGAGAGCGCCTTTCAGAATAAAAGGATGGGTTTTGTTTTTTATGTGTCTCCTGTTACACGTTATTTCACAAATTACGCCAGTGTTATACCTATTTATAGTGCCTCTAAAATATAATGGAATATTGTCGATTGCATTAACTTAAAGGTCAGTAAAATTACTGAAAACTTGCTGGGGATATCTTGACTTATGGCATTATAGTTAAGTACACTAACTCAGATTAAGATTGATCTATGCATACTCAAGCTTGCTCACAACATGTAAAAAATTGCTGTATATCCAGTTTCACACTCATACCACGTCTTAATGTATCTCTGAAGGTTTGTTTATGTTACGCCATTTGTGTCTCAGATTATAGTTGTTGTTTATTGTCTTTGCTTCAAATTCACTTTTTGATTGATACTATATTTGTATTGTTTCATAGATCAAATCCAGGGATTAAGTGTTCAACGACAATCAAAGAAGACATGACTTGTACAATTCCAAAATAATAGTACCAACAGGCTGTAGGATAGTTATGATTTAACCTTATACTAAATTTGATATATTTTATGGTTATGTTCCGGACCATATGAGTATTTGGACCATACGCGTATGGTCATGACCATATGCGTATACTCTTATGGTCCGACCGTACGCGTATGGTCGGACCATATGAGTATATATACTGGTTTTGGTATTAACGGGCCGGACCATATGAGTATTTGGACCATATAGGTATTTTTTCAAATATTAATAAACTTTATCTAAAAAAACCAATGATGTTTACATGAAAATGAATTAATTTTATAATTCAAAGGCTATATATAAAAAACAAATATTGATGCCACAGTTAGTTTTCATCGCTAAATGTATTCTTAAATTTACGCTTATGATGGCATTTACTTCCACACGGTACCATAACGTTTACTGCATTTGCACGTCCTGATTGTGCACGATCCTTTGCAGTTACACCATTTGCATTCGACCGAAAAGCTAGCCTTCTTATCAGCTGCGTGCAGTGATACCGAGGTATCGGGAAATTCCAAAACAATCATTAAGAAATTATGGAAATATCTACCTAAGTCGACATATTGCCATTCACTCCTAACAACAAGTCGGTAATGACTATATGTATAAAATGTGTTTATTATAGTGACTAGTGAGTAAAAACTGCTTATTTTTTTTATTAAAATATAATGAAATGACCTTTGATATCGTCCTTTTAATGATGTGACAACTACAACGGTTATACCTTATGAAGAGTTGTCAATGTTAAGTTGTCAATTACCCCGACCATAGCGTAAGGTCGGACCATACGCGTATGGTCCAAATACTCATATGGTCAGGAACAGTTATATATACTAGTAGATGAAGTAATATCTATATAGAACATAAACGTTGATGTGCATCTCTAAACTTCTAAAATAATTCAAATTTAGGTATGCTATAAATTGTTGATGACAAAAGCGATATTTAGGCAATGCAAACAGTATTTTAAGATATTATTAGTATATTTATAAGATATCCTTTTGATTAGTATGTTTATAGGTTCGATGAGTTTACACATTTAGAGCAGCATCTGCCTCCTCTCGGAGCACCTGAGATCACCTCTCAGTTCTTGGTTTGGTTCGTGTTGCTTAGTTTTTTTCCCTTTTTAGCCATGAAATTGTCAGTTTATTTTCGATCTATTAGTTTGACGGTCCCTGTGCATGGTATCTTTCGCCTTTCCTTTCGTTTACAGGGACCATGCGTTTAGTAAAATACTACCGCAAAATGGATGTGAAATATCGTTTTTTTTAAATTTTCTACATGAACAGCCAAATCACATCTTTGTACATGGATATATGAAAGAATATAGTAATGTATGGTAACAAAATCCCTGATTTTATAATTTACCACTGATAAAACTGAAAATGGAAATGGGGAATGTGTCAAAGGGACAACAACCCGACCAATGAGCAGACAACAACCGAAGGCCAACAACGGGTCTTCAATGTAGCGAGAAACTCCCGCACCCAGTGGGCGTCCTTCAGCTTGCCCCTACACAAATATGCATACTAGTTCAGTGATCGTGGACGTCATACTAAACTCCGAATTATACACAAGAAACAAAAATAAAAAATCATACCAGACTAACAAAGGCCAGAGGTTCCTGACTGGGGACAGGCGCAAAATTGCGGCAGGATTAAACATGTTTTTGAGATCTCAACCCTTCCATTGATTACATTCGCTAAAATCTATGACATCCCTTCAAACATGGGCATTACAAACGATAAGATTGAGAATGGATATTGGGAATATGTCAAAGAGACAACAACTCGACCAAAGAGCAGTCGATAGCCACCAATGGGTCTTCAGCGATAAAATTTCGTACCAGACTGTGGTCCTCAACTGGCCCCTAAATAAAATCATTTACTAGTTCAGTGAAAAGGGACGTCAAACTAAACTCCAAAACATAAAAATGAACTAAAATTAAAAAAAACATACAAGACTAAAAAAGGCCAGAGGCTTCTGACTTGGGAGAGGCGCAATAATGCGGCAGGGTTAAATATGTTCTGTGAAGTCTCAACCCTCCCCTATGCCTCTAGCAAATGAAGAAGAAAAGCACACAGCAATACGCACAGTTAAACTCAGTTTAAAAGAAGTCCTAAACCGATGTCAGAATAGGTTACAAAAGAATACTAAGCAAAATGACAATGAAACATAAATTAACAAAGGACTACTAGCAGTAACTGACATGTCAGCTCCAGACCTGAATTAAAATGATTGAAAGATTATGTCTTCATCACATGGGAATCAAGAATAATCCCTCCCGTTATGAGTTTAGTGTCACATTATCATAAAACATATGAGAAGAACATAACTCGTATCATACCAACAACTGGTTTTATAATAAAACCGTTTATTGAATTTTGGGTCCCCAATGGTTTTCAGCTTTGTACTTGTTTGGCTTTATAACAATTTTGATCTGACCGTCACTGATGAGTAGACGAAGCTCGCGTCTGGCGTATATGATTATAAGCATGGTACCTTTGGTAACTATTTATTTCCGATGCAAAAACTCTAAGAGTGAATCAATATTAATAACAAAATATGCAATTTTGAATGACCTGCCAACAGTATCGTAGCTATAACCTTTCCAAATAAGTATGTTTAACAGGTTTGGTTAGATTTTGCGGTGAATGCCGACATTTTTGTGCTTTGTTAAGAATATTATCATAAAATAATGAATGTAATATACATGAAAGTATAAAATTTCAGCTTGTTGATTTATAATTACCTTGTACCAATGTTTAAATCAAGTAAATGGTTTGCCTACTTGTGATATCGAAAACACTGGTGTAATAATTTTCTTTGTATATACAAACACAGTATGATGGGACCAAAGGAACATCGTCATCTAAAAAAGAAAATTAACAACTGAGAATGAAAAATAGCATGGAGTTTCCCTTTAGAAATTGAAATGTGTTAATATAGAAAAGTATAACTGCTGCTGTTTATGTTTGATTTATTTAGAGTTAGTTCCTTTGGGTACATTTTGGTAGTATATTGAGAGAATTCATGATTATTTAACGAAATATATCATAAGATAACGGTAGGTATTGTTTAATATGTCAACCAAACATAGCAATGATTTTGACCAATAACGGAGATTAAAAGCAATACAGGAATAAATCTGGTATTTAAGGGGCACAATTAGTACTTCATGTCAATATAATTTATCGATCGCTGAAACATACATATCTCTTGTCTAGGAGAAAACTTGGTTTTATTTCGTAGATGTGTCTGTTCATTAAATAATTGCAAGTGTATCCTTATTCGTACATTACTGTTGAATTAACCAAAGTCATAAGTTTTTCCTTAATTTTATTTGCTTTACTTGACGTATGACCGTTTCTGGCAAAGGTAAATCAAGAAAAGCGCTTCTGATGCATAATGTTGTTACATTTTAGTCGTGTTACTTTTCAGTGTCAACTTGACCTTACCACATATAAACACTTTTATTGGACTAAGTTGACTGTACATACATTTTTATTTACTTAATATTTATCAAAGGTACAATGATGATAATTTAATACGGCAGACGCGCGTTTCGTCTACATAAGACTCATCAATGACGCTCAAAGCAAAATAGTTGTAAAGCCGAACAAGTACAAAGTTAAAGAGCATTGAGGACCCGAAATTCGAAAAAAGTTGTACCAAATACGGCTAAGGTAATCTATTCCTGGGATAAGAAAATCCTTAGTTTTTCGAAAAAAAATCAAAGTTTTGTAAACAGGAAATTTATAAAAATGACCAGATAATTGATATTCATGTCAACACCGAAGTGCTGACTACTCGACTGGTGATACACTCGGGGACGAACGTCCGCCAGCAGTGGCATCAACTCAGTGGTGTAAATAGTTATCAAAGGTACCAGGATTATAATTTAATACGCCAGAAGCGTGTTTCGTCTACATAAGACTCATCAGCTTTAATAATTGCATTTAAAACAATAAGTGTTTGTGTGTGGCATATTGTAGAGGAGATATTCAAATACTGATAAAATTTATATAATAGAATGCTAAGATTGGTGAATTGTGAAAAGGCTATTTAAAAAATTGCAGCAATTTCAATAAAGAAATCCGGACAAGGAATCAGAGCTTTGTACGCTAGAAAAATTATCCTCAAACCTTGAATCGACAATCCTGTTTTTGAATACAAGTGCAATAACATACCTATGTTGAAACAATAAAATTAAGTTCTTCAACTTTAAAGTGATAAAAATGTACAGCAAAATATCATGACCATCACAGATAAGATATCAATAATAGTATCTGCACCACAAATCAGGGCATCAACAACGAGCATGTATTATTTAAATTGTTCAGCTCTTCACCATACAAAAACACGTATGAAAAATAACTGAATAAGTAAATTGTAATGGAAAGAATGTCACCATGAAATCACCAAATTGACACAAAAAATGCACAGAAAAAATGATATCGAAAAAAAGTTAGACAATCTTGAATTTTAGTTCTGTGTATATTTAATTAACAATCAGTAATTAGAATGCGTCACTGGCAAATGACTGGTGTACCTCACTTTCCCATAAATGGAACTATAATTAATATATCAAACTAATCCATATTTGATATTAAAAGTTTTATAAAGATTACATTAATTACTTTAATCATACAGTTCGAAGTCTACAAAAGTACACGTAATCAGAGACTGGTTAAAAATAGTACAAGTCAACATCATTTATCTATCCCGTTTTGTCAATGTTTATTATCTATTAAGTTCACCGACTTATCATTATCAAATTTGAACTTGTGATGCTTTTGTCCTGTTTCTGGTCTTAAACACTTAATGAAATACGTTTTATTTTTGAGATTAAAATAAATATAAAGAACAGAGTAGCAAATATCCTATCTGATGATTTCATCCACAAATAGGTTCGTGTTTTGTATTGTCTAACAATTATGTATGAAATGGCAATTATGTTATTATTTGTCAAACTCAATTTGTAGGTTGTATAGTTATCAAAGGTATCCTAGACACATGACAAGTGCCATGATTATAATAGTTTGTTCTTAAAGGGGTAGGGTAAGAAGAGGATTAAGTGCTCACAAAAATGTTAAATTCAGCCAAATTTTGTATGTGCCTGTTCCAAATCAGGATCTTGTAGTTCAGAGTTTGTCGTTTGTTCTGTCTTTCACATTTGGTTTTCGAAAATTGTGTTGTTATAAAATTAAGCCGTAAGTTTTCGAAATTGAATTGTTTCATTTTTTTTTCATATCGGAGTCTCTTATAACCGACCTAACGGTATAGGCTTTTTCATTGTTGAACAGCATACGGTTGCCTATTAATATTTACATAAGTATCATTTTAACTTTGGTTGACAGTTGTTTCATAAGCAATCGACCGAATCCCAACCTTAATTGTATAATGATTCAACGGATATACTTGGTTAAGCTGCAACAGTGTAAGCACTGAAAACAAATCAGAGGAATGATTCAATGTTCTTCTATCCAAAATTGATTTAATATAGCTCTATCAATTTTACTGTACCAGATAAAAATTATGTTAAATATTTTTTTTCAGTAATGATCCAGACGGAAACCTAATACAAACGTCGGAGGGCTGGTAAAAGAGGACATAATGTAAACAAAATTCGTACAAGGAATATAAGAGTTTTGCATGAGTGAGATTACTTCAAGGATGACAAAATGTTGTCGAAAATAGTGTACTAAATGTAGTTCTCCTTTCTATAACGTTACAATACAACGAAGGTTTTTGACTTAAATGAGAAAGAAACGTGCAGCGAAACATTATCAACAATGAATTATAATTCAGATTATCTGCACGACATTAGACATTTTTTTGTTTTGAAATTGTGCAGCCCTTCACGTATGAACAATAACCGAAAAAAAGTACATTGCACGAGATGAGTGTCATCAGTAATACACCAAATTTAAAAAGATAGAAAAGATGAAATTGAAAAAAAAGATAACAACAGAAAAAAGATTTGACATCTAAGTTAGTGATGTTTTCCATACAGTCAGGGAAAAGCAAGGTTCACTGGTGTAGATCAGTATACTCATATTCGTACAATAGGAAAAAAGTAAAATCACAAAAATACTGAACTCCAGGGAAAATTTTAAACGGAAAGTCCCTAATCAAATCGCAAAGTAAAAAAATAAAACACATAAAACGAATGGATGACAAAATGGTCCGTATTTTTGGACGAAATGGTTGATAAAAAACATTGTTTGCTTTAGTCATGCTGGTCGAATTTCACACAATAACACGTAATCAGAGACTGGTATATGATAGTACAGGTCAAACTGCATTTACCTATGCAGTATTAGGTAAGGGTTAAACATCTATTTAGTTTAATCAGTTATATCGTTATCAAATATAACTTGTAATACTTCTGTCCTGATTCGTAGTCTGTACCATTTAAAGGTTGCATTTTTCTCATTATAGACAATGCAATGTACCATAGAAACTCCTAGTATGGAAAGTGGATATGCACTTCAATTTAAAAAAGGGGAAAAATATAGGGCTGTGTGGCATATTTTCAACATGTATGCATGCCCCTAACTTATAAGAATTTTTAAATTCTGTACTTCCCCTTCCTTCACTTTAGGTCTTCCTCAGACTTCAACATTCGCCGCAACCATGTGTATGTTTAATGGTAACAGTACCTAGTTATGTCTCTTTGAGAGAAGAACATAGACACATGTCTGGGAACCAGTACGTAAACAAACAAAATATCTATGAATACTATACATCTACCTGAAAAAGGCGTCGTTTTTGAAATAGCTGTAATTACAAAATGCAACGTTCGAAACACAAGAGATTGTCTATCCGCATAAAAAAGGGGGCTTATTGGTTTTTGTGACGCCAACTCTTTGTGTTTTATTTACACTACAGTGTTCTATTGTTTGTCTGTTTGTCTTCCTTATTTTAAGCCAGGCGTTGCCAGTTTATTTTCAATTTATGAGTTTGACTGTCGCACTGGGATCTTTCGTCCCTCTTTTACTGTTTATAATTTGCATTACTCGAAACTATTAAGATTGTACTACCTATAGATTGACGGCCCTTCGGAACACCATATACTCCCGTCATTTTCTACTGTTGATCAATGTTTTTTTTTAATATACTGAAAACTTATTAATCAAACTCATAGTAGTGGAAGAGATAAGCGTTAGGCCAAATACGAGTTCTATCTTTTTTTTTTTAAAGTAGATTCGTCTATGCTGTTTTGATTCCAAAAATCAAAGTATAGGAATATTCATTTCAAACATATCTAAAAGTCTGTCATATTTATGAATAATCGCTTAAACGTCAATGTATTCGATTTTTTGCACAACGACGATGAACTGATTTCGTTATTTTGTTTTAACAGATATCAACACAGTATGATTTATGCATAAATTTCGTATATACGTGCATTGATTTCCCTACATATTTTCAGTATGTATGGGCTATGGAATCATAAAAAGAGAATATTCTTATGGGATATAACTCTAATAAAGCAAACACATTAAGTAGAAATTATACAATTTCAAACAGATTTTTCAACTAAGAACCATTTCGATTATCGTTTAGTATAAGTGATTCATTTGAACTAACAAAATGAGGAATTACAAGATAACTCGTGCATGATAACCCATAAGAGTATTTATTTCTTGCAATAATTGAAAAGTGCAGAGAATGAATAGTACATAAAATAAAAGTAATAATATTTTATTTACTCACTATGTCACAAGTGTCCTTTGCTAACCATCTGAAATTGTTTACATGTCAGTATCATTAACTTATCTGGTAGGTGACATATTGATGTATATCTAAATAGATAATATTCATCAAATCAAAATGATATGGGTTTTCTCTTGTTTTTACCTCCAATATATATGATAAATAAACAATACATGATTGTTGTGTCTTTTCACAAATGTCATAGAAACGTGGCTGTGCTAGCATAATTGATAGAACAGAAATCAAACTAAATCAGGACAAGATATCGAGTTATTGTTATAATTTCAATTTCAGAAAACCAAAATGCGTTCTGGGGTACCGTTTCTGGGCTGATAAGTAAGCAATGAAACTTTAGACAAAAATAAAATAAAAGACAAATCAATTTTTAAAAAAAATTATTATACTGGCATCAGTTATTCAACGATGAAGCAATGGTGTAATTCAATTCAAATAGTTATTGCCATATAAATTTTGAACATTAAGTTTGTGACATACAAATTAGTAAACAATATAATTATAAATATAAATCAATTGCTTTTTTAAAGCAATTGTAGGGGGTCTTTCCCCCTTTAAAATTAATTGAATTTGTGGGGGGGGGGGGTTTGTTTGTTTGTTTGTTTGTTTGTTTGTTTGTTTGTTTCTGTATGGGGTCTATATTATTGTTACCGGAGAAGTTTCATGTTTAGTTTGGAAAGTTTTTCTTTTATTTTAGGTACAGCGCGCGCGCCACATCACGTGACACGGGTTTATAATAACGAAAAGATAGTCTTTTTATTCCTTTTTAGGTGGGGACTTTGAACAGACAACATGTATAGAGACGGAATGCACACAATGTAATTTCTTTTGTCATTGTAGGAAATTGACATTTTGATCACAGTTCACAAGCAGTGCATGTTTTGGATTTAATTGATCCGGTGAAACTTTAAAACACATTTATTGATTATTTTCTGATAATGTACATTTTTCAGCACCTGTTTGTAACACAGATTAGTATTTCAATCTCGGAGCGGACATTTTATTGTAGGTTTTTACTGAGATTTACGGACCTAGCAAGCGATTTTTACGGCATTGCAATTTTTTTTCTCTAGGAAAAGCTTTGAGAGATATCTGCACCAAGTTTTTTTATAAACCTTTAGTACATGTATGCCCTGCTGACTGCAAATTTTGAGGTCGATTGTACTTGTAGTTTCAGAGTACATGTGGATTTTTTTTTCAGAAGTGACGCAAGAACAATATTAAATTTCAATTTTTTATGAAACATGATTGATTGATCATGATCATGATTGATTGATCGATCATGATCATGATTGATTGATTGATTGATTGATTAGTTGGTTGGTTGGTTGGTTGGTTGGTTGGTTGGTTGGTTAAACACGTTGGATAGGGCCAATTGAAACAGCGAAAAAGAAACAAAGAAGATCTTGGACCCTATATTAAACACACGAGACGGAAACATGATTGATTGATTGATTGATTGATTGATTGATTGATTGATTGATTGATTGATTGGTTGGTTGGTTGGTTAAACACGTTGGATAGGGTCAATTGAAACAGCGAAAAAGAAACAAAGGAGATCTTGAACCCTATATAAAACACATGAGACGGAAACATGATTGATTGATTTATTAATCATGATCATGATTGGTTGATTGATCATGATCATGATTGGTTGATTGATCATGATCATGATTGGTTGATTGATCATGATTGGTTGGTTGGTTGGTTGGCAAACACACATAAAATTCTTCAAGTCGTGCCCCAAATCACATATGTACATGACCTTGACCTTTGACCTTGTGACCTTTGTCAAGGTCATTGCTTCACAATGTCATTGCAAAAGACCCTATGGGTCAAGGACCTTTTGTTTAAGAGTTATGCCTAATAATGGCTTTTTATAAACCATCAATGGGGGTTATGTCCCTTACATAATGGTAAAACCAATACAGTCATAATGTAACAAAGTTGCCCCTTGAAGTACTCAACATTTTTCACTGCTTAAATTTTCTGTATCTATAACCATTCAAGAATTATAGGGAAATCAAAGACATATGAAAATCTAAAATATGACCTTGACCTTTGACCTTGACCTAATTTTTTAAGTTAGGACCCAGGGGACTCAAATAAAAACATTCCAGGGTTATACGGTTAACCGTTTATGAGTTAAAAAAACATACCGACAAATTTATTCCGTAAAGGTACATAACTCCTATAAAATTTCATCGAATCGCTTCGATCCAAATTAGCCAAAAATTCCTGAGGATGTAACGAACAATTTGTAAAAAGAATTTTGTCGCTTTCTTAATTTGTTACGAAGGAGATGCACACACATGACAAACAGTGAATAGGGAGATAACTCTTACAAAGAAAATGGTTCGGCTTAGCAGGGTGAAATTTAAAAGCGCATAAACTATACGATACAATATGAAAAAAATCTAAGCGACATATTGCGAAACAAACATTTATCGCAAGAACAAAATTTGGCGGAAGAAAAAAAAAAAAATAATAATTAAAAACCAATTGTTCAGAGAACAATTGAAAGTCTTTCCACACCAAAGTAATTTGGATAAGAAGGTAGTTTCTTTATACTGATGCGAAAAATGATGGTTTAATTATCTTTTTGAGTGATATAAGGGAAATAATATGCTACTTCCGGTGAAATGAATGTCACATCTGGTCTCATATGATAGCTTCTTTCACACTGATTCCAAAAATATATAGTTTCTCTATACTTTTGTATGTAGAATGGGAGATAATTGGCCACTTCCGGTTTGTTGGAAGTTATTTTTAGTCTTCAGTAATCTGTTCATGTATCTATATGACAAATAATATGGATTCTGAGAACTTTTATGTGAAAAAATTGCAAAAAATAGCTACTTCCGGTTTCCTAAAGGTCACTTCCGGTAGTCATTTTTCAAGGTCATTTGTCACTTAACCTTTTGTATAAGGTCAAATGTCTTTATAATGAACTTAATTGAAGTTATAATCAAATAACTTCATATCAAAACATTTCAGGGGCACCAACTCCTATAAGATGCCATTTAATTGTATAAGACTAAATGTAACATATCTTCATTACAATAAAGCTGATATTTTGCACTTGTTCTTTTATATGTATCTCTCAAAGTGTCGGAGAAAATGCAAAAACAAGCAAAAGTCACAATTGAGAACTTGACCTTGACCTTTGACCTTGACCTCATTTTCTAAGTTAGGACCTAGGGGACTCAAATAAAAACATTCCAGGGTTATACGGTTAACTGTTTATGAGTTAAATAAACTTACCGACAAATTTATTTTGTAAAGGTAGATAACTCCTATAAAATTTCATCGAATCGCTTCGATCCAAATTAGCCAAAAATTCCTGAGGATGTAACGAACAATTTGTAAAAAGAATTTTGTCGCTATCTTATTTTGTTACGGAGGAGATGCACACAGAGGATAAACAGTGAAATGGGAGATAACTCTTACATAGAAAATGGTTCGCCTTAGCAGGGTGAAATTTAAAAGCGTATAAACTATACGATACCATATGAGAAATATCTAAGCGACATATTGTGAAACAAACATTTTGCGCAAGAACAAAATTTGGCGGAAGAAAAAAAAAAAAAAAATAATAATCAGAACAAAAACAATAAGTCTTTCCACAGAAAAGTGGAAAGACTTAATAATAATAATCAGAACAAATACAATAGGCTTTCCACAGAAAAGTGGAAAGACCTAATTAACAAATATATATATACACAATCATTCATTTACAGTAAATAGTCCAGTGTCCCCTTTCCTCAGTACTAATGACCTTTTGATATAGAACCCCGATTTATTTACTTGTGATGGTGTTAATGGATTAAGGTTAGAGTAGCATATTGATATATTTTGGTTTAAATATATTTATACGAATCTATTTAGAAGCTAATGAAAATCATTTGCTGTTAAAGCTAGAACATCTAATCTAATCGATAATATTAGTGTTGTCAAATCGTACACTTTTACCAAACCGGTTACTCGGATAACCGTTCGACCGATTAACCGGTTAACCGGTAATTTAAGTTGGTGTTTGAAAGCCTTATCAATAGAACCCTACACATAGATATAAGATGTGGTATGAGTGTCAATTTGACAACAAGTCATAAATACGCTTTTAGAATTGAAGTTTTTCCTTTAGCATTAAAAGGCTTGTCTGTGAGGATTCCTGGCGAAGTTTGACTTTTAATAATCAAATACACCGTATCAACTATAGCTTTTGTACCAACTTCAGATTAAACCAGGTGCTCCGCAGGGCGCAGCTTTATACGACCGCAGAGGTCGAACCCTGAACAGTTGGGCAAGTATGGACAAAACATTCAAGCGTGATACAGCTCTGAATTTGGATTGTGATCAAATTTTTGACATTACATGTTTTTTTTTTACACAAAACAAATGTCAAGATTTTACAAATCAATTAAAGATTTCTTCTTCAAACTTTTTAAATCTAAAATTAAATAGTTCATCATGACACAGCATAGGTTTCTGACACAGAATGAATGTGGTCTAATGAACTTAAAGTTTTTTTTGCCTTTGAGCAATTCACTATGCTGTTGAATATTAATCCTCTCAAAAAAATGTTTGAAGAAATTTTATTTTTATTTTTTAATCTGAAATGAGAAAAATTTAAACCCCCCCTTTTTTCACATCCCCGTTTCCCTTTTCCCAAAACTGATATCAATTCAAATTTCTACTGGAGTTTGCAACAATAACTACTCTTTTAAGTACATCATAAAATATTAAAATGTAAAATAAAGTGCTTGTTATCACTGAATGGTAAAGATTGGTTGGTAGTAAAAGTGAATATACATTGTTTATTGTATAAAACAATAAAAAAAACTTCATCAGCAACATTTTATATTGGCAAATTTCCAATGACGTTATATACATAAAGTTATTGGCAAATAAAAATAGAAAATGACATCATAGTCATGTCTGGCAAATGTCCAACATACATTATCTAAAAACATTTTAGATAAGATAAGGAAAAAAAGGTTCATCAGCAACATTTTATATTGGCAAATTTCCAATGAAGTTATTGGCAAATAAAAATAGTAAATAACATCATAGTCATGTCTGGCAAATTTCCAACATATATTATCAACTACTATTCTATACAAAGAAAGATAACTCCAATTGAAAATTAATTGCTATTGCACAATATTGTGCAATTAGATATTTCTTGCTATTGTGCAATACTGTGCAATTGAAAATTTCTTGCTATTGCACAATACTTGATATGGAATCCTGATTTGGACCAACTTGAAAACTGGGCCCATAATCAAAAATCAAAGTACATATTTAGATAAAGCATATCAAATAAGCCCAAGAATTTAATTTTTGTTAAAATCAAACTTAGTTTAATTTTGGACCCTTTGGACCTTAATGTAGACCAATTTGAAAACTGGACCAAAAATTAAGAATCTACATACACAGTTAGATTTGGCATATCAAAGAACCCATTTATTCAATTTTTGATGAAATCAAACAAAGTTTAATTTTGAACCCCCATTTGGACCAACTTGAAAACTAGGCCAATAATTAAAATTCTAAGTACATTTTTAAATTCAGCATATCAAAGAACCCCAAGGATTCAATTTTTGTTAAAATCAAACTAAGTTTAATTTTGGACCCTTTGGACCTTAATGTAGACCAATTTGAAAACGGGACCAAAAAAAAAATTAAGAATCTACATACATAGTTAGATTCGGCATATCAAAGAACCCCAATTATTCAATTTTTGATGAAATCACACAAAGTTCAATTTTGGACCCTTTGGGCCCCTTATTTCTAAACTGTTAGGACCAAAACTCCCAAAATCAAACCCAACCTTCCTTTTATGGTCATAAACCTTGTGTTTAAATTTCATAGATTTACTACTAAAGTTATAATGTGAAAACCAAAAATAATGCTTATTTGGGGCCCCTTTTTGGCCCCTAATTCATAAACTGTTGTGACCTCAACTCCAAAAATCAATCCCAACCTTCCTTTTGTGGTCATAAACCTTGTGTTAAAATTTCATTGATTTCTATTTACTTATACTAAAGTTTTGTGCGAAAACCAAGAATAATGCTTATTTGGGCCCTTTTTTGGCCCTTATTTCCTAAACTGTTAGAACCAAAACTCCCAAAATCAATCCCAACCTTCCTTTTGTGGTCATAAACCTTGTGTCAAAATTACATAGATTTCTATTCACTTAAACTAAAGTTATAGTGCGAAAACCAAGAAAATGCTTATTTGGGCCCTTTTTGGCCCCTAATTCCTAAAATGTTGGGACCAAAACTCCCAAAATCAATCCCAACCTTCCTTTTGTGGTCATAAACCTTGTGTTAAAATTTCATTGATTTCTATTCACTTTTACTAAAGTTAGAGTGCGAAAACTAAAAGTATTCCGACGACGACGACGACGACGACGACGACGACGCCAACGTGATAGCAATATACGACCAAAAAATTAAAATTTTTGCGGTCGTATAAAAATCCAAAAAAAAAATCTTAATCTCGTAGAATTGAATATGTCATATGTCTGAAACCGATTATTCTTTCCTTTTCTCTTGTTGTCTCCGAAAATAATCGGAGGTGTTTCAATTTGAAATGATTAATTACAAATGAATTATAAAAAAGAAGATGTGGTATGATTGCCAATGAGACAATACTTAACAAGAGACTAAAATGACACAGAAATTAACAACTATAGGTAATTGTACATGCTGTACGACCTGTTTCTTCACTGTGTTTGCTTTTTTCTTTAAGCATGTTACTCGTACTTTCACGTATTCATTGAGTAAATTCACATTGGTTTGCAATGCATTTCACAATTTTTGAATTTAAAGTAAGACTAACCCTTGCACTACGGAGGTTGCACATTTAAATGTAATTAGTAAAATCAAATCTCATTACTGATTTAAAGTTACTGTTAAAAAAACATGTTTACTAATCATGTTTCTAAATATCCTACCCCGAACTCTAATTAATTTTATGTTTTTAGAATTAACAATAGCAATCAATATACTGGACAATTGATCTGTCAAACTAATTACTACGACGTTTTTGGTATTCGGTATTCGGTCGTTCGACCGATTAACCGGTTAACCGTTGACAACACTAGATAATATTATATTGAGGTTTTATTGACCTCGGCTTATACTTTGAGTAAATCCCATGTTAGTTGCAAAACTCTCGCCGATATGGACATATATTATCGTTATGCCATACTTACCCTGTCTGCACATATATTAAAATATTTGTTGTCTGTATTGAGTTTATTATTATCTTACTCTAGGTATTCATATCCAGTAGCAAAGTTGAATTATATTTCTAATTAATACTGGATTTAGTGTTGTGTGTTTAAAAGAGGGACGAAAGACACCAGAGGGACAGTCAAACTCATAAATCTAAAACAAACTGACAACGCCTGGCTAAAAATGAAAGAAGACAAACAGACAAACAATAGAACACATGACACAACATAGAAACCTAAAGCATAAGCAACTAGAACCACACCAAAAACTAGGAGTGATCTCAGGTGTTCCGGAAGGGTAGTCAGATCCTACTACACATGTGGCATCCGTCGTCTTGCTTGTCCCCGAGGGTATCACCAGCCCAGTAGTCAACACTTCGGTGTTGACATGAATATCAATAATGTGGTCATTTTTATAAATTTTCTGTTTACAAAAGTTTGAATTTTTCGAAAAACTAAGGATTTTCTTATCCCAGGCATAGATTACCTTAGCCGTATTTGGCACAACTTTTTGGAATTTTGGATCCTCAATGCTCTTCAACTTTGTACTTGTTTTGCTTTATAAATATTTTGATATGAGCGTCACTGATGAGTCCTATGTAGACGAAACGGGCGTCTGGCGTACTAAATTATAATCCTGGTACCTTTGATAACTGTTATGTTATAACAAATCCGATAAATAACTTGATGAGGCAAATATTTTATGCATTTAAAATTGTACGAAAACTCTACTGCGTAGATTTTGTCGTGAAAGTCGAGATATGTTATAAAGTGGTTTGTTCAAGATTTATATATGTTTTAACATGGTAGAATCTAGCACAAGGGAACAGTTATTTAATAATACGTTTCCCCTCGAGATAAGGGTTTGTAAAATCTTTCAGCTATCCGGACATAAAAAGAACGAGAAACCACAAGTACACATTGACAAGATATAAAAAAAGGCAACAGTAATATACCGATGTTCAAACTCATAAATCCATGGACAAAAAACTAAATCGTGGTAACAAACTAAAACTGAGGGAAACGCATTAAATATAAGAGGAAAACAACGACACAACACTACAATGTAGCACACACACAGAAACAGACAAAGCAACAGACAAAATCCCACGAGAATAACAAATATAACATCAAAACCAAATACATGAATTTGGGATAGACAAGTACCGTGACACGTCTTATCGCAATGTGAATTTACACTCAAAAATAAGAGAAAACAAACGACGCAACGTCAAAATGTAACACATACAGAAACGAACTATAATATAACAATGGCCATATTCCTGACTTGGTACAGGACATTTTAAAAGAAACAAATGGCGGGTTGAACCTGGTTTTGTGGCATGCCAAACCTCCCCTTTTATAGCCATGTGAAATATAACATTAAGATGACAACTCAACACTACAGGACTACAATATAAATAAATTGGAGAATACAATTGACAAAGAAACACCCGAACAACAGCCAACAAAAGGCAACAAGTTGAAAATTTTAATACGCCAGAAGTGCATTTTATCCACACAAGATCTACTAGTGATGCCCAGATACAAAAGTTTGAAAGCCGAAACAAGCACAAAATCGAACAGCATCGAGGACCAAAAGATAAAAAAAGTTGTGCCAAAAACGGCCAGGGTTTTCTGTTAGTTACCAGAACATCCCTATCACCCAGAACAATTTATATACTTTTGCAAACAGTAAATTTATAAAATTAATAAACAAAAGCTGTACACGATAGAACTGAAATATTAGCTAACCACAGGAAACAAAACTGAAATACATTACATAACCAGACATTTGCAACACAATATGTAGACACATACGAATATGTTTAAACCTCAACGCCAAGTGACGTCATATTTGAAATTGTAAAAAATGACAAAAAATTATGACTTCATAAGAATTTGTAAAACAGATCATAAAAAAATGAAAAATGACGTCATTTGAATGAATAAGATAGAACTAGGACTGACCTAAGATTACATTTGAACTAAATACTGATATTGCACTCAATAACAATGCACATTTCAATATCCATTAATAGCAAACTAAGGCAGCAATCAACTATATTATAAAGCTATGTCCGGTTTGTATTGAATCCCACTTCAAACGTAAAATATCGCACTAACTACGTCTTTGAATAATGTACATCTTCATATTTTTAATCCTGCCAAAAGCATTTTAAAAAATATCAATCAAAATAGATTGAATTCTGTGAATGGATTCAGCGCCGTGTCTTAAAGGTCTTATTTAGATGTTTTTACAGAAACTGTCGTCGAGGAGACGAGACTGTCTGAAATTTATTTTGGTAAACGGGTTTTAGAAACAGAGTCGTTGAGTTGAGCTGTTATAATAATCCTACTTGACAAGGACACACATTTTTTTTCCTCATCAGACTTTTTCCTAGACTATATTGTGTTGGGGATAACTACTCATCCAGTTCATTTGGTAGATTGAATTTTGAATCAACGAAATTTACACGATAAATTTGGTTTGCAGTTTGATCAGAAAAAACACCAACAAAGCTAAATAATACAATTAAATATCTAATAACTACTTACTACAATTATAGATTAATAAGTATTTTGATTTTCACTGTTATTAATATAAGTTAGATAAGTCATACAAATCTCATCTTGAATTTCATACAATTTCTTTCTTGATTTTCGGAACACGTTTTAAAAATTTAAATGTGACGTCACGTCACTTTAGGCGTTGCAATGACTATGGCTATCACGGCTGTTATTGTCATGTATTCGTTTTATTCTTTAGCTAGCCACCACTTCACTTTAATTATGTATATCTATTGTATAGTCATTTTATAAAATTTACTGTTTCTTGATAATAATGATGTTTTTGTCCTAGGCGGATAACCTTGGCCTCACAACTTTTTGGAACTTTTGGTCCACGGCGATCTTTAACTTTATAGTTGTTATGGCTTTCAAACTTTTTTCATCTGAGCATAGTTTTGTGCGAAGGAGAGAGTGTCTGGCGTATACAAATATTTTTTTAACCTGTTACCTTTGATGGGTATTATTCCTTTGTTTCTCTGTCCTATATTTTCTCCCATTTATTTATTGTAGCCCTATCGTGTAATGTTATAATTGTCACTGCCATTAAAGCGGGAGGTTTGGCATGCCACAAAACCAGGTTCAACCCACCATTTTTTCATAAAATGTCCTGTACCAAGTCAGGAAAATGGCCAGTTCGTTTCTGTTTGTTTTACATTTCGGTTTTGTGTCTCTGTTGTGTCGTAGTTCTCTTATATTTGATACGTATCCTTCAGTTTAAGTTTGTAACCCGGATTATGTTACTCTATCGAATATGAATTTTGAACAGCGGTTTAGTACTGTTGCCTATTTTAATTAAACGTTTTGTACGGATTGATTATGATAAAGTATTACAAATTATATAGTATTATATTTCAAGCCCATGTTTGTTCATTCAAACAGTATCGCTTTACCTCCTGACTCAACAGTTTATGTAAATGTGCAGTGATTCAGTAGTGTTAAGAATTGACAAATGGTAAGATGGATCAGATTATACCTGGTCAAACTGACGCGTTCATGAAGTTTGGATAGGAATCCAGGTAAACAGGCGAGACATACAGATCATAATTACAATGAAGTGTTTTAACGCAAAAATAGTGACAAGTTATTGCTATGCTCGTAATTCTAAAACGCGGGAAAATATTCGTAGATTCCGGTTATGCAGAATGAATTTGAATTTATCCGCGGAGATTCGTTTTTTTCTTATTATCTTTTCACCAAAATTTTAAACAATTGAAAAAAAAACGTTTTTGAGATTCTGTCTGGAGTGTTGACGACGGGTAGACTGACGGGTAGAATGACGGATTGACAAGTTATACAAAAAGACGTCAAATGTGCTACTTTACTGATTATGATTGTATTTTGAATTCAAAGCCGTCTCATAAAACTCATTCAGTACTGATAATAATAAAGAAATTTAAAAGTAAACCTTAATCGATCGATTCAAATAGTGTTTTGATCAGATCTGCTCTGTCCAATGGACTGTACAACCATCAATATCAATTATCGAAACGATATCATAAATACTGTCTAACGTAGACTTATCCATAAAGCTTGATTCAAGTCAGGAACATTCCATTTGTTTTTAACTCGGTTACAACTTGGTCAAATTTTTTACAGGACAAAAAAACTATGCATAATACGCTTCCTTTTAACAGAAAAACACACCAAGGTAAAATCCAAGTACCACAAACAACTGAAAACAGTATTCAAATTATCTTACAGCCCCAATCATTTGTCTTAGCAACACAATATTTTTTTTTATTATATTTGCCAAGATTTCATATAAACATATACAATCTATGTAATAAGGATGTTATAAAAATAAGTCACAATCACATCATAATTAAAGCAATATTATCACAAATATAGTACTGGTAGAAAATTTCCATCATTCAAAATTGACATAAATCACTTATCATTTCGATAAAGGTTATGTACATATATTTGACAAAACAAATGTTCTACCAAAACCTTTAAATTTTAAAATTTAAAAGTCAGTATGTTTAATTTATTCTGTTTTTTTAATCACAATACGCAATACATTTGGATATTCTGATAGACATATTAATATACTATAAGCGTGTCACTCTTGTAAATATTGTACTGGTTTTATATTTTATACATATTTAAGTCAATAAGACATAAATAGGCAGATTCAAAGGTCTCAAATCTTTGAGGAAATGAACGATTGAGGTCTACATACTTTACATATAAATCAAACAATCGACAGGATATTCGTTAGGGTATTAGTGCGGTGACAGGATATGAAAAGGTCAATTATTAAAAGAGTTTAATTTCACTTCATGGTACACGACTAAAAATTGGCAGTCCTAAAAAATGATTTTACTTGCAATTAAGATTGGTCGTCAAAAAATCGTATGGTGGAGTTTTTTTTAATTTAAGCTTTTAGTCAGCAAAGAAGTAGGTCCGGTAAGGGCCGATTTTGGCCTCAAATTTCAGGTTCATTTAACGAAATATTTTGGACACTTTTTAAACTCTTTAGTCTATTTCAATTGATTCAATAGTTCATGTGAAAGATTTTAACTGATTAAGTCATTAAAAACGCTCCGATTCAAGCTTAAATATGAAAAATCTATCAAATATGCAAAACATCGTCACTTTTCCGATTGTTTTTGTCAAAAATGAAAGTGGCCGCATCTGTGTTCATCCTCAACCTTTATATATGTTATGTATTATCATCAAATACAACTTACATTTCAATATTATGAATGAACACGAATGCTGCCACTTTCATTTAAGACGGAAACCGTCTAAAATTTAACTAAAATGTTAAAATTGTGAAGATTTCAGTAATTTAGCATGACTTAATGAGGTTAGTACCCGATATATGTGCATTGTATTGTCAAAAACAGCCCATATTTGTTTGGCAGAACCATTCTACTTTCCAATAAATAGCTAAAAGATTACATTTTCACAAACTGCTATATTGTGGGGCCAAAAAGGGGTTCTACTGATCCTACTCCTTTGACTTCAAATGCAGATTTTTAGTGGCATGCAGTTTGGACTTTAATTCAAAAGCTGCCCTCGAATATCTTTCTTTTTTGTTTTATTCAAACAACAGACATCCAGCTCTATACATTAGGCGAAAACGATAATCCTAAAAGCCTTTTGATGACAAATTATGAAGGCAAATAACTACTGCTAACGGGACATTTTGTGTTTTACCTGATTCCAACATCATAAAATAAAGCGCTGATGAATGGATTATATCGTATCTTCTATAAAGTAATGCAACTGCTTTTTTTCTTTTCGTGTACACATGTTTTTATGAGGTAAATTGTTTAAAACGATATTTTTTTTAACTTTCAAAAACCTATGCTATTCAATCATTAACTTTAAAGAAAAATTCGGGATAGTTGTGTCCAGTCCATGATTGGGCTGACTACATAGTTTTCCTTTGATATTTTGGATATTACTTGTTTTTGTTAATGTTTTATTATTTTGATGAATTATTTGGTGTCCGTAATTCTTTTTTAAGGTTGTGTTAATATGATTTTATCTATATAAGAGGTAAAATAAGTTTTTCACTTTAAAAAATAGGGATCCGACATAATCCCCAAAAGAGAACAAAACTAGAAAGTCCGTTGAAACTTGGCTTTAACATTCCAAAGAAACAAACATTCATTTTAATCCCTTAAATAGTGTTATTTTCTTCAATACGGAAGTGGAATAATTGATTTTGTTTACCACATGCAATAAATTGAGACACAGTTGATTGGTGTAATAATGAAATTTACCCGAAATTGCACGGATGATTGTGACTTTAGTTCATTCATATATGTATATCAATGGTTCGTTCTATTCGTTTGAGAATTGTTTATGATAACAGTGGACACGAATGATGCATAAGTCTACCTAACATAGTGGTATTTACAGTTCGTACTGCAATTTGAAATGCAGAACCTTTTCAAAGACCTACAGAAAAATCTTTCGGTTAGGTCTTTGATTTCAAAATGAGATTTATTGAAGATTTCCTTTCTCTTTTTTCCTACACATCAGTTAGTCATTTAACACTTACATTTACCAGTTAGCTTGTGATTTAAACTTTCCAATTGTCAATTTCCTCATGTCTCAATGTACTACACTTCTCTGCGCAATCGTGCAATGTGCACATATCTCAAATGATACCTTACACTCGTGCATGTTGAGTCATGTGAATATCCTGTTGACTCCATGAACAGGGGTGTACCACTGACTACTTAAAACAGTCTGCAGATTTTAGAGGGATATTCAAACATATTAGTCGACGATGATATCAAAACGGCATGGTAAAAGTCGAAGAACAACGTAAATGAAAAACAAAATTCTGCAAAACTCTACATAAACCACCAAGGATCAACACGAAACAAACTGAAAACAAGAGGTTATATCATGTGCCCCCAGAAGGTTTAGCAGATTCTGTTTCAATTGTGACACCTGAGTGTCGAACGTGGAAATTTAAATTTGGTGACATGTACTTTATTATGGAGAAGAACTGGCGACCGAAATAGACACAAAATAAGATTTTATATCATCGTATCACGAATAATTTTACCTTTAAGCTCTGCCGTGACCAAACTTACTAGCAACATCTGTTTGCGGTTTAAGATTTTTAGATACTAATTAGTATCAGATCAGATCTGAAAATTTGAACTGAACTCTTTTTGAAATTTTTGGAATTCCCCCATTTTTGTTAAAAAACATAAGCATCAGTAAACTACTGTTGCCTCTAATGTCTCTTTGAGCGAAAAGATAAAATGGCAGCTGGATCAGGTCAAGAAATCGAAGTCACGGCTATCAAAGGTTGTGCTATGTGAACAGAACAGTTAAGTAAAGGCTGTTTAATGCTAATTTGTCATACAGTCGCTATAAATCTTTACTAAGAGTCAAACTGTATTCTGATTTACAAGAACATTCATAGAAGATTTTTTTATACCATCAGCAGTGCGATATAAATGCTATCCCTAGTTCAGTTATCAAATGAATTATACAGACTAGACTGTAGGGCATAAGGACCACGGCAATCGAAAAAAAAAAACTACGCAGAATTCAGTCATGTGATCATAAATTTGTATACTGTCGATGCGGATCAGAGATTGTTTTTTTTCTTGACTTTTGTTTAGAGATATTTTGAGTTGCAAGCAGAAGGACAAGACGTTTCTTTCAATACAAGGTTCTTTTGACATTTGTCCTAGAGATGCACTGATATTTTAATTTTTTTTATGTCCCCCAGTTTTTAGATTAATATGGCCAAAGTGTATTTTGCAATGACGAAATGTTTGAAATTGATGTCCAATGATGTTGGTTAAAAGCTCGCTATATGTGGTTTACAAAGATTTGACCACCACTCTATTGCAATGCACAACACGTTAAATGTTAGAAGTTTAACATTTATATTCGCAATATTATTATAGGATTCGTGGCTTGAGAATTTTGTCGTGTTATTCAAACACTATGGACAAATACTGACATTCGAGATTTGCTAAACCTTCCACTCACGAACATTTGCATTCCAGCCAAGGGCCAGAACGTCGTAATAACGTTTTCACATTACAAAAGTCATTTGAGTTCATAATTACTTATTAAAGTTATGTATATTTAGAATGTTTAGTGCTTTGTTAATCTATCTATCCTGCATAGAAAAAAAATATTATCTTGCGTCACTTAGTTTGCATTTGAGATTGAATAACCGAAACTTTCCCCAGTTTCAAACGAATAAAAGGCTGTTCTATCATAAATATATTTTTTTAAAGTTGTAAGTTTATCTTATTTTCCTTTTAGTACAAATTTATTTCATAGAAATCGTCATAACAATGTAAAACATCAATTATAAGAATGTTTTGCAATACTTTTTGTTGTATGTTTTGCGTGTACCGAATTTAACGTATATGGCAAACTCTTTAGCTTTCACTTTCAATGAGGTATACTAGATGATTATATTAATAAATAAATAAATATTTGTTCATAATTTTCTATAAATTTTGTTAAGTTTGGACGGACGTTGTTCTTATAACTGGAAAAAAATACATCATCTAAAACTGAAAACCTCCCCCCCCCCCCCCCCCCCCCCCGTTTTTGAAAAGTCGCATACGTGTGTTCGGAAATCTCATTTAATTATGGGTTTCCACTTTTTTGATGAAAAATTGAATAAGGAAGAAAAAAGATTCAAGTTTTCAATCATTCTACTGTAAAAAGGGTATTCAAATTGGAGTTAGATATTCAATTTTGTCCGATGCGTTTGATCTTCAGAATTGACTTTTGATAACTGAAGGAACTTTCCGTTTGGATGAATTTTCCTTGGAGTTTGGTATTTTTGTTATTTTATTTTTATTCTTAAAGAATTGACATATGATTTCAGTTCATGCTGCCTACAGATAAAAAACACTTCGGACTCGCGAAATGATAATTTGTTCGTACCGCTACCCTTGTTTTGTTATTCCCAGTTGATATCAGCTTAAAATTCAGTGCTTCAGTAATATATATTTTAACAATGTAGATTTTTTTAAAGTTTGATAAATCACGATTAAATGAATAGCTCTTTGTGACCATGCTTTCTACTATTCATCCTTATCAATTTTTAGTGGGTTTTGTATGTTCTGGTAATCCACGAAATAATATAATCAACGAAGTACAATATTTCAAAAAAGGTTTGCACACAAATTGTGGCAAATACACGTATCAAATCAAAGATACATTATTTTCTCCGACTAGAACAGTTCTTTGATTAGAACTGGCCCATATTTTGACAATGTTACATATAATGTCTGTTTTGTTTATGTATCATTGTACATATAACAGAATTTAATGCGACTGTCATACAAGTGAGAGGTTTAGCGCTATACAACCAGATTCAATCCCCCATTTTCTACATTTGAAAATTCTTGTACCAGTCAGGAATATGACAGCTGCTGTCCATTCGTTTGATGCGTTTTATCACTTGGTTTTGCCATTTGATTAAGAACTTTCCGTTTTGAATTTTCCTCGGAGCTCAGTATTTTTATGATTTTACTTTTGTTTAGGTTAGTTCTACGGCTAGAATTGATTTAGTCAGTTTTATCCATAGAACAGTTTTTAAAACTCTTTGTCTTAAATATAAGTAAGTCAAAAGAATATAATAGATATGTTATAGATATTTCATATCTTTTGGATAGTTTTGTGGTGTTACGTAAATTATACCATAGCTTTTGTTGAAACCCCCGGCAATAACCTCACGAGACGACGAGACGAAGTATATCTGTTTTAACCTATCGCATATATTGCTGTTTAAAAATGTGTATTTCATATATTTTTGTTAGTTTACTTTAAAAATACTTAAATAAGAATCAGTCAAATTACCCTTTTTGGACCTTACACATTACTCCGCCTACTTTCTGAAATAAGCACGGGCTTCTGAAACAGTGGGAACATCAGATAGACAAGATTTTTCGACAGCGATGGATGCACATCTACATTGGTGACGGGTAACGTTACAGACAAAAGAAATTGGATGTTCTGCATATGGCTACAAGAGATATTTTAAAAGTTTTCCGGAACCCCAGATTAAAAGTTGAACTGCAAAGGGTTAGTGTATTTTTTTTATTTTATCAAAATGTTAAATGTTCGAAATGTTTAAATTTTTATTGTTAATTAATTTTATAATTCTGTGGAAATTTGAATCTCAAGAATCTTTTAGTGAGTTTGGATGAATAATTCCACGTTAAGCCCAAGTCGCGCATTAATTAACAGGAAATTCAAAATGTCCACGATTAAAATCGCATGTGATATATATTCTAGATAATTTAAACAAAATGTTCAGCTTCATTTAAAGGAACCTATCTATTTTTAATTCTCAATCATAATTGTTATTACTTAAGCAACCTCGTTAACAGTTTAGAATTATATCAAATCGGATGAGAATCCAGGATTTTGAAAGAGGGAGGGGTCTAGAAAGTCAACATTTAAGGTAAAACTATATTTAAAAAAAGGACTACGCATCTACCATATATGAAGCTCCTTGAAAAAGGCGTGCCTTCTCCCAAACAAAAATCTGCCTCGGCAATTTTAAACCCTTTTACCCAATATATTCATGTAGCTGTACAGTGGAGGCTATGGGACTACAATCTAAGTAGACACCAGATTCTGAATCACCGAAAATCAACTTATATTTTCATGTATAATTTGATAATTAAATTTTAACACATTTATACCTTTTTTAAATTTGTTCTTGACAATTTTTGTTCATTTAAAAATATAGGGACAACGGAGTTGGTGTACGTGGGTTTGATTCCCACCCTAGGCATACATTTATATCGGCTGGTGCAAAGCGGGCAGTTTAGCTTAGTGGCCCCACATTGACTCTGTTGTTCATATGTCAATTTAAAAATTCAGGCGGCCTCGTTTAGGTCTTGCCATCTTTTTTTTTTCTTTTCGAAAAATCATACACAACAAAACTATGGTAAAATTGGGAAAATTATATCATAGATAGCTATGGTATAATTTTCGGTTATTGAGATTTATACACATGTTGCATTCCCATAGGTTACATTGTACAGCTATAGGTTAATAAAAAATTAAAAACACTGGTTGGTGACCAGTGAGATTTCCCAACTGCAGTGACGTTATTTAGAACTGTTCTAAAATCCTGACAGTTTTAGACAGTACTGCTTACAGTTCTACGGTTAGAACTGATTTAGTCAGTTCTGCTGACAGTTCTACGGTTAGAACTGATTTTTCAGTTCTGCTGACAATTCTACGTCTTGAACTGATTTGGACTTCTACCAAGATAAGTTTAAGACAGTTCTACCCTAGAGCTGATCCTGACTTACTTAGAACAAGTGTAGGGTAGAACTGTTCTAGGACAGTTTAGAACAGTTTAAAAAAGATTATTCTAAAAGTTCCAATGAGAGGTTAGACGTGATCTCCACTGTAAATTGAGCTATTATTCCACTGTCCAAGATAAGAGAAGAGTTGAGTGCTCATAAACCGCCTAATTATGTGTGTGTCTGTCCCAATTTAGGAGCCTGTTCAGTTATTGTCTTTGTTTGGTGTCTGTTTTACGTAAATTGTTTAACATTAAACATTTAAACTAAATACATGAATTTGGGATAGACAAGTACCGTAACACGTCTTATAGTATAGTGCGAATTCACACTCAGCAAAACAGTCACAATCGAGAATAAGTCACGTTTGGTAATTAAAAGATTAGACAACATAATGACAAACAACAATCTACCATGTTGTAAAAATGTCCTTAGCTAATTTGGTCGAAGATACATCGTATGGATCCACCAATTCGTGATGGTGTCCATAAAATTTACGGAGTGTCAGTTTTAATCTCTCCTCCTCATTATAACAAATACGCGGATTTTGACGACGCACTTAGTCTTACGGAAATTCAACATCGGTGAATTAATTTACCTCTTATTTACACTGTTTCTATAGATTATTCATTGTTAATTTAATTGGGGATTAAGAAAAATTTAATCACTTTATACAACATTTTCTCCACTTCCATTGTCTGTTATTAACAACAATATTTTACTTGCTGTTCAATTTTATTGATCATGTTGTCTGTCTTTTACTTTATGCGTATCAGTATTCAATCTATTAGATAGATAGATACTTTATTCTCTAAAAACTAAATACAAGTTTACAGAGAAACATCAAATACAAATACAGATATAATAGTGAAGGTTAACAAATACAGTAAGATATTTTAAAGTACAAAATTTTAATGGCATACATGTTTAGTAACATGTATAATTAAAGGTTGAACTCAATAGAAAAGAAAAAAGATCAGTAAGATGCTTATGCGATTACATTGACATGAAAGGACAAACTTTTTTTATTGATACACTTAATAAAAAACTCAGTTTTCTTAAGACAGATTGTTTTTTATTGTTAAATAGTGAGCAAAATGAAATTATATTTGAAAATTTAGTTTGTAGAAATAATTGTCTTTCGTTCTTCAAATACGAACAGCTAAACAAATAATGAAATTCGTCGCCTATCTCACCGATTGACCTCTTCATACAACAAAAATCATTTTGAAATGTAGAATCCTTCATTTTCACATTGAGCTTAATATTTGTGGATGATATTTATTTCAGAAAGTCAAGATAATTCTTTTTCTTATTATCTAACAAAAGAAAAGAAAAAGAAAGCATATTTATTGTAGCAATATGATGAAGTGTTTTACATATTTGTATGGGAGCTGTACTCTATTTCTGATATGTGCTATTTCTTTTGCATAATTTCATCAACTGAAAAAAACATAATTGACCACTCCACTCCATGACATTGTACCAAGTCAGTTGTATTCCAATAATTTGAGCTTTTGTTTTAAGGCAACTTTTAATTACATTTTTTGTTTCGTTTTTAGTATATGAATTGGTAGGGATTTTCGTATAAATCAATATACGAATGAGGTGGTTTTGAAACTGAAGCCGGACATCTGTACCCAAATTTGTATGTGGAGACCCCAACACGTGTATCAATGACATGTACTACTAAACTTCTGTAACACGTTTGGGTTTCTTTATTATATCCCCCAGAACTAGAATTAAATAAACAACGGACACGGCTTCCTACTCCTCATATTTAGAATTATACCTCGAATTTGACATACACTGTCATCTCAGGACCAGAAACAAAACGAGACGATTTTAATATTGAAATTATTAATTTCTCCCACCTTAGTAGCAATATACTAATTTCACCTGCATATGGAGTATACATATATTCGATATTCAAGACCTTGCAGTTCCTACTTACACTTCGTGATCCTTTTTCTAAAAACGTTCATTTGAAGGGTACCAAAAACTTGTTGATAAACATTCCGTATCAACTTCACAAATAATACATGATGTTCTTGATGTATAGATTCTACGTACTGACGATGTTTATCATCTTAATAACGTGTTTTGCTGTTCTTTTAGTTGTCTTTGGTCTATTATTAATATTACTTTTATTGTTTGAGTTTTCTATGATATACAATTAACGTGGCTCGGTACTTATACATCCGGTAAATGTGTTTGTATTATGTGTATTCTTAAAAATTCTTAAGAACTTCTAGATAATTTTAAATTTCGGCCTTTTTCTGAAATTAGTTTTAACAAAACTTTTGATTTTTTAACCCTGTATACCACCATTCTCCATGAGAAATTATATATCTTTTTAAAAAACTTTGAACGACAAAATTTTTTTTTATTTCTTCCTGTGTGACGTTTACATTTTCTGACATCAAAAACGCGAAGCAATGAATGTGGTAGTTAAAGGTAAATCACACTATTTATACTAATAATAATTCATTGAAATTTTGCATGTAAACAGATCATAACTATTACAATAATTTAGACGGAAAAAAAAATTGGGGTCACCAATGTTGTTTTCGAGATATGACGTCATCAAAACGTTAAGAATCGCGTTATACCGAAATGTATAATTAGCGCTGTCAGTTGCTAAAAAAAGGCAAAATTATTGAAAAACGATATTTAACTGGTTTATCTAAAACAGTTTAATGTAATTTTTACCTTATCCACATTTATTTGTCTCAGTTTCCTTATTTTTCAAGGCCTTTGAACATTTTCCGCCATTTTTAATTGCTATTATTATAGACTTTTCTTGAAATAAAAAAAATCTACTAATGTTTTTCCTTTCAAACTTCTGCATAAGTTTCAGCTTCAGGGGAGATTTTAAAAGCATAACTAAAAAAGGGGGGTCACCGATGTTTTAAATCCGCTATTAAAACGGAAACAATCTTATTATCGATTTTTGGCGGGAACTTTAACTTTCTCTGTACGTTATAGAACGACGTTGCATGCATAGCAGCATTTTTTGCAAATTGAATGCTTGGAACAATTGGGTTAAATTAAACCTTTTCACTACTAAATAAATTATCATTTTTTAAGGTATTTTGATTATTCATTGATATTTTTATCAATCTATCGAATCGTTAAACATACAGTAACAGTTTATTATAAAATAATTGTCAAAGTTGAAGTTATCTAAATTTTTTAGTTGCATTTGTTGTATGGGGAAAACGAATGTTAAATTTTGAGTAAAAGTTCGAGTTTTATTTTGATTTCGAGTATTTATTCCAGTAAGAGTTCAAGATAACGCTCGAGTTACACTTAGAATATTCCGAGTTATACTGTTAGAGAGATTACAAATCTGGTAAGTGTTAAAAATTTGAGATCCGATGAAATTAAGAGTAAGATTGCAGTTTCTATTTTCTGTTGCTGCACCTTTTTTTCTTTTAATGCATATTACACTAGTAATTGTGTGGCCCTTTATAGCGTGTTGTTCGCTTTGAGCCAATGCTCCGTGTTGAAGACCGTACCTTGACCTATAATGGTTTACTTTTATAAATTCTTATTTGGATTGAGACTGAGTTGTCTCATTGGCACATCTTCCTATATCTATGTGTGTGTGTGTGTTAAATATTTCTCGTTTTGGAGACTTGTAAAGCCAAATGTATAATACGTGTTAATTCTATACGCCCATATACGGGACGTATTATGGTATATCGTTGTCCGTCTGTCTGTCCGTCCGTCCGTCGGACATTAATTCAAAAACTCTTTAACCAATTGGCATAACACTTTGGTGAATTGTTTTAATCTATTGACGTGAGCTCCCTTTCGGTTTTCATAAATTTTAGAATTTACGTTTCCGAGTTTTTTTGTGAATTGTTTATACTTATTAACATGAGCTCCCTTTCCATTTTTTTTTAATTTCAGATTTTACGTTTCCGATTTGCAGGGTATTATTCATAAACAGGGGTGATTTTCAAGTTTTCGGACAATAGCTCAAAAAAGCTTTCAGCAGTTCTCATGAAACTTTGGTGAATTTTTTATATCTACTGATATCTATCCAAGAGGGGTGGGTGGGTTTCCTATTTTTTCTTCTTTTTTTTGAAATTTCAAAATTTTTCAAAATAGATCAAGAAGAAATTTTCGATTGCACAGTATTGTACAAAAGATTTTTAAGACCTTCGACAACATTTATTTTGTATCAGAAACCAATATTATGTCAAAATTTTTATCAAATCCAAATTCAGACAGTATTAAGCTTGAATATTGTGTCCAAACTGGCCTAACTGTTCAGGGTGCAACCTGTATGGGCGTAGCAGTCTGCGCTAAGCGAAGCATTTTATTATTGCTGTTGTAGGTCATCAAAAGTACCAAAACATACAACTAGGCAAAGTGTTTGATATTCCCAGATTATTTGACGTCTAGCGGCCTTATTTTTAACTTGCTGGTCCTACAGTTCGCTAACGACAGTTTGAAGAAATACTACAAAATATGATTTTGTTGTGCCCAAACTATGTAAGTCTAAACAAAGCACTAAAGAAAGATTGAGTTCGATAGCCAGCAACCGATATAAAATGTTGGATGATTTTCAACTGGCGTGATTTTCCATTAATAACGTTTAATATTTCAATAAATATGATTACTCTAAGATTACTCGTTTTCATGCTCCCCCATTCCCCAACAAAAAATGAGAGGCGTAGGATGTCAAAGGAACATTTGGGAAAGATGGACGACACTTGGATCATTTTTGTCGTCACCCACTCACATTTGAGAAAAATAACGATTGCAAATAGCACTTCACACATTTACGTCTAGTGGCAAGTTTAGTACATATTCAGAACTAGAACATATGGATTTTGACCATTCTTTGAAATAACCCGACAAGCTGAGCCGGATAAATGCAAATATGAAATTAGATTTTTGATGAATTATCTATACCTGTAGTATAGAAGACTATAGTTATCTATACGCTAACAGCTGTAACTCTTGATCTATTGGTACCCCCCCCCCCCCTCAAAAAAAAGTTGTGCCATATCAAGACCCCTTTCGGCTAATAATTTTCGCTGAGCTATATTTTTTGCCATACATTTTGTCCGTGGTTCGAGTTTTTTGCACTAAAGGTCAAGAACAGTAAATGACCCGTTCATAGATTTTAATGAAATTTAGAATTTGATTAGATATTGAACATATACATCAGAAAATTAATGAAAAAAAAAGGTATGTCACCGACTTAGTTTTTATAGAAAATGGTCCGGGAGGGTACTAAATTACATTGAATATGCTATGAATTTCCAACGTTCTTTATAATTGATTATGCATGATGATTATGTGTTTTGTATTGATAGGTTCTTTTTATCATAAGGGTCTGGATAGAGGGTCATTTATTTATCAATATTTATTTAGTGTTACCAGTTTTTTTTATTCTTTATATTTTAGCACCTCATTATTCTCTTATCTTTCTTTTCTTTTGCCTTTTAATTTGCAGTTTTTGTCCATTATTCTTTATACCGTCAACCCCAATACAATCAGACCCTCTTTTATGGAGACGTATTTCAAATCTAATTATAACAGTTGTAGAAAAATATGATATGTTCATTATCATTTCTCCTGCTTAAGTGTAACGTCCCTTCGATCGGCCTGCCATTTTATAAATTAGCGACCTTTACGTTGGACTCGAAAACGGCGACATCATAATACGGTCACGACACTATAGCGGCGCCGAGAGCGATGCGTATAAACAATAGTGTGATTTCCCTTTAAATTTGATAGATGCTTGTTGTGCATCTTTGTAAATTTGTTAAAAATATATGTTTGTTTGAGATTGTGACACAGTGATGACTGCTATACCCATATTTTTACCTATTATGTCTGTTTTGTTCACGCATTGTTGTAAATATAATGGAATTTGATGCGACTGTAATACAAGTGAGAGGTTAAGCGCTATAAAACCAGGTTCAATCTACCATTTTCTACATTTGAAAATACCTGTTCCAAGTCAGGAAAATAAAAGTTGTTGTTCATTCGTTTGATGTGTTTTATCATTTGATTTTTCCATTTGATTAGGGACTTTTCGCTTTGAACTTTACTCGGAGTTAAGTATTTTTATGATTTTACTTTTTGCATTTTAGTGCTTCTGTTGTGTCGTTGTTCCTCTTATATTTGATGTGTTTGAGTTTGTAACCCGGATTTTTTTTAATTTCTAAATCGAATTATGAATTTTGCGTAGCGGTATACTACTGTTGCATTGATATAGTAGTTGATATAATTGTTACAATTTTGATAGACCAGATTCACTTTTCAGTTAGGATCAATGGTCATTTGAAGCAAAATTAAAATTAAAAATTAATAGTAAATCTGAATAAAATGATTATTTTCATGAAAATACTGTAGTCCTGGCAAGTTGGCTGGTGATACTCTTGTGAATTTATACCAGCAGTAGTATCGAACCAGAAGTAGAAATAACAATTAAAAGATCAAATTTTACTGCACCAGATGTACATTGCGGCAATAACTACCTCTTCATCGAAGCTCGAAACTAAAAACACAATCATAAATTTAAGCGTTGAACAATTGATTAAACCAAACAGTTTATAAAATATGCACAGAAAAAATAAAACACCGACAAAGCTGTAACAGAAATATCCGATTCTCCCAATACTACTGTATAAATGTGTCCGTGTACGAATGGAATGGATGCAGCTAGAAAAAAACGCATGTAAGAAGACTGCATTGTTTCGTGAAGAATTTGTTTTGTCACGAAACATCTATCAGGTATTGTAACATGTAGATAGAGACTTCCATTTTCGGCATCTTTCAATGTAATGTTATACGTTCCTCTTTTTAACTGCGCTTTTGTGTTCTCTATTCCGTCTAGTACAGCATTAACATCAAAATCTAGATCCCTTACATAGATGGAATATGCAGAACCTGCGGTTGCAGTGTCACCTTAAATGGAATTAAGAAACTGATAAAATAGGTATACACATTAAAACTTAAAGAAAACAAAATTGGTATGGTCATAAATATTACTAGACAATTACGTTTACAGCTTGCATAATTCTGTAGTTTTTTTCGCCTAGAAATAAATCATTAACAAGAATATTTGTACACCAACTGCTGAAAATTATTTCTTTTTCAAATCAAATATTTAAATGGCTGAAATTAATTTGATTTATTTCATTTGACAATTATATTTGATTTATTACATACTGAAATGCATACTCAAATACAAAGGGTCCAAAACAAACGATTTTTTATATATTGATACATTATAGTAGCGTTTCATTATTTTGTGTGTGGGGGGGGGGGGGGGGGGCGTAGACTTATCTAATTACCCTAGATATCCTTTAATTATTTAACTAGATATGTTTTACACAAAACGTAGAATACTCACCCTCATGTTATCATGAAAGATATAATCCATTTGATTTTTCATATTGTTGGTTAAACAGATAAAGAATATTTTCTTGCATAAATTCTGGAATATATAAGGATTTATCTGACAAGACGGGATTTGGGGAAGCGTGAAGTGGTTCTCCCTTTGTCTCATTATGAAAAGGATTTAGCAAATAGGTTTTGTGATTTTTTTCTTGGAAAAATTGATATCATTCGAAATGGATTATGTGCATCGATCGGCGAAATGTTGGGAAGTCGAAATTATCTATCAGCTGATCAGAAATTCAAGGGCGTGCATTTACATGTTCTACCTCCTACAACACTCGAAGAAGTCAAGAAAATTATCCTGAAAGGGCCATCCAAATCAAGTGAACTGGACCCTTTGCCGACACACCTTCTCAAAGAGTGCATAGACACTTTATCGCCTGTTATTACGAACATAGTGAACATGTCGTTGGCTGAATCGATAGTACCTTCAACTTTCAAAGAGGCAGTTGTGTCGCCATCACAAAACCAATGACACCAAGAAAATTGTGACTAATGTTAATTGGACGAGTATCTTTTTATATCTAATTTGCAGGTTTAGTCAACCTTGGTCTCCTAAATTGAAAATTTGATAAGTTTGTGTAGTATTATTATCACAGTAAAATGTCAGTTTCTTAGTACATATTTTAGGTCTTAAAACTTTTGTTCTTCTGGAAAAAATTCAAACCATAATGAAATAAGGAGGTGCGGTAAACTTGTCAATTAATCAACTTTCCACCAAAGACAAAACGACGGAAATGTTAGCTTGCTTACATTACTACTTCATTTTAGATCTCCAAATTACCATTCCATTATATGAATTGCATATTCAAACATATGTTTTGTCACCAAATTCCTTAAAGACCACGTATCATTATATTGTTTCACCCGTGTCCGTTCGACCGTCCATCCCGCACTTGGTATATATAGGGTTTATACGGCTATTTATTTAGGACTACAGTCTTTTTGCTTCAGGTTTCAATTGTGTACCAGGTGTTACTACTCATATTGAAGGTGTGCATATCTTCTGGATTTTCTTTATTTTGGTTCATGAAAGGTTGCTGAATTAGTCATTTTGATAAAATATAAAAGGCACGCAGAGTACAGACTCCGGCTTACATCTCCTACATGTGAAATTTCAAGCTGGAACATTTATATATTTCGCAGATTTTTTACTTATAAAGAATGCATATATGATCTCAGGATTTGTTTTGTAAATAATTTTCCACAAATGAGACTATTGAACTATGTGAAATTGTGCATACAGTTTGCCAGGTTTGTCCTCCGACTTGCTGAGGAACCTACACATTTACACCACCAGAGTACACTTTACTATAAATCATGTACCAAGTCAAGAATATGACGGCTGTTTATCACTCTGTTGATGTGTTTGAGATTATGAATACGTCATTGATAAGGGACATTTATGTTTTTATTTTTTCTTTGAGTTTTGTTATTTTATTTTTTTAAATGTGTATTTTATCAGAATCATTATTTTCACCAATAATTTTGACAATAACAGAATGTTTAACCTTTTTTTGACTGGTGCATCACATGTGTTTTTTAAAAACAACTGTATTTAAAATTGGATTGTATCGTCCCGAGCATGCATGAACTATTTGCAACTGAACGTTACAAAAACATCAAAAACCGAGCAATTATAAACGTGTTAACTAAATCATTTTTTTAAAGTACACTATTTCTTCATGGATGAGGCAATGACACCACTATTGTTTTAGTGGAAGATTTTAGCAAGCAAAATCAAGCGAATTGTGCAAATGATGATACAAGCATGAAAATTAACACGAAGCATCATTATTATATACACTTTAAGAAAAAACTGCTGGTCATTAGAAAATTTCATTTTTTCAAGATGGCCACCACCTTTTCTAAAATGGTTGTTTGAGCATGCGTGAAAACACACACTTTCAGTTGCAATGATCAAGCATACGATGGATAAGGTGAAAAAAATTGGTTTAGTTTCTTAATATCGGGCAAACATCAATTATAGCTGCAGATAAACCTTTTGGTATTTGCTAAGTAATTTCAGTTGGAATGGCAAGATTTGTACGGAGAACATAAGTTTATCGTCATGTTTGGCGGATTGTCCATGGCTTGTTTTAAAATTATGAGTGCTGTATTGCGCGATAGTGGATGGACATGTGCCCTCACTGAAGCCGATATTGCACCACCTAGAATGGCAGATGAATTTCAAGTATATTCAAATGTAATTAGGAATTGACACGCGCATCAGATAACTGCATGTGGTTTGCTTGAATTGATAATGTTCGTCGTTATGATAGCGTCAACACAGAAAATATTGTTCATGGCTCTTTGACATTGAAGTATGAATTCAACCGGTGTAAGGAAAGCGAGTCACATCGACCACAGTTTAATTTCTGGCGTTCAATTATGAATTACGAACTTCATGTGCCTTGAGTAGTACGTTCATATCACGAGTCAAATATCGTACTTTACAAACAGTCCATATCAAGCATAATTCCAAGCTTGGTCTTGACCGTGTACATTATCATGATTATGCAAGATATGGATTCCATTCACAAACATCACCCACAGGTTGCAATAAAATTTGTAAATGGTAGTTTTAACTGTACGTAAGACAGCAAGTTGATTTCTTATATTACAAATTATCAGGCACAAACACAGAATAATGAGTCGTGAACGGCGATATGGGTACCATACATTTAATCAAAGATCCTTTCGAGACGATGGATGGCAGCTGAAGCAAAATTCAGTAGACTGGTAGATGTATTTGAAAGATTCAGTGTTTGAGTCATTCTACAATAGATGCACGACGGCATGAAGACTCTATGAAAACACAAACGGATTTTTTCGCAGACTTTCTAAAGTAATGAACGAGTTAGGAAAGCCATTTCTAAAAGAGTCGTCATATTTGTTCAAAATGTACTCTTTCAGGGAAATTGTTGATTCAGAAGTAGGTAAGATATATATAGAAACTCCTTTGAAGCAAATATGACACGAAAAGAATCTGCTTGTTTTAACCAGAAAAAAGAACGTTTCCATATAAAATCCGTAAAATGAAACTGGAAACTTCTTTGTCAACAACCAAAGCTAGAGAACCTGAACACTGATTGGGATCTCTTTTCTAGACTTTTCATTTCTTCTTTAGCCATGAAAACCAAACTGCCCCTCCGTCTTTGAGTCAGAATGAGGTATTAAATCGCAGCAAATGGGTATACTTGAAACATTCTGCGATTTGCCATCTACTGATAAAAATTCTGAATCATTTATCGTTGGTGTGGCAGAAATGGTTAATATATTGCCACCACTTGGAGCAAACATATATGATGATTACGCAAATGATATCACACTGCCTTACATAAAATCTTCCTTCAATAAGTATCCAAGAGTAAACATCGATTTGATGTTAACTAAATTAATTATTGACGAAAACACAAGGCAAAGTACTGGTGCTAGACGGAAAGTTGTTGATTCTGGTAGAACGTCAAGGGTTTGGAGTAGTTTTCCTCGTGAAGATGACAACAAAACGGAATTGTTCAAGTTTCTTGCGGACAGAATTGCTTTTTTAGAGACTAATGAAAATGCTTATGCTACTCAAGGTGAAAATATTCTTTGCATTTTCAATACTGATACCTCCCAGCTATCTTCTTGTAACCATAAAAAGCAGATACACGAATGATTGTCCATGATAAGCATGCTGCTTAAAATGGTTGTAAAAAGGGATTTTAAGTAGTACTGACATAGATGTAGTAGTATAAAAATTGCAGTATTCGCAAGATTAGGTGTGGAAAAATTGTGGATAGGTTTTTTAAGCAATAAAGACTTTCTCGTTTTTTGTATAGATTAGACCGTTGGTTTTCCCGTTTGAATGGTTTTACACTAGTAATTTTGGGGCCCTTTATAATTTGTTGTTCGGTGTGAGCCAAGGCTCCGTGTTGAATGCCGTACATTGACCTATAATGGTTTACTTTTTTTAAATTGATATTTGGATGGAGAGCTGTCTCATTGGCACTCACACCGCATCTTCCTATATCTATTTCGATGTCGTCCTGTTCATGTCATATCAAATGCGTTTGGTCCGTGTAGCAGCTTTTCCTTCATCCATGCATTTAGTGGGTGTGACACTGTGTCTGCACTTCATCAAAAAGTGAAGAGGTTAGCTTGGCAGACATTAGAAGTATTATCAGATGTAACGGACGTTTTTGCCCGATTTTGTATGAAGACACAGACATGGACATCATAGAAGTATTTGTTTGCATCATGCACGGAAAAATCACCGCTTGCTGTTAAGGCGGCACGATTAAAATCGTTTGCAAGGAAGCAGCGGCCTTATGATGCTATTCCGTCTATTACAAACTCATTATCATTAACTGTGGTAGGCGGAATAGCATCATAAGGCCGCTGCTTCCTTGCAAACGATTTTAATCTTCTGGAGCACATCAAAAGAGAAGCATATCAAGTTGGACATGTTTTGGCTCGTCCGGATTTATTCATTCGACAGGTGCATATACCAAGTCATGAACACAGGAGTTGGGTTAAAAAGAAATGACAATTGGAAACCAAAATGGACTTTTTTGGTTACCGCTGATTCTCGTGTCATGAATTTTTGAAATGCAGATGCAAGAAATTCAGCTGCGTTGGTCTGTAAATGCTACCGTTTTGGCCTTCCGTGTACAGGTTGGTGTATTGGTAACTGTTAGATGATAATAAGATATTATAAACATGTTTTGGCTCGTCCGGATTTATTCATTCGACAGGTTCATATACCAAGTCATGAACACAGGAGTTGGGTTAAAAAGAAATGACAATTGGAAACCAAAATGGACTTTTTTGTTTACCGCTGATTCTCGTGTCATGAAATTTTGAAATGCAGATGCAAGAAATTCAGCTGCGTTGGTAACTGTAAATGCTACCGTTCTGGCCTTCCATGTACAGATTTGTGTATTGGTAACTGTTAGATAATAAGATAAGCAACATGTCTTTCTAAACAAACTATATATGCATTTGAACTTATAAAAGTCAGTGATATTCTTGTTAAGTTGATAGAAATGAAAAAAACTGATATTTGCAACGTTTTGCCGCCATTTTGAGATCGGAAGTCACTTTTTAATTCATGAAGATATTGTTTTTTCGTACTTTAGGAACTGTAATTTAAGTTTATCGAAACTTACATTGGATTCTACATATTACACAGCTTTTAAAAGATTTACGAAATGTTACCAATTAGATATGACGCCATTTGCAAAATAAGTGGTGGCCATCTTGAAAAATAAAAATTTCATTGCCAGCAGCTGATTTTTTTGGAATATCATTTAATCCACCCATATACCAAATTTCATGCTTGTATCACAATTTGAACAATTATGTCCTTAATATCTCCCACTATTTTAAATGATGGAGTTTAAATGGATCACACGTGAAATTTTCATGTAATTTTCAAGTGAACTTTACAAAAATATGATGATATTTTTCATGATTTTAATTAAATTTTTGAATAAAGATATTATTTGAATAATCTTATTTTAAGAATTTTCGTGAATACCAAATTCCGGTAATTTATGCATGAACTATTATCATAAGATTCACGGGGAACAACCAGTTCAAGCAAGTTTCAAGTATATGCTCGTTTGGTGTGAAAATCAGACAAGATTTAAACAGTCTCCGGGACAAGTTTGCAATTCCGCTGAGTGCAAAAGTTGTCACCTTAATATTTGGAGTTAAGTCGAAATGAAGTTGATAACTTAGTTGGTATTGGTTCCCTGATATTTGTCCTATTTTTTTTTTGCTCTAGCACCACGGTTGAAAAAGTTATGCCCCTTTTTTTAACAACTTTCTCAGAGGAAAAGTAGTTTTCCTCAAGAGAAATCAAATTTCCCTGAAGGGAAAAAGATTTCCCTTAGGGAATTTGCTGCATAAATATTTCCTTTGAGGAAATTCTATTTCCTTTGAGGAAACTCTATTTCCTTAGAGGAAATTCTATTTCCTAAAAAGAAATTCTACTGTTTCTGACTCAAAGACTTGTCAATAATGAAAAAACATTGCAGGAATGTGATTTCAAAATTCCATATCATCTTTGATATAACTTGGAATTGACGGACATAGATGTTTGAAAACAAGGTCGATAAAATGACTTAGTCTTTTAGTTAATGATTCCGGTCCGGTTATAATTGGTCTTAATTTCAAATCGGCGTGACGGAATGTTTCAACGTAAATATTGTTTTGATCGCGAACAGTATTTTGTATTTGTGCACTTTTATGTACTTTTGGAAGTCCATAAAAATTACTCTCTTTCAAATAGAAGTCACACAAGTACGCTATTTCCTTCTCGGTTAGACATTGATCGTAGTCTTTTATCAGTTTCTGTAATCTCCTTTAGTTGCTTTATCCGGGTTATTTGTTATTTGTTTGTAGTATTCCTCATCATTAAGCTGTTCCACAACTTTTTCTTCATAAAAGTCGTCGGTATTCATAATGATGATGGAGCCTTTCTTTGCTTCTTTAATGATAATGGAGTCGTCATCTTTAAGACATTTTAACGCATGCTGTTCATTTTGGGTTAAATTCTGTTTACATTTACGTGTACGGACGGGAAATTTTGTTTTTGTCTCAATGTAAGTATCTAAATAATCATCTTTCCCCGGTTATAGGGTGTAAGTTGATTTTTTTCTTACGAGAGATTTATCATGGTCCTATTTTATTCCCGAATTCTTCTTTTAAACGGAGGCGTATAGAGAAAGTGTTGATATCAGCTTTTAATTCCGGAACATTCGAGTATGGAACGGCAGCAAATTAAAACCTTTTGATAACAAATAAATTTCATTTTCGTTTAATGTTCTTTGTGAGAGGTTTATAATTTTGGGGTCTATCAAGGGTTTGGATTTTGGGTTGCAGTTGGAATCGAGTCGGGTGGTTGCAAGTTTTGGCCTCTCTCTAAAAAAGGCTGTCGCGCACCTCTTTCTCGACCTCTGCTGTTTCCACCATGTTTGGTGAACCTCTACTACCTCGATTAGAGTAATCTATTCTTCAACGACCTCGTCCACGTCTTCCTCTCCGTCCTCTGCCTCTATCGTTTACAACGTTTCATTCATCATTATTTTGTTGAAATTTTCTGTATTTTTGAAGCTTATTCTATACAAGATTTGAGGAAAAGTGTAACATATTGATTGACTTTTCCTCAAACCTGTATAGAATAAGCTACATTTTTTTTTATGTCATGCATCCGATTTCACCTTGAGAGATGCACACGCCTGATGAAGCTTATTTGTTTAGCGAAATATTGCGTATTTCTATTAAACATCTAATAGAACTTTTTAATGTATCAATTAGTATATATATATAAATGTCTAAGAATATAACTAAAACACACTAATTGATACATTAAAAAGTTCTATTAGATGTTAAATAGAAATACGCAATATTTCGCTAAACAAATTAGCTTCATCAGGCGTGTGCATCTCTCAAGGTGAAATCGGATGCATGACAGAAAAATATTTTTGTAGCTTAATCTATACAAGATTTGAGGGATGGGTGTAACATATTAATTCGGTCATAAAATATTAATTAATTAATATGTTACACCCATCCCTCAAATCTTGTATAGATTAAGCTACAAAAATATTTTTCTGTCATGCATCCGATTTCACCTTGAGAGATGCACACGCCTGATGAAGCTAATTTGTTTAGCGAAATATTGCGTATTTCTATTTAACATCTAATAGAACTTTTTAATGTATCAATTAGTGTGTTTTAGTTATATTCTTAGACATTTATATAATTTTAATTCAGTAACTGTATCAGTTTATTTTCACAAACTGATCCACGCTTAATTAGATTGAATGTTGATTGTTGCTATTTTTAGACATTATATATATATATATATATATATATATATATATATATATATGTATTACATTTTATATATCATGTACTGTAGTACGCCGCTATATTAAAACCGACGAGGAAAGGTAACACGGCCAGCGAAAGATCTTTTTATGAGAGCCCAGGTGGTCGTGTGGTCTAGCGGGACGGCTGCAGTGCAGGCGATTTGGTGTCACGATATCACAGTAGCATGGGTTCGAATCCCGGCGAGGGAAGAACCAAAAATTTGCGAAAGCAAATTTACAGATCTAACATTGTTGGGTTGATGTTTAGACGAGTTGTATATACATTATGTACACAGCCATGTATCACCATCATTGATGGCGATCAGATGGATACATCTGTTGTAGAGTTGTCACTGACTCAGACGTACTTATAAATATAATTATTTTCTGTGACTGTATATTACATTAATTTGTAGGATCCTTTACTATAGATAATTTAGCTGATCTGTAACAATAACATCTTCATCCCTTATATATCATGTACTGTAGTACGCCGCTAGATTAAAACTGACGAGGAAAGGTAACACACGGCCAGCGAAAGCTCTTTTTATGAGAGCCCATGTGGTCGTGTGGTCTAGCGGGACGGCTGCAGTGCAGGCGATTTGGTGTCACGATATCACAGTAGCATGGGTTCGAATCCCGGCGAGGGAAGAACCAAAAATTTGCGAAAGCAAATTTACAGATCTAACATTGTTGGGTTGATGTTTAGACGAGCTGTATACATGTATATATATATATATATATAAATTTCTAAGATATTCTAGTAACATCCAAAGTATCTAAACAGGAGATATCAACAATCGGAGGTTATACACCATACGGAAGGGGCAATTGTAAGTGCTGCAAAGTCGCAAACATCGAAACCCAATCCGTCAGCACAGTCACAAAGAAAAAATATAACATATTTATAACATCAAATTGCAAAACGCCAAATTGCATTTATGTTCTAACGTGCGGAACTTGCAAATTACAATATGTTGGTGAAACAGAAAAACCATTTAACATCCGACTAAATAACCATGGATCATTTTATACAAAATAAAATTGAGAATGGAAATGGGGAATGTGTCAAAGAGACAACAACCCGACCAAATAAAAAACAACAGCAGAGGGTCACCAACAGGTCTTCAATGTAGCGAGAAATTCCCGCAACCGGAGGCGTCCTTCAGCTGGCCCCCAAACAAATATATACTAGTCCAGTGATAATGAACGCCATACTAATTTCCAAATTGTACACAAGAAACTAAAATTAAAATAATACAAGACTAACAAAGGCCAGAGGCTCCTGACTTGGGACAGGCGCAGAAATGCGGCGGGTTTAAACATGTTTGTGAGATCTCAACCCTCCCCCTATACCTCTAACTAATGTAGAAAAGTAAACGCATAACAATACGCACATTAAAATTCAGTTCAAGAGAAGTCCGAGTCTGATGTCAGAAGATGTAACCAAAGAAAATAAACAAAATGACAATAATACATAAATAACAACAGACTACTAGCAGTTAACTGACATGCCAGCTCCAGACTTCAATTAAACTGACTGAAAGATTATGATTTCATCATATGAACATCAGGCACAATCCTTCCCGTTAGGGGTTTAGTATCATACGATCATAACATATATGAGAAGAACATAACCCGTGTCATGCCAATAACTGTTTTTAGAATAAATGTGTTTAGTTCCGATGCAAAGACCTTATCAGTGACTCAATATTAACGCCAAAATATGCAATCTTTAATGACTTGACAACAGTATCGTAATTATATCCCTTCTTAATAAGTCTATTCAAAGGTTTTGTAAGTTTCTGAGGTGAATACTGACACCTTTGTGCTTTATAAAGAATATTTCCATAACAAATTGGATGTGAAATACCTGAACGTATTAGAAGTCTGCATGTTGAGCTATATTTACGAATGATGTCTTTATACCGATGATAAAATTTAGTAAATGTTTTGACTAGTTTGTGATATCGAAAACCCTGGTGTAATAATTTTTCAGTAATACATAAATTTCTCTCGTTAAAATCTAAAACATTGTTACATACACGAGCGAATCGTACAAGTTGAGATATATAAACACCGTAAGATGGTGACAAGGGAACGTCACCATCTAAAAACGGATAATTAACGATAGGAAATGAAAAATCATCCCTTTTATCATAAATTTTAGTATTCAGCTTTCCATTAGTGATATAGATATCAAGATCGAGAAAAGGGCAGTGGCCATTGTTAGTATTAGCTTTATTTAAAGTAAGTTCAACAGGATAAATTTCATTAATATACATACTGAAGTCGTCATTATTGAGAGCTAAAATATCATCCAAATATCTAAAAGTATTATTAAATTTGTTTATCAGATGTTGTTTCGATGGGTCTTTGCTTATTTTTGTCATAAATTGTAACTCATAACAATACAAAAACAGGTCCGCAATAAGTGGTGCACAGTTAGTCCCCATTGGAATTCCCATAATCTGACGATATATGGAATCCCCAAAGCGAACAAAAATGTTATCTAGTAAAAATTCAATTGCATATATAGTATCAAAGCATGTCCAATTAACATAGTTTTTTTGTTTATTGCTACTAAAAAATGACCTAAAAGAGTTTAAACATATATATTCACATTCTGATTTTTTGAATGCCCATTTAATTAGGTGTGTGAATTTTTTCTTAATGAGAATGTAAGGCAATGTGGTATACAGGGTAGAAAAATCAAAACTTTGAACAGACTCAAAATCACCAATATAAGCATGCAATTTATCATGTACTTCCAACGAGTTCTTGACACTCCAAAAGTAATTTATTCCACTATTTTCGAAGGCCTTATTTGAACAATTTATTATCAGGTTTTTAATTGTACCAAGTGTGCTGGTAAGAAGAATAGACAATTCAGTAGTTGAACAATGGCTTGAAGACGAAATAAATCTATATTTGTAAGGGGTTTTGTGTAGCTTCGGAAGCCAATACATAGTTGGGACTTTCATTGTATTTGGCTCTGCTTGTGAAGCGGTGGCTAAAAGTTTATGTTTGTTACAGATTTCGTTTTCTGAAAATGGAGTCAGTTGGAATTTTGGTGAATTGGTGATTTCCTTTTTCAGAACCTCAATGTAAAATTTACGTCAAACAATAATAATATTATTAGCAGCTTTATCGACCGGGACAAAAACAAATTCCTTGGCTAGTTCTTTAAGTTTATGTTTGATACGAGAAATAGGTTTATTGTGGTTATTGTTTATAGTAAAATGTTCTTTAAAATGTTGAATACGTATATCAACTATCTTCATTACTGAATTAAAAAAAGAGTCCAAAGATTTTTTGTCAGCTTTTTCCCGTTTTATCCATTTCATACAGTAAGTATGGAGTGAGTCGTGGATGATATTACGACACTCATTCCAATTAATAATTGACGGGGGACGATATTTAGGTCCTTTACTGAGGAATGATTTTAACTCTCGGTCTTGAACGATGTTAAGATCTCCTGTTATAACATGGGAAATGGGTCCATAAATATATTCGGAATTACTGCAATTACATGAAGTAGGTGTATTTTCACTGATATTAACATCTTTACACAATTGACTATAATTAAACACAAATTTCCGGGTAGATTTCTTGTAAATATAACAAATAAGAGGTAGCTCAGTATTGTCAAAATATCCAGGAATTTGTTCTTTAACAGAATGGTCGTTAAATATACCGGCAATATTTACAAAATCAAAGCCTTTATTGACATACTTAATTTTAATAAAATGTTTTTTATGATCTTCAGGGCGATCAATTTTGGGAAATAATTTAGAATAACAATATGCCATAATAATTTGAACAATTTCATACTTAGGACTACTATATGAAATTGTGTTGCAGTCCTCCAAAATTTTATTTAACTTATTAACCGGTAACAAACAGAGTTTTGTTAACAGATAATGTCTGCCGTTGTTTTTTGAAATAGAAATTAGGTCCGAAATATTGGTATGATTGGCCCGAAATTTTCTTTGATTGCGATTTGTTCTACGACCGTGAGAACGTTTTTTACGAACAGTTTTAGAAACTATATCCAAAATGTTAACGGAATTGGTTCTAGATATATTACCAATTCCCATGATATTATCATTTAGACCGAGAGGGTAAACTGTCTGTAATTTTTTAATCCAATTTAATTCAATTATTTTCCGTGATCGTACAAACTTTGAATGCGATTCACCAGGCTGCTTATTTACTACTTCTAAAGGTTGAACTGCTAAATGTTTAAAAGGATGGTTGTGCTTCTTAATGTGTTGGTAAATGATACTTTTGAATTTATTGGGTCTTTTAAAACGATACAGATGTTCTTGAGTGCGTTTAGATAAATATCGTCCAGTTTCTCCTACGTACTGAATACCACACCCCGGTTTGTTTCATGTGAGTAAATAAATAATACTGTTTGTTTTTCAAGTTATATCAGTTTCAAAATTTAAAGAAAATGTGCGACCATTAAACGTGTACCTTACCGTATTGTTGGTGGAAAGACGGGGACATGTAAGTCATTTTTTGGCATGACACTTATCGATAGAAGGGTAACCACGATTTTTATTGTTAAAAATGTTAGCGATGGTAGTATTTTTAGATAACCGATTTTGAAGATTGAGACGTGTAGATACCCTTTGAACAAGTTTAGTATTTAGTAATTTTCCATTTCTAAGCTTCATAATTGTTTTGTTAGTGAATTATATAATAAAAGAGCAAAGATTGGCGTCCAAAATATGAACCAGCATACAATAATTTAAGTTATATAAAATGGATAAATTTGTTCGTCTAAAAATGTCAAACGCTATCAGTATTAAATACCCGAAAAAGATAGGGTATATCAGGGTAGGACTGATGGCTGACTAAAGAGTAGAATGGGGCTGAATATTGAAATACTCCTTTTTGATAAATATTCCTAAAGTTATGAACTAGAGCAGTTCTCGCTCGGACACACACTCCATAATCTAGTATATTATAAGAGCATAAACCTGAAGAAAGGAAAGAAAAGAAAGGAACTGCCCAATTACAAGACACCTTTTAAGAGCAGGACATGATATTGAAAACGTCACATTTCAAATCATTGAGAAAAATCAAAATTGGGATACACAAGGAAGACAAAAAAGAGACAGATTTTGGATGCACCAGTTATGAAATTTTGAATCTGATGGACTCAATGAGAGAGACGAAAAAAGATTTAAAAGCAAATCAAAACCATAATTATCTTGAAATCATACAAATTTATTATAGAAATTCATACAATTAATCGAACATCTAGAAATGTGTTAAACTTTTATTCCACCTCATGTAGTTGTAGCTACAAACATATTTTATGCAACTAACATATCAATCAACATGTTACACTTTTTCTCAACTCTTGTATAGATTAAGCTACAAAAATATTTTTTTGTCATACATCCGATTTTACCTTGAGAGATGCATATATAAAACGTCTGAATAGTAGTCAACGATTTTACCCAGGAGGGCGCTGGATCGTTACGAGTAACGATAGATGTACACAATAAATAAATTATATAGACGCCTAAAAAAGTGTACACAACAACTCCAAATGCAAAAAAGGTTACTATAAATGTAACTATTCATAAATATTTCGGATAACAGATATCCTTCCTCGGTCAGATTCTGATGTTAAATGAATCATCTTTAAGTCTTTCTTAGATTAAACTTTTACTAATCTTGAAATTTATACAATGAAAAAGTCAAACCGAACATCAGCAAAGACGCTTGCACCATTCTAAAAATTTGTTAAACATTACATAGGTTATATGGCTTATTACAACAGAAAGCTCACATATATGCTTTAAATACAAATAATAATGTGCGATTTGAACTAGCACAATTCTATAACTTTATCGGGAACGACAATTATGATGGTATAACATGTATAAGCATGATAACGTCTGTAAAATTACCAAATAGACAGCACTGAACGATCTAAATTTAAAAATATTTGAAATTGACAGAGTAAAGTAGCTACAACTGAATATTTAAACATCGCGAACAAACGGCCGTTAAAATGTAATAATATTTTTTGACTAAGTATAACTAGAAGAACGTGGCTTAATACTCATACATCCCTCAAAAAAATTAAGCAATTTAAATTGGTATCTTCAACAAATTTATTCAATAAATGAAAAAGGTTAAGAAAAAGAAACAGAGACTGTAATAATATAAGTAATATGACCTAAATGTGAAGCACCACACGGAGTCGAACTACATCTTTTCATTTATCCCATTTGGTGCCAAAGTTGTTAATTTTCTTATCCAAAATCTTTCCCGAGCGAGTCTATCCTCCTTAGACCAAGCAGAGCTGTGGTCAATGATTTTAATGGTCAGTCGATTGAGATCTGCCTTAGTGTGGCCAGGGGATCTCAAATGTCGACTGAGAGGGAGGTCTGGCTTGCATTGGTAGTCGCTACGATGGCCGTTCATTCGTTTGTGAAACGGCTGTTCTGACTAGCCAACATACTGTTTATCACATTTACACTGTAAGAGATACACGACATTTGAAGTCTTGCAATTAACATTAAAAAATATGTAGTATTCTGTGCCAGTTGAGTGACTGTTAAAAGTCTGGGTATCAAGTATTTGTTTGCAAGTCAGACATCGTTTGTTTCCGCAACCCTTGCAAGAGCCCATAGATGAAGAGCCTGCTTGAGAGGATAAATCAGCTCTCACCAGCAAGTCTTTAAGGCTTTTGGGCCTACGGAAAGCCAGTACAGGTGGCTCGGGAAAGATCTTGGATAGTTTAGAATGTTTTTCGATCTCTTTCCAATTTTCGCGGATAAGGTGAGATAAGTTGTCAAATTTTGGATGGTAAGTCAACACAAAAGGCACCCTCTTGTTGACCTTTTAGTCTTTATATTGTAAAAGCTCATCTCGGCTGTTGTTAGCACGAGAAAAAACTTTATCAATGTCTTTTCTTTTGTATCCCCGATGTTTAAGGTGACTGAGAAGTTCATGTAGACGTTTTTTTGCAATATCGTTGGTGGATCAAATCCTTTTTATCGTATGACCTGGCTGTAGGGAATGCTCTTGGTGCAGTGTTTGGGATGACAACTCAAAGGAGATAGATATTGATGTTTGTCTGTGGGCTTGCAATACATATCTGTAAATATGTTTCAATGCCTCAATTGCGTTGTAGTGTCAAGAAATGTGATCTTAGAGTCAGAGATTTCATATGTGAATTTTATTGAGGGATGGGCATCGTTGGCATGATGAATGAACACATTTAGTTCTTGTTCAGTATTGTCCCACTTATGTCAATATCGTCGATAAATCTGAACCAAGAGAGGAATTGATGAAGAGATGAATTGAGAATTCTTTGTTCTTATTTCCCCATGAAAATATTGGCATAAGACGGGGCCATCTTTGTTCCCATTGCTGTTCCACTAACTTGGAGGAAGTGTTCGCCATTAAATGTGAAGTTATTGTATTGCAATACCAAAGTTAGAAGCTGAATGAGACATTCAGTTGGTAGATGTAAGGTGTTACGAGAGTTACAGACTTCCCTACAGGCTTCAATACAATCGTCATGGGGGATGTTAGTATAGAGGGAGGTAACATCAAGCGAAACAAGGATCATTTCAGGTGGGAGAGTGTTCATAGATTCCATTTTCTTAAGATAGTGTGTTGTGTCTTGTATATAGGATGGTAAATTTCTACATGTGGTCTCAGATGAAAGTCAATAAATTCTGATATTTTCTCTGTAGGGTGGTCATTGGCGGAAACAATTGGTCTACCGAGATTATTGACTTTATGTTTTTTAGGCAGAAGATAGAAACGCCCGGGCTTTGATTTTTCAGGTTTTAGGTATTTAAATGTGTCTTCATCGATATGTCCCTGTTCACACATGTTTTTCAGGTTTGTTGTGATCTCTTTGTTGAACTGAGGGGTTGGGTCAGTGTCTAATTTCTTATAAAATCTCTCATCAGAGAGTTGACGTTCTGCCTTTTGAATGTAGTCACATTTGTCCATGACGACAACAGCGCTACCTTTATCAGCTGGTTTAATTATAATGTCGTCTCTGGTCTTAAGTTTCCACACAGCTTCATTTTCTTCAGACGATAAATTGCTGAATGTTGGGAAGTGGCAGTGGACAGATGTGTTACGTCGGATTTAATTTTGTCAATCATATGTTCCAAAGTTGCACATTTATATATATATATGTACATTGTAATATAAAATGAATTTGTACGAGCTTAAGAAACACGATGAAAAGTGAGACTCGCCGAGCTTTCCACTTGTTTCGTAGTGAGTACAAATACATTTAGTTTTCTGACAATGTACATAAATTTTATATTTTGTTTTGATTTTACAATTAACTGTTTATTGTTAACTTGTCCTCGTCCTGAACATGCATGAAATATTTGCCACTGGACGTTAAGCAACCAACAATCAATCCTACAATTCACACCCGTCACTTGAAACTTTAGTTATTAAAATTTAAACCAATGCCTCTAATGTTTTCAAAGAAATCGATAATACTTACGAACCTTTACACAAAAAGAAATATTCACGTTACCGTTTGCTCATTATTGAAGTGGGGTAACATGAGACTTTAAAGCTAAAGTTTCAAGTGACGGGTGTGTACTTTTGTTCTTCTGGAAAAAATTCAAACCATAATGAGATGAGGAGGTGCGGTAAACTTGTCAATTAATCAACTTTCCACCAAAGACAAAATGACAGAAATGTTACCTTACTTACATTACTACTTCGTTTTAGATCTCCCAGTTACCATTCCATTATATGAACTGCATATTCAAACATATTTTTTGTCACCAAAATCCTAAAAGACCACGTATCATCATATTGTTTCACCCGTGTCCGTTCGACCGTCAATCCTGCACTTGGTATATATAGGGTTTATACGGCTATTTATTTAGGACTACAGTATTTTTGCTTCAGGTTTCAATTGTGTACCAGGTGTTACTATTCATATTGAAGGTGTGCATATCTTCTGGATTTTCTTTATTTTTGGTTGATGAAAGATTGCAAGGTCACAAATATTACATGATGGTCTTGATGTATAGATTTTAGAGGAATGTGCCTGATATACATATGACGAAGACATTATCTTTCAATCAGTTAAATTGAAGTCTGCAGCTGGCATGTCAGTTAACTGCTAGTAGTCTGTTGTTATTTATGTATTATTGTTATTTTGTTGATTTTCTTGGTAACATCTTCTGACATCAGACTCGGACTTATCTTGAACTGAATTTTAATGTGCGTATTGTTATGCATTTACTATTCTACATTGGATAGAGGTATAGGGGGGGGGGGGGTTGAGATCTCATAAACATGTTTAACCCCGCCGCATTTTTGCGCATGTCCAAAGTCAGGAGCCTCTTGCCTTTGTTAGTCTTGTTTGATTTTTAATTTTAGGTTCTTGTGTATAATTCGGAGTTTAGTATGACGTCCATTATCACTGTACTAGTATACATGTTTTAAGGGGCCAGCTAAAGGGCTGCATAGTAAGCTATAAATAGCCCAAAGCGACAACAACCCGACAATAGAGCACATAACAGCCAAAGGCCACCAATGGGTATTCAATGAGTTTTTCGCTACATTGAATACCCATTGGTGGCCTTTGGCTGTTGTCTGCTCTATGGTCGGGTTGTTGTCGCTTTGACACATTCCCCATTTTCTTTCTCAATTTTATTTCTTGGTAAATAAACTCATCATAGATACCAGGATTAAAATTTTGCAATTTTGATTATTTAGCAAAATTTTCATAGAAATATAAAGAAAATAATGCTTTTAACTGATTTTTGTCTTGCCTGTGAAAAAAGAGTACTATGGGAGACTTAGGGATTATTGTTTGGCTGCAGTCGTAACTATTTGTATAAGGCTTTTATTTATATTTTAGATGGGAGAAGAAAAATATGTTAAGTTGATGAGATACACATGATACAGGTAATAAAAAATGTTCAGTGCATGACGTTTAACATTGAACACCATTGAGTGACAGTCAGTAGGATATTCTACTCTTATATAGATAAAACCCATTTGTTCTCCTTTTTAGAAACATTATTGAGCTTTATCTTGACACCATAACTACTAAATTGATAGGGTTCATATCCCCTTCTCATCCAAAAATCACATTAAATTCCTCTAAAATTTTAAGAAATGAATACATTTTTCAATAATTTAATAGGTATTACTTGCACTACAAACATATCTAAAAAGCTTTCATTGATTTATTAAACAGCTGATACTGTCAAAATTTAACATCCAGATAGGGGTGGTGACGAATATTTTCAAAGGGTAATTTGAAAGTATAGTCAATATTTAATATGTATGCTCCTAACAGTGATGTTGTTCAGAAATGATAGTTTGAACAAAAATACTGTTAAGGAAATTTGAAATGACATTTTGTAAATTAAGGCATTTGTCGCCATGGCAATTAAATTTACTTTTCAACTTTATTTCTTTACTCTGAACACTATGAGGTTACTTGATGGAAAAAAAAAACAGAAATAAAATGGGTGATTCAATATTTAATCATTAAAAAGCATACATTTATTAAAATTATGTAATTCTCAAAATCAGTATGTTCTGTTTCCATGGAAACTGTTAGTTTGATTTGAGGATAATGATAAATAGTTAAATAGTTTTTTTTTACTTTGTTATAATATTCAGGTGTAATACAAGTAAAAAAGACATAACCAAATGAATTGTACTTTAAAAACATGAAAATAATTTATCTTACTGTAAAAAAAATGCATAAAAAATGAGACACTTTTTTTACAAACGAATATTTTTGATAAATTATAGGCAAAGGCCAAATATACAAATGCAAACAAACAGGTTATTTATATGACCCTGTTCTTGGAAGAAAATAGAATTTTGAAAACGGTATTTCACTCCTTTTAAGAAATTGAAAAACTTGCAACAATTGGTTGCCTTCGAAACAAGAGTTACTATAGTTACAACTTTTGTTTATCAACTTTTATTTTTAGAACAAATTTAGAACTATGATAAAAGATATTTGTTTTATCGAAAACCATTGGCAGTTTATGATGACAAGCAGAACTTTTTTAGGTTTTAGGACTGAAATTAAAGGGTTGTTATGGTGCCTTCGCAACCATAGCAACCAAATGCACAGCACATGTGTTACTGTTTTTTGTTGTTGATTTTTTTATTTCAAAATTGAACACATGAAGCCCAAAAAAGTTAATTCTGTCAATTACTATCACTGTATCACCCTCTGCATGATTCTTAGATGGAGCCATCTTCAAGTTCAACTGAAATACAATTAAAAATAATTATTGGTGTTTGCACATTAGAAGAAAAACAATCTGAGGACAACAATTTAATAAACAAATAATTTTTAGACAATTCCTCATCTTAACACAGAATTTTTTCGAAAAATCCAATGATCAAGTATCTTTAAAATCCATTTTTTTTTTAAACAAATGCTTTTGTATGAAATATATAGAAAAAATTGATCATGACGAATACTTGTATCAGTATACTGGAAAGGTTGCCTATAAATTACTATGAATAATAACTAAGATCAAAACTAGAATTATGCACACTTACACTTCCTTCTTCATGTTTGAATGGGTTTTATAACTATCATATTTGTATTATGGAATTTATGAGACTTATGTAAAGCATGATTGTTTTTAAAAAAAATGTTTATCTAAATTTAACATTACATTTAAAAACGTGTTTACCTATATATCCTGCATATTTTTCTAAAGCCTCAATATACATTTCCTGATTGTAAATTGTAGACCGTCTACGTTCTATTTCGCTATGAAAGCCATGTATGGGTGAACCATTTCTAACATCTGAACGTTTGGCTATTTCAATACTATGCTGGAAAAAAACGTTTTTCTGAGATTCTGATAACAAACCACGAAGGCGATGAATGATATCATCGTGTAGCGCTCTCATCCTTTCCACATCATCTCCTTGAGTTTGGTCTTCAGGATTTGGGCATTGTCCCCATCCTTGTTTTGGAGATGTTACAAGACGAAAATGACTAATCATCTTATAAAGACAAGATACATCTAGGTTGTCGTAACCATCCGTTTTCATGTTTAAAATCATCCTTTGCTCTAAAGGTGTCAATTTATTCCTGAATAAATGATTTTTTTCATTTAGTTGGAATATATAGATGTGTTTTGGAGTAAATTTGTGGAATATCATTGCTCTCATTATTTGTGGAAAAATCTCGAGTACAACCATTACAGCATTGATATGTTTTATCTTTTGAGGCACCATGGTAATGGAACTAAAAAAATAAAAAAAATACGTCTTAATGTATTACTGTCCTATATTTCGTAGCACACCAGCTCCAGCTATTGTTATTCAAAATCATATACAAAAAATGTCACGAATAAATAAAGGCAACAGTAGTATACCGCGGATCGGAGGCCATTAATCGATTGAGAGAAAACACATCCGGGTTACAAACTAAATCTGAGGTAAACACATCAACTATAAGAGAAAAACAATGAAACAACAGAAACACTAAAGTGAAACAAAAAAAAATCACAATACAACACACACAGAAACGAACTATAAAATAACAACTGCCATTTTCCTGACTTGGTACAGAATATTTTGATAAAAAAAAATGATGGGTTGAACCTGGTTTTGAAGCTAGCCAAACCTCCCGATTTTATCATGTTTATGGCATTGTTAAATATAACAATAAAATGATAACATTACATGACAAGACTACAGTACAAATAAATGCACAATTTTAAAAAAATCACTTCGTTTTTTTATTAAGATAGGTCATTCCAATTGATATTTTATAGTGTGTTTTTTATGTTGTGATGTTAAACTAATATTTCAGAAAAATGAGAAGGTTTGATTCCATTAAAACGTTTAATTCCGCGGCAATTGTTTGCATCTGTCGTAAGTCAGGAATCTGATGTTAAGTGGTTGACTTTTGTTTATATGGTTCATAAGTGTTTCTCGTTTCTCGTTTCTCATTTTTTATATATATAAGATCGTTGGTTTTGCAGTTTGAATGGTTTTACACTAGTAATGTTGGGGGACCTATAGCTTGCTGTTCGGTGTGAGTATAGGCTCGGTATTAAAGACCGTATATTGACCTATATTAGTTAAATTTTATAAATTGTGACTTGGATGAAAAGTTGTCTCATTGGCACTAATACCACATCTTCCTATATCTTAGAACATTACGGACAAAGAAATACACAAATTAACATAAGAATAGGACACTCACCTGTTAATGTTGATAACATAATATAGATATAAGAAGATGCGGCATGAGTGCCAATGAGACAACCATACGATTGGGGATGGGGAGAAAGAGCACAAAAATGTTTAACATCCCTTTATTAATAATTTTAGCGTAACTGATTTTTTGCAGCTTTATATAAAACTACCTTGGAAAAGAGTGTTTTTTTGTTAATGAATTATTTTTGTATTGCGGCCAAATTCATATTGATAGTAAGAATGTTAGATGTGCTTTTCAATACTAGCATTTTTTGGGGTTAAATTCCTGGGATCCTTTCGAGTAGGATAAATGACAGTGACTTTATCATTGTATCCGCCTGTCGTAAGCCTTCACTGATGAATAAAATTGAACTTTGTCGCTAAGTAAAGCCATGGCACGTTCATGTCTAACTTGCAAATGCTTAATTGTAGAAAATAAGCATACGCCCTCTCAAGTTTTGTTATCAAAATTCATACAATGGTTAAACCAATCACATACACGTGTATACATTGTAACAACATTATCAGCCAATTGTATAAATCAGGAAAAGACTTAAACTAATGTCCCTTTTCTACATTTAAAATGCCTTTACCAAGTCAGGAATACGACAGTTGTTGTCCATTCGTTTGATGTGTTTTATCATTTGATTTTGCCATTTGATTAGGGATTTTCCGTTTCCAAAAATACTAAACTCCGAGGAAAATTAAAGACGGAAAGTCTCTAATAAAATGACAAAATCAAATGATAAAACGTATCAAACGAATGAACGAATGAAACAACAACTGTCATATTCCTGACGACTTGGTACAGGGATTCCCAAATGTAGAAAATGAGTTATCGCAGTATTAAGGATAAAATACCCGAGCAAAGATAAATATATATAATGTGTATTATAAAACTTGATCCAATTGTCTTTTGAAAAAAACATCCAACATAAACACGAATGTGTACTGAAAGATATTTAATACAAAAACAACTAATAACAAATGCATCATCTGTACCTATTCTACTGCACCATATGCGCATTTAGACACATAATGGCTCTCCCGAGCCGAGATGAACTTTTCCAAAAGTAAAATCACAAAAATACTGAAGCCCGAGGAAAACTCAAAAAGGAAAGTCCTGAATCAAATGGAAAAATCAAAAGCTCAAGCACATGAAAGAATTGCTAACAGCTGTCATATTCCTGACTTGGTACAGGCATTTTCTTCACAACGATATAGGGCATTTCATATGATAAATATATTCTTTTATATAAAATGATTTCAAGATTTAATACGGGAAATTGCAAATAATCAATAGCCGTATTTTAATGCTAGTACCAATTATTACCTCGGGGACAACAGACCCTCTTATGTCAAATGTAAAACAATTCAAATGAGAATACCAACGGTTCGATTTAAGTACAAAATCAACAATCGAAACAAAATAATGATCAACAGCAACAGCAACAAATGACAACCATTTTTTTCAGATAAATATCATGAAACATATATTTATATCATTGCAACAATTGAGATAAGATAGGTTCTCTAAAGCTAACACTGGCAATTTTGTTTTCAAATGCCATATTCTTTTGTTGGGCAAATTGTTTAACATTAGAAATTATAAATACGCGCCAATATCCAAAAACTCTTATTAAAGTCTTATTTCGTATCGATTCCATCAGTCAACGTATCTCAGCGTATTTGTCCACAAACATTATCTAATACCAACACCGAATGTGTATCTTTCCTTCTTTGACTTTGACCATTAATTTTGGAGTAACCTTCTGTGGCATTTGAAAATGAGGCAATGTGTTGAAGAATCAAAGATTTTCAATCCTTGGATTTTCTAAATAGTATTACCCCTGTCTTTCTGTACATTTGTCTGTACAAACCTTTTTATGTCTTCTTGCGATTCTTTATATCGGTTCTCTTCAAAATCTAAAAAAGCAAGTTTAAAGGATGATATCGGATACGTTCCTTACGTCGTAACTACAATCCCCTTCATTTTCATGAATGTGACCTACCACATAAGACTGTTTACCGGATTTGTTATCACATAAGCAACACGAAGGATGCCACATGTGGAGGAGGATCTGCTAACCATTCTGGAGCACCTGAGATTACCCTAGTTTTTGGTGGGGTTCGTGTTGCATATTCTTTAGTTTTCTATGTTGTGTCATGTGTTCTATTGTTTATCTGTTTGACTTTTTCATTTTTAGCCATGGCGTTGTAAGTTTATTTTTCTGAGTTTGACTGTCCATATGGTATTTTTCGTCCCTCTTTTGCACGTTCCTAGAAAAGAAATGGAGATTTCCTTTCCAAATTTTATTTGCATTAACAAATTTATCCCCTCAACCATTATCTATTCTCTCTTATATTAATTGTGAATGAAGGTCATGGTGACTTCCTGTAATAGTGGAGCGTCAGCGAGGACAATTTAGAAATTTAAATTACCGAAGTATCTCATGGAAATTTAATATCTTAAATTGTCTTTCGATTATCCAGCTTCAGAAAGATGTTTGTGAAATCTGGTACAAATAACGTTAAAAACAGCATTAACTGGCGTTACCCGACTTACAACGAATGCCCCACTGCTGATTCGATACACAAATCTCATAACTTACCCCTTCTAAAAATAATTTGGGAACAAAATTTGCAAATACAGTTACTCTTTAACTTCATAAACTATAAAGACATTTTTAAAGTAGTTCTATATGTGGAGTAGGATGCATCTGACATAAATTTTAAAAAAGGCGGGAAAAAATTAAGTTTTTGACCTGGCATTGTTTAAAAGTGCAATATAGGTGTGTTTAAAGGTACAACAGGAAAGTCACCGTATTATACTTCAATCGAACTGATTTACTTTTTGAAGTTAATGCGTAAGAAGATAAATATTTGATTAAATATCTGCTTTTTATCCCGAATTCATGTCCGGATATTTGTCATACATTAACCGAAGCTGGTGTGGTTTCTACTTATATGCCTTTTTTAGGCCATGCAGCGAAGAACATTTGTAATCGTTATCAAGCTTATTTCTTGTTCATTTAAGAATTTCTTTAGGAAGTCTTTTGATTTTTTTTATGTTGTTTGGTATTGATGTTTATTCGTTTATGTTGAATTAAACAGGGAAAGTAAATATCAATGTAGGGTGTGCTTGTTTTTTTTAGATGTGTCTGTTTTGTTTTGAGTTCAAGTCAATGGACAATTGCTTTTTCTCGTTAAATAAAATAATTATATGCCCTTATATAAGGAGATTAAGCGAAGATCAATTGTATTCATTTACAAGCTTATTTCTTGCTCATATTAAAATTTCAGAAGCCTTATGATTTTTTTTCTGTTAAGGTATTATACTTTGTTTAATGGTCATTTGATATCACTGCAATGAGTGCAAGAGAGATTTTATAACAAATAAGTGAGGCATGACCATACAAATGAACGTTGAAAAATTTAAATGAAGTTAAAAAATATTTTAAAAAGCATGCTATGACATTTCATCTGTTTCATCTGCGCTGTGTCGTCTGATACGGCCTGGACATTGTTGCAACTACCTACATTTTGACAAAAACACATCAGTTCAAGGAAGACCCTAGTCCTTGCAAACCGGAACATACTGCCTGGTATGTCTTTTCCTCCAATCATTTTCTTTACCGATTTAGAAAAATGAAGTTGAACCCACTCAAGGCATACAGATAAATGGGAATACTGGTGACAGAAAGAAATCTAACAATGTCGCAAACTGGTATAAAAATCGTCTGTTATCCTGCCAATTCTAATTCTGCATTGGCGTTATTCGTGGCCTTTACGATTATGAATCATGATATCGCTAGCAAATATAACGCTAGACTCACCTGGTCCATGTAAGAGCAAAGAACACAATGGCAGCCATGTAATGCTTAGCAAGTTTAGCCGTGAGGTTCCATCAGGTCCGACTAGTTTTATCTGGTAGAAGGGACTAGTACATTGTCAAAATCAAAGACATTACAAGGAATTTTTGTCAAGAAGAAGTTCGATGTCTATAGTTTGAAATACACTTTTGAACGCCAATTCATACGCAGATTTCTTAATGGATTCTACATGTCAAGTTTGTGTTGAAACATGCAACATTATAAACTGAATTATTGAGCAAATTATCTTATTTGAAAAATAATTTAAGTCGTATGCTTTAGCTGTAGCATCTTTGAGAATTGCTAACCCTCCGCTAGATGGCCCGAGAACACAGTTATTTCATAGTGCATTTCTTTTAGACAATAAATTCAAATTAAAAAAATCGCACCTGCTCTTTCTCAAAAATATTTTAACAGTGTAGTGTACTACCAGTGAGACAAATAATATTAAAATTATAGAAACTTCTACCAGCTCTAACTCAAAATATTGACAATCTGTGTTAAGGGGGTGTGAAGTTCAGTTTGACAGCTTCAGACGTGATAAATTTTGACCTTTTTGAACAGGACCAAATCACTACTTAACATAAAGATTCAGCACCCAAATTTTTTTAACATGTAATTACATCCCCCTACTTAATATTGCATGCATTTAATATCAAGAAATAAATTGGAAAACGTATTAAATAAAACATGCATGTTATACACTGTTTACACTAGGGACTATATTCGCAGACAACGAAAACCAAAGGACGATAACTGTGTCCAGATGTAATGATATGTAATGCAATGACCTTTTTATGAAATAATTTCTTGCAAATATTACACTTTGATGTATTAAGAGGATGAACATCTTTTTCAGACAGCATAGAATTATATAAATTGGGCTTCATATCTGGTTATTTTGTTTCAGCCGAAGAACGTTAAATCATTTCGTCTCCGTTTGATGCAGTAATTTTCACACTTTTGCGTCCAGATTCTGTTGATGTGTTTAAAATTTAACCGATATCAGAATTGCAGATAATGAATTGATCATCATCAACTTTTACTCGCTTTTCTTGGCATCGCGCGAATGCATGTTTTAACGAGAGAGTGAAAACATCCATTGATTTGAATACAAAACAAAACAGACACACCTAAAAAAAATAAGCACACCCTACATTGATATTTACTTTCCCTGTTTAATTCAACATAAACAAATACGCATTAACTTCAAAAAGTAAATCGGGTCGATTGAAGTATTATACGGCGACTTTCCTGTTGTACCTTTAAAACACAACTATATTGCACGTGCACATTATGTCAGGTCAAAAACGATGACTTTTCTGCGTTTTTGAAAACTATTCAGATGCATACTACTCCACATATAGAACTACTTTAAAATGCTCTTATAATTTATGAAGTTCAAGTCTACCTGTATTTGCCAATTTCGTTCACAAGTTTTTTTTAGAAGGTGTAAGTTATGAGAGTTGTCTACTAAATCAGCAGTGTGGTATTCGTTGTAAGTTGGGCAACGTCAGTTAAGGCTGTTTTTAACGTCATTTGTACTAGATTTGATATTTACGACACACATTTTTCTGAAGCTGAGTAATTGATAGATAATTTAAGACGTTAAAATTCAATGAGGTATTTATGTTTTTAAACTCGTTAACTAAGCGACTTTTTCAACATTCTCCGCTCCCCTATAATTAGGAACCTGTGTCTAAACACTTATTTGAAGAAGTGTAAACCCTTTTATTCTGATTTAGAGTAAGTTATCGCAATTTGATTGGCTAATATTATCCTAATAAATTTCAGTACAAATTTTGTATTACTTCTATGATAATTATCTCTCTTATTTATTACGTCAATTGGGTTCTCTTCCTTCTACCTAATAGAAAATGAAAACAAATGAGTTGCTATATAGTCGTAATATTTAGAATTTGTCACAGTTTAAGATTAATTATCTAAAATATATCTATAATACTAAAATTACGAGGTCCAATTTGTCAGCCGTCATCACGTAAAAACGATGAATCAAAGAATTCAACTTTATATATAACTAATATAGTACAATGGTGTTGATTATAAATTACACCACTCTAGGCCGATGTGTTTTCCACGTAATTAATATTGCCAATAATTAAGAAGTTCCGGATCGAGTCCGACACCGATACCAATAGTATATTCACCTGTTTCCTATTACCTTATCTGTACGTTCCGCATCTGACAGGCGCACCACCAAACCGTGTATTTAGAATTTTGCTGTATACTGTGGAGTAAAAAATACTCCATTCCAGGCCCTTTTGTTTTCCAAATTGTTAATATTACTAATTATTGATAGGTTCCAGGTCGACGGGTTCAAACAGAAAGATTTTGAAAGCAGAGAAAACTGTGCACCTTATACATGTTATAATCGGCATGACTTTATCAGATGACAATACCAATACTAAAATAAGACATACGCATAGTTATATATCAGTCACGGACCCGCGATATCACGGGTGTGTTCTAGTTTGGTTGATATTGTCCTTATATTGAATTTGAATATAATAATATGTAAAATAACAAAATCTGGATAGTGCTCAATTGTCGTAATACGCCTCACTCGAAATGAATATTATTGACACTATAAATTCTCGTATTAGGACAATTGCACACTGTGTAACTAATAAATTTAAATCTGCAGTACAAAATTCAAAACTATAAATACTGATATGTTTTAGTCTTATGAACAATATTAGGATATTATTAGTTATCTACGTTCATATCCGTAGTTATGGATATTTTAACACCCTGAAGTACCCCAGTACACCTTGAGGCGAAGCTGAAGGGTGTACAGGGTACTGAAGGGTGTTAAAAAATATCCATATTTACGGATATTATCATGAACGTAGATAACGAATTTATCCCCATTCTTAGTCCGAATCGGGCGAGTTTAAGGAAATTCCGGTACAATATGTAACGTGAAAACAACGTTTTTTTCATTATCAAAAAAAGTTTTATTGAAATTTTGAAATTTTACATATTTTTTACGGGGTGTAGGGTACTACCTTTGGTAGAAACCTACATGTAGTCAAATATAAGACGTTTTTAATACGGAGACAGAGAAACTGGATTGAGTCAAATTTGGCACTCAATAGTGTGAGAGTTACGTCATAGATGGTGTGACGTCAACGTGGGTCATTTGCATAGCTAGGTCAGTAGTCCCATTCCTTGAAAATGTTGCAGTCAAGTGATGCATTTAATGAAATGAGTGTTAATGATCGGCATAATAGGACAAAATCGTTAATGAATTAAATATTTAATTACAAACATGATGGATAATCTACAGATTTCAATATTTCACAAGGAGCAATCATGCAACTAAGGAAAACTTGCGTGAAGTTCCCCGGGATAATGGTTAGCAACGTCCGGGGATATGGGTTAGCAACACCCAGGGGCTATGGGCTTTGTAACGACGTGCGTTAATCAATCAAAATCCTAGATATATACTAAGCCGGTGATTATGTTTAGTATTTAATTGATCTTACGTATTTGTTTTTGTTTAAATTAATGGTGCCAAAAAGTAGCTTTGCATATCTATATGCTAAGTATCTATCTTGATTAACAATGCTGTTAAAGTGATGATCTCCCCGTAGAAGAAAATTTGGGAAGAAATGCTGGTTTCATGACCCATGATATTATTTGTTAACAAACCTTTTTCACCGGCTAGTATATTGGTATGAGTATCAGCAACATCAATGGTTTCGGTTTTTAGATTGCCTACACTAAGTCTTCTCGCAGCCTACAATTAAGAGAAATCCAGCGAAGAAATGAAAATCAAATTAACTTAAACTTTACACTTCTTAAAATTTCTTTACTATTTCTCTCAATCTAAGGTATCAAAAACATATTCTATTTTCATATTTCACTGCATTGCAAAGCAGTTAAAGTCAGAAATGGTCTATATCTGTACTAGATCGTACTGATTTTTACTAGACCGGTCTGAATCGTATTCGTTATTACTCGAATCTCATCTTAACCAAACTCAACTGTACTGATTAGTATTTGACCTTTGAAAACGGTCCGAACTTTTGTAGCAACCAATCTTAAAAAAAGTCTACGGTTTGTGTTTGAAACGACCGACATAGCAGCAAACAATTGGTTATCTACACAGGCAAAATTTGCTCACATGAATTTCACATGAATCTCACATGAAATTCACATTAAAAATTTCACGTGAGATTCACCTCAAACGAGCTTATACATGAGACTCACGTGAAAATTTTCATGTGAATTTCACGTGAATTGAGATTCACACGATTCTGATGTGATTTTTTTCACATGAATTTCACGTGAAATTTACAACAAAAAATTTTGATATTTTTCATGATTTTAATTCAAGTTGAAAATTAAGATGTTACTTGAAAAACTCTATTTATAAAAATCATGTGAATTTCATATGAAAAAAATTACGTGATTTTCATGTGATTTCACATGAGTTTCACATGAGATTCATGTGAAACTCACAAAAACTGATTTCACGTGAGTTTCACGTATAAGCTGGTTTGAGGTGAAATTGGTGTGAATTTCACGTGAGATTCACATGAATTTATTTTCACGTGAAATGGATGTGAGTGTAATTTGCCTGTGTAAATTACACAAAAAGTCCAGAAAATATCGTTTCATCTCGGCCTATAGTAGATTTATTCTTGTACAGTTATTTATCACAGTATATGGCAAAACTCAGTTAAGACATGTCTTAATTGCTTTTAGTTGATAAATTCAACAACACTCACCGTTATATTGATGATGATTTTTCATTATATAATCAGGAATTTTTAGAATATAGCTTTTCCCAATATAATTTACTTTGAATAACTTAACTCCTACTCTGACTTTGTAAAACGTCATCAGTGTCTGAGTAGAAAGTTGATGAACCAGGGATATGTCAAAGAACGTCTCGTCCTTTTTCTAAAAAAGTTCATCGGAAGGTACCAAGACCTTGTTGATAAATATTCCGTATCAACTTCTCAAATAATAAACGATGGTCTTGATGTATATATTCTGCGTACTGATGTTGTTTATCATCTTAACAACGTGTTTTATAGTTCTTTCATTTGTCTTTGTTCTCTTATTAATATTACTTTTACTGTTGAATGGTTTTATGTGATATCTGTTTGACGTGGCTCAGTACTTATACATCTCGTCAATGTATTTGTATTGGCTTTCATTTTTTGGTGGTTTGTTTTGTATATGCGACTTTTTGTATTTCTTTTGTTCTTAAAACAACGTGACTCTGTACTTTACCAGATCCCGTCGTAGGATATTACAATATACGTTGAACCACAAACGTCAAAATCATTCAATCGCGTAGTGGAATTATCTATTTGTGGATTCTTATAAATTCTATATATAACTTTTGGACTAGTTTAAATATCGGTCTATTTCTAAAATTTATTCTTACATACTTTTGATTTTTAAACCCTGTATGCCAACATTGCCTAATATGTAAATTTTAAAATTGTTTGTTTGCACATTGAACGACAAATTTATGTGACGTATAAAATTTTCTGACGTCAGACACTCAAATCGATGAATGTGTTCGTAGATAGTAGATGTTTTTGTGTTCTGTTGAATTGTTCCTTTTAAAATTGTTATACGATGATGACTGATGTACCCACAGTTTAACATTTATTTATTGTGTCTGTTTATTTAACGCATCAATGTAAATATAACGGAATTTGATGAGACTGTCATTAAAGTGAGAGGGTTAGCGCTATAGAACCAGGTTTAATCCACCATTTTTACATTTGAAAATGCCTGTACCAAGTCAGGAATATGACAGTTCTTTGTCCATTCGTTTTTGATAAGTTTTGTTATTGGATTTTGCCATGTGATTATGGACTTTCCGAATTGATTTTCCTGTAAGTTCAGTATTTTTTTTATTTTACTTTTTAAATATAATCAGTAACATTTGTCCTTTTAAGATATTTCAGTTTCATACGGGAAACTCTACACAAAAAGGACGATTGTTTGTTCCCCATCGTTAATTTTTTTTCGGACGTTGAAATTTCTATTGTACCATCTTACATATCCCATATATACTCGATAGCTAATCATGTCTGTTGTGACTTTTTGATGTAATCTATGTAATATTGGTAAGTTATTGTTTGATTGTACCTGTAGAAAAAGTATTTACAACGGGATAGCACATCCTCATTTTTATGAAGGTTGTTGTTTTTTACCGATCCCGGAAATTAGGAAATGAACGATCTTGGTAAACTTTTCGATCCTGCAAAAACTAATTATAAAGGGTCATCAATTCAACATTGCGATGAGGATATTGCCAAATTCGGCTAAGGTAATCTATTCCTGGGTAAGAAAAACCTTAGTTGTTCGAAAAATTCAAAGTTTTGTAACAGGACATTTATTTAAAAGAACATATAATTGATATTCATGTCAACACCGAGTTGTGTTCACCATTAATGGATATAGGCTCTGCGGATAACAGATTTTAGAGTAGTTTTATTGACATTTTGGTGATACCGTGGCAATCATATAAAAGAAATGCCTTAAAGTCCTTAAATTGTTATGAGTGCACAGTAAGTTGTTGTTCTGGTGTTAAACATTTAAACATAGGTTGCTTAATACCAAAACAATAATTGCCGTCAGCATTTATGAAACTAGCACATGTGATTTCAGTAGATCAACACTTGAAGTTGTCAGCCTGCAATTGTCAATATTGGTATCATGCCACACGTGTGTGTAATTCACTACAAACCAGAAAAAATCTTAAATGGCCTATGTTTGTACTCGACTGAACTGATTTTTACTCGACCAGTCTGAATTGGTCTGAAATTTCTTGATAATACTCGACTCTAGTCTGATCCATACTTAATAGTCTGAACTTGTACTTTTAAACCATTTCAAATGTGTCTGAACCATGCTTGACCTAGTCTGAACAATACTCGACCTAGCTAGTCTGAACATACTCGACCTATCTAGTCTGAACCATACTCAACCCAGTCTTAACCAACCTAGACCTATTGTTTTATATACATTGTATTTTATACATTTAGGAACTGGAAAGTTAAACAACAATTCAAAATTATAAAATTATGTATTTATTATAATTTATAGAATTTATAGAATTTAAACCAAAATTTCACAATAAACATTAGTATTACTTAAACACCATATTTATCAACAGTTACACATTTAAATAATCTTTAAGATAGACATTTATTCTAACAGTTAAAATTAAAAAAAAAGTTGAGGTTAATTGGTCAAGTATGGTTCAGACAGGTCGAGTATGGTTCAGACCTTTGGTCGAATACAGGTCGATTACAGGTCGAGACGGGTTAAGACTGTTTCAGACTGGTCGAGTAATACTTTTTTCAATAAATTTTCAATGTCAAAGATAAGGGTCAAGTACAAATCAGTACAGTCGAGTACGACTGAGACTGGGGTCAAGTAATGTTCAGACCAATTCAGACTGGTCGAGTAAAAATCAGTACAGTCAAGTACGGATATAGGCCATTTCAGACTGTTACTGGGTTGTAGTGATTGGAAACTTTAGTTGAAATCGACTTAGTATAGGCAAAGAAATGATAAATGATAGGTTAAGACTGATGTGTAAAGTAGGGATATATTTTCGAGTGAACAGATTTATGATAAAGGATATTGTTCAAGATGATGGCATCGACCTACAATGTATATTTGTAAAGGACAGTTTAAAAACAATCTGTCCTCCTTTCTATCTTGTGCAATGAAAACTGGTCTGACAACCTAATGTTATTGTTGTTTATTTTACTTTTCACTAAATGCAGATTAATGGACAGAGTTCACGATGAACCGATGTCATAATTAGAAAATCATATAAAAATACTTGTTACAAGACAATAGTGATATGCTATTATGAATCGTAAGGCTTTGATCGTATGGTAAAAGGCGTCACACGTTCTATCCGAATCAAATGAGATGTTAATGCAGAGACATTCATCAATCATTTTAAAAGAGGCTTTCAACCTCTCAAAATCTCTTACATGATGAGCAAAAAAAGAGCTGGTATACCAGTATTCAAACTTTATTTAAATACTTTAGCATCAATGAAAATTATGCACTTAATTTAAAGACGAAGTTAAAAAATTATTTATGCAAAAAGATGCAATCAAAATATGATTTAATATGGCAAACTGAGCTTAATAATGATTTCAGAGGCAATAAACTATATGGTAACAAGCTCAGAACTTATAGACTTTTTAAAAGCAGATTTTGCTTAGAAAATTACCTTTTGCATGAAAATTTTAGATATAGACATTATTTAACAAAATTCCGTATCAGTGCTCACGATTTAGAGATTGAGAGGGGAAGGTACAAAAATCTGACTGAACGTATCTGTAAATTGTGCGATACTGAGGTTGAGGATGAAATTCATTTTCTTCTTCAGTGCCACAACTTCAAATATTCGTTTCAACTTTTTAAATGAAATAATACAACGGTTTAAAAATTTTAGTGGTTTAGATATTAAATCACAATTTATTTGGCTAATGTCCTCTGAAGATACTTTCATACTCCAGAAACTCGGAGAATTATTGGAAAATTTATCCTCATATAGGAAAGTTTCCATAAATGATATATAGATATAGAAATGCCCAGTGACCCCCCCCCCCCCCCCCCTATATTATTAAACACTATGCTTGTTGTATTCTTGTACTTGTCTTAATAAATATTTTTTGGTTTGGTTGTTTTTCTGTTGTTTTTTTGTTGTTTTTTTTTTATAACATTGTGTCTTAATCATATTGAACCACTTGTAATCATTTGTATGTAATTAATGTTGATTGTTCTGCTCCTTGTGGGCGCTTTGATTAGCAATAAAATATATTTGAATTTGAATTCATCTGTAATATCGCATTATATTTCTAAGAAGCTAACCTCAATTTTCATCCAGGGCAAGTATAACTCTTCAGATTTGTGTGCCGTCATATGGTTAGGACAGTAATACTCCTGTCCCTTTTTCAGGTCCTGATATGGAAATGTATCTTTATAATAAGGGCCTGTGCTACATTTGAAATGGAGATTTGAAGATAGTTTAAACTGATATCTGTCTTTTATTTCCTTCGTGATTTGTTTCACTTCATTATAAACCTCGGCACACGTGCTTCCTAATTCTTTTTGTTGTGATGAAAACGACAAAATTTGAAGAGCTATTGTATCAGTGAACATTGTAACCAGAATTTTCTCACACCCAGATCCACTGCTATCAATGTCAAATATACAAATTCCACGGTATAAAGCTAATGCTGAACTATTTCTGTCCAGTTTGCAAGGTTTGTACTTTCTTATAAACCAGGCAGAAAGATGATTAAAAAAGGAAGGTGGGAGAAATTCAAATTTAAGACAGAGCCAAGAAGTCCTTTTACAGTTTTCAATGCCAACATTTGTGCATACTATTTCAAACGTGTTAGGCTGTATTTTGCTTGGCATTATGTAAGAGTCAGAGCCTTCAATTTTGACCAGTATGTCAAGCTTTTCCATGATTTTATGCAAATTCACCTTTTGTCCTGAAAACTGACTCCCATATTTCGATTCGAAAAGTTTTGTTATAAAATATTCGCTTATTTTGCCGTATCGTTGTAACAGTGTCCAGTCGTCAAGGTGGTGTAATCTGTTATCAACTCTATCTGACACTAAACATCGGAAAGCATCTGCCAACCACTGAGGGTTTAAAATTATTAAATCCGGTATAGTTTCAAAGAAAATAATGTTTCCCACATTATGTTGAAATCGAAGAAACAACATCAACTCAGACTCCTGGCATATATTAATTTCATCATGTTTAGCCATATGGACCATATCAGTATAAGTGATGAAATTCTTTCCGTTGTCCTTATTGATTTCAATCAAATATTCATAGAGAATCCATTTTAACGGAAACAATTTACCCCAATTATCCATTTTCCTTGCAGACTCGTATATTGAGAATCGTAACCTCTCAAATTCATTGTCAGAATCATTTGTATTTGACAAATAAAACTTTTTACGCAAGTGATGATATTTGCTTTGCTGTCCTAACACGTCGTCTAGTTGTTTATCAAGCATCAATTTTCTGTCCTTGATATTTACCTACAAAAAATAAATGCAAAAGGCACATTCACTCAATAGGCTACAAAACAATTAACACAAAACAAAAAATGAGCAAAATAAACTTCATAAAAAATAGGTGCTACTAGGGTTGTAACATCTTGCTCAAAATATAAACAGGAATCATAAGTGGATTATTTTCATTAAGATACATTTGATTTTCTTTAATGTAAACAAGATCCAGATTGAATAAAATGAAGAAGTAAGACTAGTTGAATATTTAATATGTTTATGACTTCCATCTGTATAGGCAAAATATTGTCTACAATTGAAAATCATCCATGGGACTGGTCTGTTGTTTAAAACCAAAACAATTTATCCCGATTAAAAATTTAAAAATGCATTTCTCATATCTTGAAACTCATGTGAAAACCTTAACTGAAACTAGCAATGTATAAATGATTTGCTTTCTCAAATGTGTATCCATCAAGAACGTTATCATTCAAATATTCGAAAGTCAAAAATGTATAAGGCAAAAAACAGCTCAAGACCTATATTACCAAAGGAATCGAAAATAATAATAACAGCAATCGAAAGTCAATTTTGCGCGATGGTGTTGAAACCTTGTGTTTCCGGATTGTATCGCTAAAACTGACGATGTAATCACTGGTTTGATGTACCACCTACTATTTACAATAAGCATTAATTGCAATTAGTTCTTTTTCTTATGTTACCGAAGTTTTCGTAAGAAATAACAACCCAACGATAGTGTAGCTGTGATAAGAAAGAAACAGAAGTTGCGTTTTATACGCATGTCATAAAGTGTAGTATCAACACGTTCAACAGGAGGAAAACGGACACGGATGATTTTCCAAGCATATGAGAAAGAAGGAAACGCAAGCAGAAACTTGTACATGTAACAGCGTATGAATACATATTTAAACACAACTGATAAAAATTGTGGTGGAAATTTAAATGTTGGAGAAAGTCAGGTTTCATCCATAGCCTTCGGAATGTACAAAAAACAAAAAAGCACTCATTGCATGCAACGCACTGGAATGAGCAGTTATTCAGATTGGTCAAGAGATGTTTATAATCGACAATGATTATACCGTTCATTCCAGATTTGTGCAGCATTTCAGTGAAACGATCTTAAACCATACACGGTAGTTCTGATTCTCGGGAATGTAGAGCTGTGTTTTCCGTGATCTCAAATCATACTTATTAAATGTGATATCTATCTAATCATGAAGGTAGCGTGGATTCGTTTTTGTGAATTATCATTAAAGTTTCTTTTTTGCAATAGTTTATTCTGCTTAATTGAAAAAAAGATAATTTTGACTTTTCAAGCAGTTTTTCGTATACAGTATCATAATTACTAGATGAATCTAAAAGCTGTTTCTTGAGTTTTCTTCCATTGTAAAAGATTTTCTTTCGCTACAGTACACCCAAATTACTAGACAATAATAAATTCGAAAGAATGAATAAGAAGTATACTGTTAACGTACCTAACCTGGTTTAACATTTACCCAATCGCGTTAGAATATTTACTTGTCGATACCTTTTTACATATTTCAGATAAACGATTATAAAGTTTAAGTCTGAATTCCAAGAAGTATAACATTTCATCACAAGCAATTTTATTACCATTTAGATAAAATATCAAAATATGTTTATTTGTTTTTTTCTAATGACTATAGCCTGCAATTTGTCATGATTAGCCTTTATTAAATTAATAGAAAGCCAGCTGTGTTATATTTAAAAGTTTAGTGCCTAAACTTTCAACAACTTATTCTATATCATAATCACTATATGATGCATTATCATCAGCATGATTAATAAATGGTACAAAATCAAATGTGTCAATTATGAAGTTATAGAAAAGAACTAGACCCTTGTCGAACACCTTCCAACATATGATCCTATTTCTGTAAGAGCGTCCAATTTTAATTAATAAGTTGTTTTCTGTTTTCTAAATAACGACCATATGCTTTGAATTTAAGTATAGGTAAAACTTTCGGTAAACAATCAAATGCTTTAGATAACCCCTTCAAAATTATTTGGCAAAACTTTTTAGGAATTTTGGTCCTCAATGCTCTTTAACTTCGTACTTTATTTGACCTTTTTAACTTTTTTTGGATTTGAGCGTCACTGATGAGTCTTTTGTAGACGAAACGCGCGTCTGGCGTCTATACAAAATTTAGTCCTGGTATCTATGATGAGTTTATTTACAGCAATACATTTTTTCGTCTAGAAATATTATCCAGAATTCATTATTAGAATAATAAAATGTTGTTTGGCAACCAAAACCTGATCTAAATGCCAAAAAAGAGGATAAATATGTTTATTTAAGAAATCCAGTAGTTGATCATGCATAGGTCTTTCACAAATTGTTGAAATACATGTACATTGTAACACTCTTACATGTTTTTAGTTCTTTATCTAGAGAGTATTCGTTTCAAAAAGTGGGGATACATAGGCAGCTTTAATATTATCTGGATACACAAGACATACATTTCACTCCGATACCATTTTTCTTAATACCTTTATAATTATAAACGAACAATTTAAGAAGGGAATGGTGTAAATCATATAATAAATACCATATCACTGAAATAAAATGGAAAAATGTATATGCAAATAAGATGTAGCCGAGAATAAAACATTTGGAAAAGAAGAAAAGTTAATATCTATATCTACAAATCCCCAAACTAGATTATCTATAGGAAGCGCAGATAGGGATAACAAGTGTTGTTTTTCGGGGATAATTCAAGAGTCTGCGAAATTTATAGACTCCATAGACATTCAAAACAGAGCTGAAATATGATATCGTCAATGATTTGTGGAAAACTTACAAATACCTGAATGGAAAAATGCTACATCAAATCGCTATTAGTACAAACAAAAAAGTATGAGGGATTGATGTTCATCGGTTTAGCGAATGATATGGATTTTTTTATTGCTGTTAGTAAGTTCATATCATAGTTCCTTCACATTTGGAAATATTATATTATTTATTAATGTATTTCTCTGTCTTTGTTGTTTTTGCTTTTATTTGTTCTCTGTTCTCGTCATGTAGGTTTGTTAAATAAGCGGTAACATTGCCATGCAGCGCGGACGTTTCTAGCCCCAAGCCAGGTGTATGTCACATTTTGTTCTTAAAATGTCCTTTACTGAGTCAGGAGTATGGCACTTGTTATCTACTAGTTCGTTTCTATGGATACTGCATTGTTGTTTGTATGTTGTTATGTGTTCTGTTACTTCGTTGTTTTCCTCTTATATTAGACGTTTCCCTCGTGTTGTTTTTTGGTTTGTAATCAGGATTTGTAATCTCTTGTATTATTTTAATTTTAGTTTCTTGTGTTCAATTTGGAGTTTATTATGGCGTCATTATTACTGAACTAATATATATATATATATATTTGTTAAAGGGCCAGCTGAAGGACGCATCCGAGTGCGAAAAATTCTCGCTGCATTGAAGACCTGTGGGTGGCCCTCTGCTGTTGTCAGTTCTATGGTCGGGTTGTTGTCTCTTTGACACATTCCCCATTTCTATTCTCAATTTTATCTCAATCGATTCATGATACTTAAAGAACGGTTTACTACTGTTTCCTTTATTTACGTCGTACCCAATATCTAATGTGATCGTCAACCGTTTTTTGGAAAAACTCATGTGGTCTCTGTTCCGAATGTTAAATCACCGAATTAGTAGTTAAGTTGTTTCGTCGTTTTTCGTTTATCATTTATTTGGGCCATTGTTTCGTCAATTTAATTTTTATATACACTAATTTTGATACGCTAAATTATTACACTCGCGTATTTTCACCTATCAATGATGATTTATATATTGTCAGATCAATAATGACTTAAAGATAAAGAAAAAAAGATAATGAAGCCGGTTATATATATGTCACTGACTCAGACGTACTTATAAATATGATTATTTTCTGTGACTGTATCTTGCATTTATTTGTAGGATCTTTTATTATATATAATTGAGCTGATCTGTAACAATAACATCTCCATGCCTTATATATCATGTACTGTAGTACGCCGCTAGATTTAAACTGACGAGGAAAGGTAACACACGGCCACTGAAAGCTTTTTTTTGTGAAGCCCAGGTGGTCGTGTGGTCTAGCGGGACGGCTACAGTGCAGGCGATTTGGTGTCACGATATCTCAGTAGCATGGGTTCGAATCCCGGCTAGGGAAGAGCAAAACATTTGCGAAAGCAAATTAACAGATCTAATATTGTTGGGTTGATGTTAAGACGAGTTGTGTTTGGTTGATGTTTAGACGGGTTGTATATATAGATCTAACATTGTTGTGTTGATGTTTAGACGAGTTGTATATATTAATTTGTAGGATCCTTTACTATAGATAATTTAGCTGATCTGTAACAATAACATCTTAATGCCTTATATATCATGTACTGTAGTACGCCGCTAGATTAAAAATGACGAGGAAAGGTAACACACGGCCAGCGAAAGCTCTTTTTTAGTCGTGTTGTCTAGCGGGACGGCTGCAGTGCAGGCGATTTGGTGTCACGATATCACTGTAGCATGGGCTCGAATCCCGGCGAGGGAAGAACCAAAAATTTGCGAAAGCAAATTTACAGATCTAACATTGTTGGGTTGATGTTTAGACGAGTTGTATATACATTATGTACACAGCCATGTATCGCCATCATTGATGGCGATCCGATGGATACATCTGTTGTAGAGTAGTCACTGACTCAGACGTACTTATAAATATAATTATTTTCTGTGACTGTATATTACATTAATTTGTAGGATCCTTTACTATAGATAATTTAGCTGATCTGTAACAATAACATCTTCATGCCTTATATATCATGTACTGTAGTACGCCACTAGAATAAAACTGTCGAGGAAAGGTAACACACGACCAGCGAAAGCTCTTTTTTAGAGAGCCCAGGTGGTCGTGTGGTCTAGCGGGACGGCTGCAGTGTAGGCGATTTGGTGTCACGATATCACAGTAGCATGGGCTCGAATCCCGGCGAGGGAAGAACCAAAAATTTGCGAAAGCAAATTTACAGATCTATCATTGTTGGGTTGATGTTTAGACGAGTTGTATATACATTATGTACACAGCCATGTATCGCCATTATTGATGGCGATCCGATGGATACATCTGTTGTAGAGTTTCCACTGACTCAGACGTACTTATAAATATAATTATTTTCTGTGACTGTATATTACATTAATTTGTAGGATCCTTTACTATAGATAATTTAGCTGATCTGTAACAATAACATCTTCATGCCTTATATATCATGTACTGTAGTACGCCGCTAGATTAAAACTGACGAGGAAAGGTAACACACGGCCAGCAAAAGCTCTTTTTTAGAGAGCCATGGTGGTCTTGTGGTCTAGCGGGACGGCTGCAGTGCAGGTGATTTGGTGTCACGATATCACAGTAGAATGGGTTCGAATCCCGGCGAGGGAAGAACCAAAAATTTGCGAAAGCAAATTTACAGATCTAACATTGTTAGGTTGATGTTTAGACGAGTTGTATATACTTTATGTACACAGCCATGTATCGCCATCATTGATGGCGATCCGATGGATACATCTGTTGTAGAGTAGTCACTGACTCAGACGTACTTATAAATATAATTATTTTCTGTGACTGTATACATTGTATTACATTAATTTGTAGGATCCTTTACTATATATAATTTAGCTGATCTGTAACAATAACATCTTCATGCCTTATATATCATGTACTGTAGTACGCCGCTAGAATAAAACTGACAAGGAAAGGTAACACACGGCCATTGAAAGCTTTTTTTAGAGAGCCCAGGTGGTCGTGTGGTCTAGCGGGACGGCTGCAGTGTAGGCGATTTGGTGTCACGATATCACAGTAGCATGGGCTCGAATCCCGGCGAGGGAAGAACCAAAAATTTGCGAAAGCAAATTTACAGATCTAACATTGTTGGGTTGATGTTTAGACGAGTTGTATATACATTATGTACACAGCCATGTATCACCATTATTGATGGCGATCCGATGGATACATCTGTTGTAGAGTTGTCACTGACTCAGACGTACTTATAAATATAATTATTTTCTGTGACTGTATATTACATTAATTTGTAGGATCCTTTACTATAGATAATTTAGCTGATCTGTAACAATGACATCTTCATGCCTTATATATCATGTACTGTAGTACGCCGCTAGATTAAAACTGACGAGGAAAGGTAACACACGGCCAGCGAAAGCTCTTTTTTAGAGAGCCCAGGTGGTCGTGTAGTCTAGCGGGACGGCTGCAGTGCAGGTGATTTGGTGTCACGATATCACAGTAGAATGGGTTCGAATCCCGGCGAGGGAAGAACCAACAATTTGCGAAAGCAAATTTACAGATCTAACATTGTTAGGTTGATGTTTAGACGAGTTGTATATACATTATGTACACAGCCATGTATCGCCATCATTGATGGCGATCCGATGGATACATCTGTTGTAGAGTTGTCACTGACTCAGACGTACTTATAACTATAATTATTTTCTGTGACTGTATATTATATTAATTTGTAGGATCCTTTACTATAGATAATTTAGCTGATCTGTAACAATGACATCTTCATGCCTTATATATCATGTACTGTAGTACGCCGCTAGATTAAAACTGACGAGGAAAGGTAACACACGGCCAGCGAAAGCTCTTTTTTAGAGAGCCCAGGTGGTCGTGTGGTCTAGCGGGACGGCTGTAGTGCAGGCGATTTGGTGTCACGATATCACAGTAGCATGGGTTCGAATCCCGGCGAGGGAAGAACCAAAAATTTGCGAAAGCAAATTTACAGATCTAACATTGTTGGGTTGATGTTTACACGAGTTATATATATATATATATATATATAAGTGCCTATTAATAGCAGCACATGACATACAAATCTATGGGAGTGTGGATTAATCAGTACAAAGATTAATTCAATTACACAAATAAAATTATAGATTGCCTAACAATGTAATTTTAACACACTATTTAGTATGTAAATATAAGAATGTTTAAAATATTTACAAAATGATGAAAATAAACGCAATATTTCGCTAGACCAACTAGCTTTATCAAGCGTGCATCTATCCAGGTGAAATCGGATATAGATGATAAGAAACTTTTGCAGCTCAACGTCTATGTTGCACTGAACTGCCTTTTAAATAAGAAAATTTTGTAGCTCAATGTCTATGACCTCTTGCATTTAGCTGCTTTGAAAATAAGAAAATTTTGCAGCTCAATGTACATGTTGCACTTGGATTTAGCTACCTTAAAAATACATAATTGGTAGTTGAAGTTAGCAACGTCCATTGGCCAATATTACGGGATAAAAAGGACGATGCTTTGTTTTAAATTATTCTTTATCTTTCCTGTATCTTTTTTCGTTTTTTCCGTAAAGACCATCAGGTTCTAAAGTGTGGAGTTGGTGGATCCAAAAGTTTTCTCTTCTCCTTCTCGCCGTGGTGTCCCATTCGGTGTTGACTTCTATAATTTGGAAAGTGACTGATGAAAGAACTGCTTGTATTGGCAGCTTTACAACACAAACAATTCCTTCGACCACATTGTTTGTAGCAACCGGGCGATGGATTAGGCTGCTTTGCTAATACAGATGTCACTAATTTGTCACGGATGTTTTTAGTGACATCTGTATTAGCAAAGCAGCCTAATCCATCGCCCGGTTGCTACAAACAATGTGGTCGAAGGAATTGTTTGTGTTGTAAAGCTGCCAATACAAGCAGTTCTTTCATCAGCTCCGTTACTAAACAAAATTATACCATCTACTCTAATTCCAACTGTAAAACGGAGAACTCAATTTATATATTAACATGTGACACTTGTGGCATTCAGTATGTGGGAGAAACAATGGACAAATTTAATATTCGGCTCAATAACCATCGATCATCGTACAAAACCAACAAAAACTGTCCTCTCACAAGACATCTTCGTTCAACGAAACATCCTTTTGATAATGTCACTTTCCAAATTATAGAAGTCAACACCGAATGGGACACCACGGCGAGAAGGAGAAGAGAAAACTTTTGGATCCACCAACTCCACACTTTAGAACCTGATGGTCTTAACGAAAAAGACGAAAAAAGATACAGGAAAGATAAAGAATAATTTAAAACAAAGCATCGTCCTTTTTATCCCGTAATATTGGCCAATGGACGTTGCTAACTTCAACTATCAATTATGTATTTTTAAGGTAGCTAAATCCAAGTGCAACATGTACATTGAGCTGCAAAATTTTCTTATTTTCGAAGCAGCTAAATGCAAGAGGTCATAGACATTGAGCTACAAAATTTTCTTATTTAAAAGGCAGTTCAGTGCAACATAGACGTTGAGCTGCAAAAGTTTCTAATCATCTACATCCGATTTCACCTGGATAGATGCACGCTTGATAAAACTAGTTGGTCTAGCGAAATATTGCGTTTATTTTCATCATTTTGTAAATATTTTAAACATTCTCATATTTACATACTAAATAGTGTGTTAAAATTACATTGTTAGGCAATCTATATATATATATATATACAACTCGTCTAAACATCAACCCAACAATGTTAGATCTGTAAATTTGCTTTCGCAAATTTTTTTGGTTCTTCCCTCGCCGGGATTCGAACCCATGCTACTGTGATATCGTGACACCAAATCGCCTGCACTGCAGCCGTCCCGCTAGACCACACGACCACCTGGGCTCTCAAAAAAAGAGCTTTCGGTGGGCATGTGTTACCTTTCCACGTCAGTTTTAATCTAGCGGCGTACTACAGTACATGATATATAAGGCATGAAGATGTTATTGTTACAGATCAGCTAAATTATCTATATCGCAAATTTTTTTGGTTCTTCCCTCGCCGGGATTCGAACCCATGCTACTGTGATATCGTGACACCAAATCGCCTGCACTGCAGCCGTCCCGCTAGACCAAAAAAAACAAAAAATTTGCGAAAGCAAATTTACAGATCTAACATTGTTGGGTTGATGTTTAGACGAGTTGTATATACATTATGTACACAGCCATGTATCACCATCATTGATGGCGATCCGATGGATACATCTGTTGTAGGGTTGTCACTGACTCAGACGTACTTATGAATATAATTATTTTCTGTGACTGTATCTTACATTAATATGTAGGATCCTTTACTATAGATAATTTAGCTGATCTGTAACAATAACATCTTCATGCCTTATATATCATGTACTGTAGTACGCCGCTAGATTAAAACTGACGTGGAAAGGTAACACATGCCCACCGAAAGCTCTTTTTTTGAGAGCCCAGGTGGTCGTGTGGTCTAGCGGGACGGCTGCAGTGCAGGCGATTTGGTGTCACGATATCACAGTAGCATGGGTTCGAATCCCGGCGAGGGAAGAACCAAAAAAATTTGCGAAAGCAAATTTACAGATCTAACATTGTTGGGTTGATGTTTAGACGAGTTGTATATACATTATGTACACAGCCATGTATCACCATCATTGATGGCGATCCGATGGATACATCTGTTGTAGGGTTGTCACTGACTCAGACGTACTTATATATATATATATATATATATATATATATATATATATACAACTCGTCTAAACATCAACCCAACAATGTTAGATATGTAAATATGTACACAGCCATGTATCACCATCATTGCTGGTGATCCGATGGATAAATCTGTTGTAGAGTTGTCACTGACTCAGACATACTTAGCCGTTTTTATATATATAAGAGCATTTACAGCATATATATATATACAAAAAATTGAATTCTGTGTCCACACTAGTAAAAATATAAATAAAATAAAATTTCAAAATGATCTTAAAGTTCTTAAATTCTCTACATTTTTCTTCATCTTTGTGATAATCATGAATGAATGTAAATTACGGTAACGTAACGTCAAGATAATAAGTATGTAACAATACATTAAAGGGACGTAACCCTTGCAAAAGTATCGTCTTATCTACTTAGGCTTGGTTTGCACTTTTGTATAAACATATTTTTTTTTATTAATTCTTATTTCTTCGGCGAACTGTTCGTCACATTGGTAAAATGGGAAAACATAGTATTCGGGTGACTTGTTGCTGGCGCATAAATCCAGGTGTTCATTTACGTTAATCATCCTAATTTCTTTATTTCGGATTTGTTGACGGTGAACAGTAAATCTTTTCCGTAAAGTGTTTTGTTTGTCCAATATAATCTTTTTTGTACCCATTATATTCGATGACATAAATTAAATTTCTCGATGCACATGTAAAATAGTTTTTAATAGTGAAAATATCTACCGATTAAAATTCATATGACGTCACTGTCCTTTCAATATTTTGACAAATACTGCAATTTTTTACAGAAGAAATATCCTCTTTGCTTAATTTCGCGCTGGTGAGTATTTTTTTCAAGGAAATGTAGATATATAATTAAACAGAAAACAATTACCTGGTCATATTTATCTGTTCCAGTGAAAACTAATAAAATAGGAGGATCAAAGAAATCATTCACAGTAACGTCGGCCGTTCGATGACAGTGGATAGAATTAAACCAAAAATCAACGTATTCTGAAACACATCAATATTGTTCAATATATATTATTAAGAGGTTAATGAAGAAAACTTTATGTGGACAACAAGCACATGCACAATAAGTAAGACATACAACATAGTTAAAAATGTGTCTAACAACTACATGATGTATGTTTTACACATTAACAGCGATAGATGAATAAATTTCTTTAACTACTCATTTTTGTTCATCAATATAACTGTGTATCGTTTAATTCGAACATTAAAGTCTTTAAATAAGATTTACTTGACGATCTTCCAATTATCATCTTTTTTTAACTTTTGATGTCCTTATTTGATACTTTATTTATAGAGAAAACATCCTTTATAGGAAATCGTTAGTTGGTATGATGATAATTACCCAGATATAAATTATACAGGGCCAATTTAACAATTGCAAATGAATCTTTCGAATAACTGTCGTCTGTTGAACTTTCGATTAACACAGATATACTAGTACGTTGTTTATTCAAGCGTCCATTAGAATATGGTTACATCTATACTTCATATTTATAGAGAAGAGGCATTCGTGCTTTTTATACTTAATTTAGGAACAAGAATTCAAATTTGATATTCGGAATGATACAGATGGTAAAACAATAAAATGTGTTTCTTCTTTTATTCAAAAAAAGTCTGAACAATATGTTCCTTTTTGGTAGAATATGATATTACATGAAATAATTAAAAACTGTTATGTACGTTGTGATAGTTGTTCGGTTAAATGAATAACGTAACAATTGTAGCGCATGATTAGTTTGCATTAATTTATAAATAGCAATACACACCTCCAACATTCTGAAAGTCGGCAAAACACTGACTAATCCCTTGTTTGCAAATATCATCAGTCATATCTGCAACTACAAGGTATACTGCACTACTTGTCAAAAATGCCTGATGTGTAGCATAAAATTCTTTTTGTCCTGCAAAGTCCCATAACTCACATAATGCATAACGGTTTGATGAACTATTTGTTGTTGACTTAGAAAACACATGAGACATCAAATCAACAGGCATTACCAAGGGTGAAGTCTCATTCTTATTTTCTTTTACTTCCAAGTCTTTCTTTGTAGTGGCAGTGGTTGACAAGTTGTCCCGATGAGCAGTATTTCCTTCTGATGTAGCATCTTCATTCATTGTAGTTCCTATTTGTTCGTTGGTTCTGGATTTCGAAGTATTTGCAGTACTATTAATTCCAAATTCCGTATAAAAGCGTTATCTGTAGCTTCTTTTTTAGGGAGAAAATTATAATGTTCGGTCTCCTTGTTTTCTTTATCTTGGACATCAATATATTCTTTTTCGCTCTGATAACCTTTTACAGTCTCAAATTTCGTTCTTTCACTCAGAGTTTCTGCTCTTCTAATTCGTTCTACTTTATCATCAGGAATTTCTAACAGAAAAAATAAATTGCAAAGAGTTATTACAAATGCTAAGAATAAACTTCGACAATGGACTTTTGGGTAACATTTTAGCAAACAGGTTTTTCAACAGACTGTCGGAATCCCAATGGGAAAAAACTGTGCCCCTCTACTTGCCGACTTGTTTCTTTATTATTATGAGTCTGACTTCATACAGGAACTTCTTAGGAAGAAAGATAAGAAGTTAGCAATATCCTTTAACTCTACTTTTCGCTATATAAATGACGTTCTTTCACTAAACAATTCAAAATTTGGTGACTATGTGGAACGCATCTATCCCATCGAATTGGAGATAAAGGATACTACAGATACAGTTAAGTCGGCTTCATATCTTGACTTACATCTAGAAATTGACAATGAGGGTCGGTTGAAAACAAAACTTTACGACAAAAGAGATGATTTCAGCTTTCCAATTGTGATCTTTTCATTTCTAAGTAGCAACATTCCAGCAGCACCTGCATACGGGGTATATATCTCCCAATTGATACGATATTCCCGTGTTTGTATTTCCTATCATGATTTTCTTGATAGAGGATTACTGCTCACAAGGAAGCTATTAAACCAAGAGTTCCAAGTGGTGAAGTTGAAATCATCCCTTCGTAAATTTTACGGACGCCATCACGAGTTGGTTGACCGTTATGGAATAACCGTTTCACAAATGATATCGGATATGTTCCTTACGTCGTAACTACAATCCCCTTCCCTTTCATGAATGTGACCTACCGAATTAGACTATTTACCGGATTTGTAATCACATAAGCAACACGACGGGTGCCACATGTGGAGCAAGATCTGCTTACCCTTCCGGAGCACCTGAGATCACCCCTAGTTTTTGTTGGGGTTCGTGTTATTTATTCTTTAGTTTTCTATGTTGTGTCATGTGTACTTGTGTACAATTTGGAAATTAGTATGGCGTTCAATATCACTGGACTAGTATATATTTGTTTAGGGGCCAGCTGTAGAATGCCTCCGGGTGCGGGAATTTCTCGCTACATTGAAGACCTGTTGGTGACCCTCTGCTGTTGTTTTTTATTTGGTCGGGTTGTTGTCTCTTTGACACATTCCCCATTTCCATTCTAATTTTATTGTTTTTCTGTTTGTCTTTTTCATTTTTAGCCATGGCGTTTTAGATTTATGAGTTTGACTGTCCCTTTGGTATCTTTCGTCCCTCTTTTAGCAATATTGTGTAAAAGATATTGCATATATATCATATGTGTATGTGTTTGTTTTATTGGTTTATAAAGCAAGAGATCCAAATATACAAACAATAAAAATAATTGAGTGAAGCTTGTGAAAGAGGACGGAAACGTATTCATTTGAATATAGTTGATGATGGTCATTACTTATGGAATGCCGATACTGTCTTATAGTGTAAATATTTACTGTGTTCTGTCGCTTTGTCTTTACGTCCTGTCGTTTCTTCTTTATGTTATTTGCAAATGTCTGTATTTCATGACACGGCATCTCTGTGTTATGTCAAATTAGTTATGTGTTGGTCAAACAGTAGTATGATTTGTCATTGCTAAAGTTTGTTGTGTTCAATAGGCATAACATTATGCTGTAACTACTATATATTCTGTAAATACTTCGAAACTTTATGATCAACCACCTTTACATTCTCTCATATTTTATCTATGTTGTGTCCTTTCTTCTTTTACGTAAGTCAGTTAAAAATTGCATCCTGTCTGAAATGTGATTGTTATGCCGATTGTTCTAAAGGTTTTGTTTTGATACACATTTGTTCTATGTAAACCTCATAATATAATAGTCTTTTGGCGTTATGTTGTGTTTAAACATATGTATCTCTAGTGAAAAACACAACACATCATGGTATAGTTCCTATGCGTTTTGCCGAACAATTAATACTCTCTGTGAGCATTCATTACGTCATGTGCAAATGCCTTTTACATTATGTGCAAACAACTTATACGTTTTGTGCAAACCTCGTTTACCTTATGTATAAACATCGTTCCCCCTATGTGCAAACATCGTTCACCCTATGTGCAAACCTCGTTAACTTTATGTGCAAACGCCTTTTGCGTTATGTGCAAATGCCAATTAAGTTATGTATAACAACTAAATCATTATGTGCAAACATTATTACTTTATGAGCAAATACCGCTTACATTATGTCTAAACACCGATTACGCTATGTGCAAATGCCTATTACATTATGTCCAAATGCCTATTACATTATGTGCAAACATCTATTACGTTAGGTGCAAACACCTATTACGTTATGTCCAAACACCAATTACGTAATGTGCAAACACCTATTACGTTCTGGTAAACGCTTTTTTGACACAGATTGAAACAAAACGCATTAGTGATATTCACTTTGAAAATTAAGAAAGTCATAAGTTTTAGCTTTCTAAACAGCTCTGAACTACTTCGCTGTTAATATCCATTGGATACTGAATGTGAACTGGAGGTTATATGTGTGCATCGGGTAGTTGATTTAGTATTGGAATTGTAGTATTTTTATATATTGATTGATATAAAAATGTTATATAAATATTTAGTGTTTTGTTCTACTTAAAGAGTGTGCGTCAACATCCATTCTTGTTATACTTTGTTCACTTCACTTGTTGAAAATTAAAATATATACAAATATACAGACACGATTCTCGAGTTGTGTCTCTCTGGAGGTGTGCCTAGATTGACAAAAGTCATAAAATAGATTTAATGCATTTTTGAAAACATTGTACAGTAACATTTTGTAGCAAACAAATCGTGCATATTGCAGATTAGCAATGCAAAAAAAGACGTATATTCAATGATTGATATTTCAATTTTAGTGTGTAATATATGCATTATAAAACGACCATGACTTAATAACATTAGATCTGAAATGTAATACACATTGTTAATTTTCCGTCATTTGATGGCTTAATATTCTCAGAAGAGAACAGTCTGTAATTATTTATCTCATTTAAGCCAATAGTTGTTGCTGAATATCAGCCACGTCATGAAGCAACCAAACAAAATTTATGTGTGACAAGTAATTATTTCAAGATGGCGTGAATAACGACTGAAACTAAAAGCTCTGACCTGTTATTCGGACTTACAAAAAATGTATTCGAAGCAAAAAAAGCTACATGTAAAAAACAAAATGCAACCTCATTTCTTTACGGAAAATGTGAAAGGAAAAAAAGTTGATATAAAAAAAAGAAGACGTGGTATGATTGCCAATGAGACTCCACAAGAGACCGACATGACACAGAAATTAAAAACTTTGGGTCACCGTACGGCCTTCAACAGTGAGCAAAGTCCATACCGCATAGTCAACAATAAAAGCCCCGAAAAGATTATGTAAACCAATTCAAACAAGAGCGCTAACGGCCTTATTTATGTAATGTTCTCTTTCATCTGCACCAAGCGGGTCATTTCATAGGTCGCTATATCTTGCATACAAAATCATAACATAAGGTTTTGGAAGGCGCCGAATTACATTTATGAATTATACTGAGTCCCGAGCCCCCTCTTAATTAAACTGCTTAAAGAACCAACAAACGCAGCTCCATCATTTTCAAAAATGCTGGTTCCGCCACTGGTCATTGAATGAGAAATCATGTGAAAAATTAGGTCCGTGTGTTTGTTTATCTAATGATATCTTAATGAACAACTTCTCAGTTCATTTTACATCGGATGACCGTGAGGGCATTCATGTGTATTGCTGTCGCCTAAATTTTCATGACGTAACCTTCGTTTTGAGATTGTAACCGATCTATAAACATGATAATAATAAATACGCGGACATTATCGAGTGCAAATTTACATTCCTTATCACTTGTTCTTAATTCATTTCAAATGGATACTCCTAAAAATATATTTTTTTTAACATAAAACATGGTTGGACCCCCTTTCAAAATGAGGCTAGATCTGCCACTGATGTGTTTCGGTTCTGACTTGACTAGCTGAGACAGATCCAGCCATTTTTAAAAGGGGATCCTAACCCAGGATAAAGGGTCAGTTCCAACTGATATCCCTATCCAAATGAATTGATCGTCAACAAAAAAGGGAGGTTCAATCTCCGGAATCCCCCCTCCCCTAGATCCGCAACTGACCAGAGACTTAATGTGTACAAACCTGACGTAAAATTATGTACTATTGAATAATAAATAATATCACATTACCTCCAAAAATCAATAACTGTTACAGTACATTTCACATGTTTCAATAATCCAAAAACGATGTTTATGTAAGAAGTTCCCGCGCAAATGTCATGTGTTACCGAAACGGGAAACACACAAAAGAATTGTAGGTGCATGTTGTCATTCGCATTCCGATTAATTTACACAGTTCAATAAAATATATATGTTAACATTATCTATATTGGTTTTGAATTTAGTTACTAGATCAGAAAAATGATTTGTTTCTCGCAGACAACACAAAATAATATACATATTAACTCGACACTTAATCTAAACATCCCTACAACAAAATGGGACGACCAAACAGATTTCCTAATTTTGATAAAGGTGAAATAGGTAGAATAAGAATTGTGCACTCTGGAATAAGATCATAAATAAAGCCCTATATAAAGTGTAACCTAAATAAAGCCCTATATAAAGTGTAAACCAAAAAAAAAATGTATGAAATCATTGTTTATTACATCTGCTTGCATAATAATATTGAAGTTGAAACTAACAACGATCACGTGTATCCTGTCAACCCCTGAAAAACATAATATTGTCTTCTTGACTACTTCCGCAAACCGTGGTCTGGTAAAATGATATATTGTTATAGTGTATGTTAATTAATAATATTAAAATGTCGTTAAACTCGTTAGGAAAATAAATAGAGTTAAAAATCTTTAATATTTAAACACACGCACAGACAAAAGTGTGTTACAGCATGCGGAAGAATATCTTAAGAACGTTTGCAATCTCCCATGCAGAGTTATATGTCTTTGCTCCCTCTTTCTGCGTGGGACATTGAATGTTTTGCTGGAAAAGATGAATGCCCACTCAAATTTATCTATTAGAAATATCAAACTATTACAGAAGAGTGTCAACCATGCACTCTCACAGCACTATAATTAATGTAGTGCAATAGAATGATATACAAATGAATGAAATTATATATACATGTAACTGTAATTTATAGTATAACATAACAAAAAACACCAGAGTTTACTGATTTGTATCACTTCTACGATGAGGTTGAATTTTATCATCCACGCACAGAAAAAAAATATATCTGTACTTTAACGTCACTTTCAGGTAAAGAGATGTGATTTGGTTTTCTGAGACAAGTGCTTGTGACCGTCCACAAGAACTTGCGATCATCCGATGTTCAGTACTTTAGTACTTTGATTCATATCTTTCACATAAAGAAAAGTAATAAAAACATAACAAGGGTTTTATATTTTTTATAAATGTCTTATTTTCCTTATTTCATCTTGATTCATTTTGAACTCAAAATTTGAAAACTTGGAGTTAGCTGGCAATTGTTTCATGCTTTAAACGGATGAACAAGAGGGTTCCGAAATTCCAACAATACAAAACATGACAAGTGAACGTTCTTAATTGATAATCAGTAGCAGGAAAATTACAGAAAAATTTAAGCCTTCCCTTTCGTGCTAAAGTCTATCACAGTTTTCTTTTCGTTATATAGGTGATTTTTTTTAAAGAATTTTGACTAAATATGTTACGTCGATTTCAAGGCGAACAAGATTGCATCAATTAAAGATTGTTTCCGCACATTGAGGATAATTTCTATTGAATCAAATGAACTACATGCCTCGCTACCTTTTAATAAAAAAAAAAGGTCTCGATTTAACAGTAGCCGAGAAAAGGGGGACCGATATATCTAAAAATGGCAATATTTAACGGAAACTGTTTAAACATATTTTAGAATGATAACATTTAGACCCAATAGAATATCTTTGTATGAAATTTTCTATTTTTTAAAATAAGATTTCTCAGAATAATGATGTGCAGCAAATCCCTTTTATGAACATTTGGCTTAATTGTGTATTAAGCTATATTTATCGAACCATTCTCGTTCATACCTAAACGCATCGAAGCTTACCGTTTATACTGTATATCCCGCAATAATATTTATTGAATTTATGACTCTCCGTTTGGAAAATAAGTTGATGTTTCTAATTTATACGACGCTATTCGTTGAAATATTGAACAAAAAGATAAATTCATATCAACAACTGTGGAATAATGTATTGATTATAAATGTACTTTGTCGGTAAACGTGAAATTTATTTGAACGAGCTTTAGAAACAGAACGAAAAACGAGGCTTGCCGAATTTTCTCCTGTTTCAAAGCGAGAACTAATACATTTTATATTTCTGACAATGTACATATATTATTTACAATTTACACCTAGTATTTGAATATAAGTTGTTTAAATATTAACCATTGTCTCTGATTTTTAACAATTATTGAAACGCGGACTCGAAGAAAACCTAAAAATGAACTATTACCAAGAAAGAAATATCCATATTACCGATTGATCAACATGGAAGCGGGTAGCAGGAAAATTTATTTGTACATGTACAAACAAAGCAAAAAAAATGTTGTTTACCTGTTATTTGTATACAATAACTAGCTAATTGCAGGATAAAAGCGAATTACTAAACTGTAACCATTCTTTTTAAACTGGTGCAAAATTAAATGGGGTAAAAAATAAAAAGATACGCTGACTATGCGGTATTGGTTTTTTGTTAAACGCCATTAGGGGATCTATTGTTATTTATTTTTTTGTCATTTGGTCTCTCGTGTAGAATTGTCTCAATGGCATTCATACCACATTTTTTTTTTTATAGATAGTCAGTTTTTTTCTGAAATTCAAAGGGAAAATTATGTTATGATGACCATTTTAGCAACGAAATTATTTATTTATTCTTATAGACAACAAAAGAAACGATATGCACATCACTTATAAAAAAAAATGATAGAAGAAAACAATAACAATTTACTAGAATATGTATTGTTTTGTGTCGTTCTTGATGACACGGTTCGAAAAGTTACCGGACCAAATACGGATAAATTAAAGTCATTATCTGGAGTTTCAAGTTGCGGGATTTAATTTTTGAGTATGGTCAGTGAAGGTGAAACAAGACTGATAACCCTTTCATTCAGAAGAAATATGTGTATGCGTCATTTTTGTGGATTACAGGATAAGGCAGTTTTTAATATGAAAAAATAGGTTTTTTTAGAGAAAGTGCAGCTTTTTGTTACAGCCTTCTACCTGTCTGATCCAAAATCGGATCAAATTTTTCCACCATCCCTGTTTTAAAAAAAATTGTCAGATAAGAGGGGCGGGTCAACTGATCACCCCTTTTCATAACACCCACCCGTCTCAACACGCCGTGTCAGAGAAGGAGGAAATAATAAGTCTTAGGAAGGTTATTCAGAATAATATTAACAACTGTTAAAGGAAATGAACGAAAATAAAATCTGAAACATTTTGTAGGATTCCTTAGCTGCTACATGATTTGTGGGAGACGTCATTACATTTGTAGCATTAATCTAGTACACGTTTTTCGCTAGATGAAAACCCTACTGGGAGGGTAATAACAAATCATCCTGGTCTCTTGTAAAATGTTGTCACATTGGCATTCGTACCATTTCTTCCTTTTTATATTGTAATGTTCCTTTCGGTTGCACCTCTTGGAAAGAAGAGTCGTGTCTGTTTATTTGTTAAAATTTTCAACAAGTAAAGTGACGCACACTCTTAAAGCACACTCTTAAAGCAGAGCAACATAATTTCCCTAAAACTAGATGCATTGTATGTATATAGCATTTTTACACCAATCAATATAATTATAAAAATCCACAGTTTGTTCGAAAGTTCAAACTTTTAATTTTTTTCATTTTCAAAATGCATATCATTGATGCATTTTGTTTTAATCTGTGTCAAAAAAGCGTTTACCAGAACGTAATAGGTGTTTGGACATAACGTAATAGGTGTTTGCACATATAACGTAATAGATGTTTGGACATAATGTAATAGGTATTTGCACATAACTTACATGGTGTTTGCACAAAATGTAAGCGGTATTTGCACATAACGCAATAGTGTAAATATTTAATGTGTTTTGTCGCTTTGCCTTTACGTCCTGTCATTTCTTCTTTATCTTATGTGCAGATGCCTTTTTTTCCTGACACGGCATCTCTATGTTATGTCAAATTAGTAATTCGTTACGTTCTGGTAAACGCTTTTTTGACACGGATTAAAACAAAACGCATCCATGATATGCATTTTGAAAATAAAGATAATAAAAAGTTTGACCTTTCTAACAAACTGTGGATTTTTATATGTTGGTTGGTGTAAAAATTTCTCTATACATACAATGTATCTAGTTTTATGGGAAATATTTTTGCTCTACCTTACGAGTATGCTTTATGCATAAAATTGAGAAAGGAAATGGGGAATGTGTCAAACCGACAACAACCCGACCATAGAGCACAATATCAGGCACAATCCCTCCCGTTAGAGGTTTAGTATCATACTATCATAAAATATATGAGAAGAACATAACCCGTGTCATGCCAACAACTGTTTTTTAAATAAATGAGTTTAATTCCGATGCAAAGACTCTACAAGTGAATCCATGCTTTGAAATTTTCTTCACTTTACAAGAAACCAGGATAATTTGTTATTACCCTCCCAGTAGGGTTTTCATCTAGCGAGAAACGTGTACTAGATTAAGGTAGCACAATACAAAGATTTTTCATCCCCAATCAGACATCTTTAAACTGATGTAATTCCACTCATCTTTCTTTAAATTTTATAAATGAGGTACCAAAAGGAAGAAGAAGGATTAATCTTTCAAATTGTGATAATTTCATTATGACATAATTATTACATAATTAATTTTTATGTAATTAGTTGCCATATTGTGATGTCCATACTTGAATGAATTTAGCTTCTTTGTTATTCATAGCATCCCAAAATACTTGGGATAGATTCTTGCACAACACAGTTTGACCTCCAAAACTGTGTCTCAGATTTTTCCTATTGTATTTCATTCTCTCATAAATCTTCAATGAAGTTTGCAACATAAATTTATAAGAGACCAATAAATTCAATTGGGTATAAAATTTGTTCTATTGATGTTTTTAGAAATCTGAGACACAGTTTTGGAGGTCAAGCTGTGTTGTACAAGAATATATAAAATATTTTAGGATGCTATGAAGAACAAAGACGTTAAATTCATTCAAGTTTGGACATCACAATATAGCAACTAATTACATAATAATTAATTATGTAATAATTATGTCATAATGAAATTATCACAATTTGAAAGATTAATCTTTCGTCTTTCTTTTGGTACCTCATTTATAAAATATAAAGAAGGATGAAATGAATAACATCAGTTTAAAGTTGTCTGATTGGGAGTGAAAAAATCTTTGTATTGTGCTACCTTAATGCTACAAATGTAAAGACGTCTCCCACGGTTCATGTAGCAGCTGAGGAATCCTACAAAATGTTTAAGATTTTATTTTCGTTCATTTCCTTCAACAGTTGTGAATATTATTCTGAATAACCTTCCTAAGACTTACTATTTCCTCCGTCCCTGACAAGGCGTGTTGAGACGGGTGGGTGTCCTGAAAAGCGGTGTTCAGGTGACCCGCCCCTCTTATCTGTCAACTTATTTTTTTAAACTAACAGGAATGTTGGAAAAATTTGATCCAATTTTGGATGAGACAGGTAGAAGGGTGTAACAAAAAGCTGCATTTTCAGGGTTATCAGCCTTGTTTCACCTTCACTGGCCATACTCGAAATTAAATCCCGCAACTTGAAACTCCAGATAATGACTTTCATTTATCCGTATTTGGTCCTTTAACTTTTCGAACCGTGTCATCAAGAACGATACAAAAAAATGCATATCCTAGTAAATTGTTATTGTTTTCTCTTTTTATTCTAAGTGATGTGCAAATCGTTTCTTTTGTTGTCTATAAGAATACATAAATAATTTCGTTGCTAAAATGGTCATCATAACATAATTTTCCCTTTAAATTTAAGAAAAAAACTGACTATCTATAAAAAAAAGATGTGGTATAAATGCCAATGAGACAATTCTCAACGATAGACCACATGACAAAGAAATAAATAACAATAGATCCCCTTATGGCCTTTTTCAAAAAACATACCGCATAGTCAGCTAATCTATTTATTTTTTTACCCCATTTAATTTTTTTCACCAGTTTTAAAAAAATGGTTACAGTTTAGTAATTCGCTTTTTTCCTGCAATTAGCTAGTTATTGTATACAAATAACAGGTAAACAACATTTTTTTTGCTTTGTTTGTACATGTACAAATACATGCTACCCGCTTTCATGTTGATCAATCGGTAATATTGATATTTCTTTCTGGGTAATAGTTCACTTTTAGGTTTTCTTCGAGTCCGCGTTTCAATAATTGTAAAAATCAGAGACAATGGTCAATATTTAAACAACTTATGTTCAAATACTAGGTGTAAATTGTTAACAATATATGTACATTGTCAGAAATATAAAATGTATAAGTTCTCGCTGCGAAACAGGATAAAATTCGGCAAAACTCTCCTTTCGTCCTGTTTCTAAAGCTCGTACAAATAAATTTCACGTTTACCGACAAAGTACATTTATAATTAATACCTTATTCCACAGTTGTTGATATGAATTTATCTTTTTGTTCAATATTTCAACGATATTCGTATGAATTAGAAACATCAACTTATTTTCCGAACGGAGAGTCATAAATTCAATGAATATTATTGCGGGATATACGGTATAAACGGTAAGCTTCGATGCGTTTACTTATGAACGCGAATGGTTCGATAAATATAGCTAAATACACAATAAAATTTTCATAAAAGGGATTTGCTGCACATCCTTATTCTCAAAAATATAAAATTTCATAAAAATATATTCTATTGGATCTAAATGTTATCATTCTGAAATTTATTTTTTGACAGTTCCCGTTAAATATTGCCACTTTTAGATATATCGGTCCCCCTGTTCTCGGCTACTATTAAAGCAAGACACGTATTTTTTTATCAATAGCTAGCGAGGCATGAAGTGCATATGAGTCAATCCAAAGTATCCTCAAAGTGCGGAAACAATCTTCAACTGATGCAATCTTGTTCGCCTTGAAATCGACGTAACATACATATTTAGTCAAAATTCTTTAAACAAAATCACCTATATAACGAAAAAAACTGTGACAGACTTTAACACGAAAGGAAAGGCTTGAATTCTTCTGTAATTTTCCTGCTCCGGATTTTAAATTAAGAAAGTTCACTTGTCATGTTTTGTATTGTTGGAATTTTGGAACCCTCTTCTTCATCCGTTAAAAGTACCATGAAACAATTGCCAGCTAACTCCCAGTTTTCAAAAATCTTTAAATGAGCAGTATGTCATTGATACGATTTGTGTTCTCACGCATCAAGATAAAATAAGGATAATAAGACATTTGTAAAAAACATAAAACCCTTGTTATGTTTTATTACCTTTTTAAAACATCCTTATGTTAAAGATATGAATGAAAGTAATGAAGTACTGAACATTGGATGACCGCAAGTTTTTGTGGACGGTCACAAGCACTTGTCTCAGAAAACCAAATCACATCTCTTTACCTGAAAGTGACGTTAAAGTACAGATATATATTTTTTTCTGAGACAAGTCCTTGTGTGGATGATAAATTCAACCTCATCGTAGAATTGATACAAATCAGTAAACTCTGTTTTTTTTTGTAATACATTATTTTAATATTTGTAAATTACAGTTACATGTTTATATAATTTTCATCCATTTGTATATCAATCTATTGCACTATATTAATTATAATGCTGTGCAAGTGCATGGTGGACACTCTTCTGTAATAATTTGATTTTTCTGATAGATTGAATTTGAGTGGGCATTCATATTTTCCAGCAAAACATTCAATGTCCCACGCAGAGAGAGGGAGCAAAGACAGATAACTCTGCATGAGAGATTGCAAACGTTCTTGAGATATTATTCTGCATGCGGTAACTCACTTGTCTGTACGTGTGTATAAATATTAAAGATTTTTTACTTTATTTATGTTTCTAACGAGTTTAACGACATTTTATTATTATTAATTTATGTTCAAAAATATATATTTTTAGGAGTATCCATTTAAAATGAATTAAGGTGGTACCTAACACTACAGGGAGATAACTATGTAAAATCAGGTTAACGTTTTAGTTACGTTGTGTTGTTAAGGGAATAGTAAGCTTCTCAGTGATCAAAATTAGTGTTTGTCAATCTCATAAATATTATCAGTGTAATATTTCTGATAAAATGGTTGGTTCCAATTTTTTGAAATTTTTATATTTTTGTCAAAGGGTCACAGTAAATACTTAATTATAAATTGAAAATTAAAAGAGCCAAATAAATTTTAGTTTAGGTGTTGGGTACCACCTTAAGAACAAGAATAATGTATATATATAATGTAATTTTGCACTCGATAATGTCCGCGTATTTATTATTATCATGCTTATAGATCGGTTACAATCTCAAAACGAAGGTTACGTATGGTAATTTAGGCGACAGCAATACACATGAATGCCCTCACGGTCATCCAAAGTAAAATAAATAGAAAAGTTGTTCATTAAGATATCATTAGATAAACACACGGAACTAATTTTTTTTTTCTCTTTTTGATTTCTCATTCAATGACCAGCGGCGGAACCAGAATTTTTGAAAATGATGGAGCTGCGTTTGTTGGATCTATAAGCAGTTTGATTAAGAGGGGGCTCGGGACTCAGTTTTCCAAAAACTCCCTGCTAATTCAAAAAAAAAAAAATACAAGATAAGAGGTAGCGAGATATATCTTCGTCCTCGTTCATTATAATCTGAATAGACGCATATATATTGGTTGACCTTGTCAACAGTCTATAATTCATAAATGTTATTCGGCGCCTTCCAAAACCATATGTTATGATTATGTATGCAAGATATGGTGACCTATGAAATGATCCGCTTGGTGCTGATGAAAGAGAACATTACATAAATAAGGCCGTCAGTGCTCTCGTTTGAATAGTTTTACATAATCTTTTCAGGGCCTTTTATTGTTGACTATGCTCGTTTTTATATCAACTTATTTTCCGTAAGGAAATGAGGTTGCATTTTGTTGTGTTTACATGTAGCTTTGTTTTTGCTTCGAATAACAGGGCAGAGCTTTTAGTTTCAGTCGATATACACGCCATCTTGAAATAACTACTTGTCACATATAAATTCTGTTTGGTTGCTTCATGATGTGGTTGATATTCAGCAACAACTATTGGCTTTAAATGAGATAAAGAATTACAGACTGTTCTCTTCTGTGGATATTAAGCAATCAAATGCCGAAAAATCAACTATGTGTATTACATTTCAGATCAAATGTTATTAATTCATGGTCGTTTTATTATGCATTTATTACACACTGAAATTAAAAATTAAAATATCAATCAATAATACGTCTTTATTTGCTTTGCTAATCTGCAAAAGATGGACGAAAGATACCAAAGGGACAGTCAAACTCATAAATCCAAAACAAACTGACAACGCCATGGCTTAAAATGAAAAAGACAAACAGCAAAACAATAGTACAACATAGAAAACTAAAGAATAAACAACACGAACCCCACCAAAAACTAGGGGTGATCTCAGGTGCTCCGGAAGGGTAAGCAGATCCTGCTCCACATGTGGCACCCGTCGTGTTGCTTATGTGATTACAAATCCGGTAAATAGTTTAATTCGGTAGGTCATATTCATGAAAGGGAAGGGGATTGTAGTTACGACGTAAGGAACATATCCGATATCATTTGTGAAACGGTTATTCCATAACGGTCAACCAACTCGTGATGGCGTCCGTAAAATTTACGAAGGGATGATTTCAACTTCACCATTTGGAACTCTTGGTTTAATAGCTTCCTTGTGAGCAGCAAACCTCTATCAAGAAAATCATGATAGGAAATGCAAGCACGGGAATATCGTATCAATTGGGATATATATACCCCGTATGAAGGTGCTGCTGGAATGTTGCTTCTTAGAAATGGAAAGTTCACAATTGGAAAGCTGAAATCATCTCTTTTGTCGTAAAGTTTTGTTTTCAACCGACCCTCATTGTTAATTTATAGATGTTAGTCAAGATATGAAGCCGACTTAACTGTATCTGTAGTATCCTTTATCTCTAGTTCGATTGGATAGATGCGTTCCACATAGTCACCAAATTTTGAATGATTAGTGAAAGAACATCATTTATATAGCGGAAAGTAGAGTTAAAGGATATTGCTAACTTCTTATCTTTCTTCCTAAGAAGTTCCTGCATGAAGTCAGCCTCATAATAATAAAGAAACAAGTCGGCGAGTAGAGGGGCACAGTTTGTTCCCATTGGAATACCGACAGTCTGTTGACAAACACGTCCTCCGAACGTAACAAATATGTTGTCAATCAAGAAATCAAGCATCTTGATAATATCAGTTTCAGAGAATTTTTTGTTTGAATCAGAGTGATTCTTTACAAAGTAGGATTTATCCCTCCCTAAGACAAGATACTTGTATTTACGTTGGCCATTCTTTTTTATGAAGCAAAGTAATACCAACTCTTTCAATTTGTCTTTTAGTTTGGACTGTGGAATACTTGTGTACAGAGTAGAAAAGTCAAATGTTTTAATACTGTGCACGATTTGTTTGCTAAAAATATTTCTGTACAATGTTTTCCAAAATGCATTAAATGTATTTTATGTCTTTTGTCAATCTAGGAACACCTCCAGAGAGAAACACCTCGAGAATCGTGTCTATACATTTGTAAATATGTTAATTTTCAACAAGTAAAGTGAACAAAATATATAAAAAAAAGGATGTATAAAGCACACTCTTTTTAAAAGTAGAACAACATAATTTCCTCTAAAAACTAAATATTTATATAACATTTTTATATCAATCAATATATAAAAATACCACATTTCCAATACTAAATCAACAACCCGATGCACACATATTACCTTCAGTTCACATTCAGCATCAAATGGATATTACCTTGAAAAAGAATACAGCGAAGTAATTAAGAGCTTTTTAGAAAGGTAAAACATATATTTTGTTAATTTTCAAAGTGTATAAATTTTATCACTGATGCGTTTTGTTTTATCAGTGTCAAAAAGCGTTTACCAGAACGTAATAGGTGTTTCCACATAACGCAATTGGTGTTTGGACATAACGTAATAGGTGTTTGCGCATAACGTAATATATGTTTGGACATAATTTAATAGGCATTTGCACATAGCGTAATCGGTGTTTGCACATAATGTAAGCGGTAATTACACATAACGTAATAGTGTTTGCACATAATGATGTAGTTTTTATACATAACTTAATAGGTATTTGCACATAACGCAATAGGTGTTTACACATAAGGTTAACTATGTTTGAACATAGGGTAAACGATGTTTGCACATAGGGGGGACGATGTTTGCACATAAGGTGAACGAGGTTTGCATAAAACGTATAAGTTGTTTGCACATAATGTTAAAGGCATTCGCACATGACGTAATGAATGCTCACAGAGAGTATCAATTGTTCGGCAAAACGCATATGAATTATACCATGATGTGTTGTGTTTTTCACTGGAGATACATATCTATAAACACAACATAACACCAAAAGACTATAATATCATGAGGTTTACATAGAACAAAGGTGTTTCAAAACCAAACCAAAACCGAACATTCGGCATAACAATAACATTTGAGACAGGAAGCAATTTTTAACTAAATTACGTAAAAGAAGAATAGACACAACATAGATAAAATATGAGAAAATGTAAAGGTGGTTGATCATAAGATTTCGAAGTATTCACAGAATATATAGTAGTTAAAGCATAATGTAATGCCTATTGTACACAACAAAGTTTAGCAATAAAATATCATACTACAGTTTGACCAAACAAATAACTAATTTAACATAACACAGAGATGCCATGTCATGAAATACAGAAATTTGCACATAACATAAAGAAGAAACGACAGGTCGTAAAGACAAAGCGACTGAACACATTAAGAATTTACACTATAAGACAGTTCCGGCGTTCCATAACAACCACTGAATTACAGGCACCTGACTTGGGAAAGGCACATGCATACATAATGTGGCGGGGTCAAACATGTTATCGGGGTCCCAACCCCTAACCTGGGATAGTGATATACATGTAACAATACAACATATGCTTATTATAAAATACACAAGACGTGCGATTCATCTGCATTAGAATCACCAATGCAAAAACAAAAATGTTTGAAGGCGAAATAAATTAAAAAATATGTTTTGTCCGTAAATATATTTTTCTACTGTACTCAAAACAGTTTTCCTTGAGAACACTACTATTGTGGATCTTAAGGTCAAGTAACAGTAAATGAAAACCGTCTAGCGGATTCCGCGAAATATTGCGACGTTTTGTACGAATTACGTCCCTTTGACCAGATTTTGCAATGTTAAAATTGCACCCGGCGACTTTTCGATGGGACAACGTCAACGGTAAATTTGACGGAAAGTATGTTACTTCTACGAGAATGAACTTGTTTTTCTAAAATTAAAAATTGAAAATGAATGTGAAAAAAGTCATGAAGACGATCTTCAAAATGAAAATCAGGTGTTTGACTGGCGTCAGGGACGTAGGGTGATAGAGTTTGTCTGTCGACAAGTTAAAACAAGTGTGAAAACTGTTGCTCACTATTATTTCTACATAATTGTGATGAGAAAAAACAGTGTGGTCTCGGAAGTATTCTATATGTAGTATGTCAAAACTGTCCTTACAAAAACCCTAAAAAAACGTAGATGAAAAAACTGTCAAAATAGGTGCAATTTGGGTACCGTCACGTTATATTCACTGGGAAAAGACATCGTCTAGCAGAAAATAAGCAGAAGGGGGTGCAAGTTTGGGACATTTATACTAAAGTTAAAACTTAGTATTGTACGGTAAGACTATATATCCAATATTTTGAAAATTATCACACCAGTCGGAACAAGTAAAAATATTTTCAAATTTTCAAATTAGAGAAAAGGAAATAAACCACATAAACTAATACTGGTCATAAATTCGCCGCTGCTGTCAGTCAGTCATAGATGGCACTAAACTACTTAAATGAATTAACCTTGTTCACGGTTGGAACAACAGTTTAATATTCATACACCGTTTTTAGAATATAACAAATTAAAAATAAACAAAAATGATGTTTCACGATCATTAATCCATCGCTACATTTTGTATTCTAACGTTGTTTCTTTTTGTAATGGTGTTTTCTTTCACGTCCGCAATTTCGATGTTAAAAATAGAACACAAATCTTTAAATAGATACATGTTTAAATAGTATATGGTTTGAAGATTTATACATGGCTTTGTATCCTAATGGTATTGATTCGTGTGGTTGTCTCCTCAAAGGAAATTGTTATATATATATATATATGGGTAAAAATTAACCAAATACAAAAAAATGTACCCTAGCTGAAAGTAGCATCTCAAATATAAACTAGAACTGTTCTCAATTCTATTTCACTCATAAAACTTGAAGGTTGAGAATGAGATTATATCGATCCTCTCTATATCATACTACTACTATATATACCTACTGAAAAATATGCACAGTGTCACAGACTTTCAGTACCTAAAGTAAAATGTAAATCCCGTAAGTAGTCAGTATTTTAATAAGACAGCAACCAGACAACAACACAAGGCCAAAAGAAAATTAAAAAGGAAAAGACATCTTATGATATGCATTTGTACGGGGGTTGCAGGGGTCCTGATCCCGAAATCCCGGACTTTTAAACATGAAATCCCGAGGTCCCGAATTTATAGAAATTTAAATCCCACCAAAAGAATAGCCGGATCCAGAAAGGATCAATCCTGAAATCCCGTGCTTAAAAACACCCGTCCCCGGAGTCCCGTTAAAGGTCCCCCTCATTTATGTAGATGGACTAAATAACAAAACACAATATATCCAGTCATGTCTTAGCCTGTGTGCGATTGTTTTTTTTCTTGTTTTTTATTTCGGTTGAGGGGGGGGGGTATTTTTGTAGGCATATTAAACATAAATATGTACATCTGTTTTTATGTCATATCTCAACCTCCTCATGTTTGGTTTCTTTGGAAATGTTTTTACACGATGTATTTTCTGGAAAATACACTGTACTACAAAGACCGTGCAATGAGAGAAAGTGAAATTCAGAGAGAGAAGCACATTAATTTATTGTCACATATAATTAGATCTCAAAGGGAGTTGCAGAATAACGGATACTGGCGAATGTCAAAATTGAACAAAAAAGTTTGCAAAATTATAAAGAATAACAACGGAAAATAAAATAATTATTTAATACAATAGTGTAGACCATGTACAGAATTAAGAAATCATGTAATGATAGAAGAATTTTACAAAATCATTAATTGAAGATTTTACAGAATAAGCATTATATTTAAAGATAAAAAAAACCATTTAGGTCCACACTTAATATGGACCCTTAAAAAATCGTTGGATTATCTCGGTGTTGCTGGTCAGTAATGAATAAAAAATCACTGGTCAATTTAAAGGTTGTTGTAAGTGATGCAATATATTCTTATTTTCCTGTTCCCCTTATGCAACTTCCAGTTTTATTGAAGTTTACATCCATCAAAGCCTGTTATTACTACCCCCCCTTTATTTGTCGCATGTTGTGTATCGTGTACTGATTCTATATATACTTCGAGCATACATATGTACACTTATGGAACAATAACCATTTAGTAAACCTTTTAAAACGTTTTTGTAGACTTGTATACAATAAATTTTATACAGAACAAAAAAGATATTAACAAAGATTTCAGTTTGTCTGCGTGTTTTACTTGTTAACTTGCAGATGTATAAATAACCACACAACACTCTTTCAAGAATTTGTAGAATCATTGATATATTGTTTGTTTATATATGCGATGTTAAGCAGCAGTATATGGACAGAACACGTTCTGTCGTGATATAGTACCAAAACACAAAATATTACATGTTCCGCCGCTAAAGAAACCGTTTTTTTCAAAATGGCCAAATCATATATCGGAACGGAGAAAAAGTGTAAACATATAACTTACAAGATAGTCTAAGAAATTTACGAATTGGTTTCTTAAAAATGACAAAGTTCAACTATCTCTCATCAGAGCAAATATTAATAAAGATCAAAACCCTGACCACATGCAAACAGACGGCAAAGTGAAAATGTTCTAGGATTCAAACTGTAGATGTTTTGCGGAATAACTATAAAGGGGGCGGACGGACGGAAGGACGGGCGGCCAGATGGAATGACGGGCGGACAGAGGTACAGGGGTAGTTGAGGGGGGCATAAAAAACTATAGCTTCAATTACATCTTTTTATATTGCGTCAACTTGTAGACAGTAACCCTGATGATTTCTATTTTTAAGCTTTTACCATTTTTGCGTTCATGTACTTACAATGTATTTTTGTCTGAATTAGTAATTGTTTTAGAAATGTATATTAATAATGAACATAAATGTATCATATTTTTTACAACGTATAATTTCTTTTTAAAATGTTCCATAAAAGAAGGTCTGATTGGGGTTTACGGAATACAGAATAATGGGCAAAAATTGCAGAATAAAATGCAAAAAAGAAAAGGAGTATAATGGGGTGCTAAAATATAAAGAATAAAGAATATTGGTAAATACTAAATAAGAATTAATGATAATTATCCAGACTCTTATAATTAAAAGAATCTATCAATACGAAACACATAATCATCGTGCATAATCAACACGAAGAACGTTGGAAATTATTAGCATGATAATTTGACGTTATGTAATAAAAATTACGACGTCACGAATTTTGATGGTTTTTTTTTGCCAAAATGTTGGGTTTGCGTCGCTTCTACAGGGAAAATGAAGTCGGTGACCATATTTTTTTTTAATATCATCTAATTTGTAGGACAGAGAGGAAGAAAATATTAATTTAAAAAAAAATTCTATGGAGCGGTTCACATGATTTATACCGGAAACCGAAAATTGTAGAAGAAAAATACAGATTTCCCCTATATATTCAATGTAATTTAGTACCCTCTCGGACCATTTTAGAAATGGATTTTTCTTGAAAACGAAGTCGGTGACATATACTTTTTTTTACATTTTCTGATGTATATTTTCAATATCTAATTGAGTTCTAATTTTTTTTAAAAATCTATGGACTAGTTCATTTACTGATCCTTGACCTTAAACGTAATTTTGTACCTTTGTCGATTGTCCATTTACCATCGTCTATGTTGATTTTGCATCGACGAACAACAATATCAACACCATCTGTACTAGTAACATCATCAATATCTTCTTTCAGTAACCTCCTCAAAAGACATGTTTTTCCAGCTGATTCCTTACCAACAATCATAACTCTAACAAAATGCCTTTGTTCAGTTTTTGAACTTTGCATGATGTTATAGTATCGGATTCTATCTCTCTCTGGTAATCGGTTAATAGCCTCAGGTAAAACTTAAATCAAACAATATAAATGAATATGATGAAGTCATTAGTTACACATGAATATAGAAAACGCTTGACGTTGACAAAATATAAAATGTTTACTAAAATTGAATCACTTGAAATATAAGAAATGTATTTCTATCGTGCATAGCTATGAACCCGTTTCTAGGTTCGACTTTTCATTTTTTTTTACTTTCAATTATTCAACGTTTGATCTAGGTTTTGGGTTTTCAAGGTTTTTGGCCTCTAGCATCAGCTATATTCAATGTCAAAATACTGGTGCATTAAACTTGCTAGTGTTGCATGACTACTACAAATACGTGAGTTCTTCTTCTTGGTGATTATTTATCCCACGGATCTTTTTTACATTTATTGTTATACAATATTGGAAGTAAATGAAAGTGTCCCGTTATGTTTATGGTTGCACTTATAACATGTATAATGTGCAGCTAAATGAAATGGTAAGATATTCACTACATCAATCACACCAGACATGGCCATTTCGAATAGTGATATGGTATCTCATAAAGGGGACGAACATTTGATATTCTGGGGAGGGGGGGGGGGGCAGGAGGATTTTGAAAATAAATAACTCAGCCTTCATAATCACAAAAATAAATGGTTTGTTCTGTGGTAGTTTGAAAATAAATTACCTGACTTGCAAAGTATTGAAAATAAATAACTCAGCAGGTCTAATGGAAAGTATGAGTTGGCGCCAGATTCTTTATAAATTCATTTCATTTCCCCCAAAAATCGTGAAACACTCCCACTTTTTTTAATAATAAAAGATAAAAGAAAGAATATTATTTAAATATACTTGAAATGTCTGAAAATTGGTTTCATTTAACTTGAGGTATATTGTCTCAGGAAACCTTACCTCACTTTTATTTTAACAGGGCCGTAAATTAACTACATTGAGTCAAATGCCTCATGTAGGAAATTTCAAAACCAAACGCTTGTTTCCGTATCAATCTGTGTTCACGGCGAGTGCCTTGCAAGAAGCAAGTTCTTCTTTCCTTCAGATGTAGCCCTGATTTTTCAGGATCAATGTTTCGTATTTATTTGTCTTGTGTTCATTGATTGCCCTTATGTATTCTGTTAGTGGTGCATTCCTTTTATAATCAAGTAATTTTGTTATGAACTTGATCATGAGTTTTAAAAAAAGCAGCCACAGACTTAACTATGTGAATTCCATTTTTGCTTTATCATGCACATTGGTCTTGTGATGTTGTCCCTGGAAACTTAAGTCTTACACTGAATATTTTGCATTTTGCTTTGAGATCAAAACATTTTCAAAAAATTATTTAAACAAAACTTGAATTTTCAGATTATGAAAGAGTCTTTCACTCAGAAAGCATGATTTTGCATCATTTGTTCGATAGCTTTTTTGGCCTTCAGTGGCTCCAAAAACCCATAAAAAAATTTGACTCTCTCCGCTCGGCGAAAGATGTTTGCCAATACTTTTAAAAGAGGCTAGTTACAACTTGAATGCTATGTATGTACGCATTTGTGATGATAATTCTGATTAAATGATACATTATGAAAATGAATAATCAGTCCCTTGCTCTAATGAAAATGAAAAACCTTGCTTCAATAAAGCAGAAAATGAATAATCTGTCCTCTTAGTTTGTAAAAATAAATGACCGATCAAAACCAAATCCTGTTGCCCCCCCCCCCCCCCCCCAGGAATATCTAATGGTCGTCCCCTAACTACCACTGGGACAACGCCTATTCTAGTGGAAAATAAGTTCCTTTGGATATCATTAGTTCAGTAGTCAGTGCCATATTTGATATCTTTTTTTTTAGTATTCCCCATGGATAAATTGGAATTAATAAGAATATAATGCTTCAATTTCGTTAGACAAATAATACGGTTTATGTATCTATATTTCTATGTACCAGGTTTTCATATGTTTGGGTTTTAGTTAGGAATGTCAAAAGATCTGAATCTTAATACTCGAGTACTCGGTCATAATACTCGGGAGTACTCGAGTACTAGATTGCAACTTTGCTTGCTATTTATTAGGATATGGAATTTTGGTAACTATCTTTCATTAATAAAGGCAACAGTAGTATACCGATGTTAGATGTTCATAAATCGTTTGAGGAAAAAAACAAATCCGTGGAACAAACTAAAACTGAGGGATACACATTAAATATAAGAGGAGAACTACGACACAACAATTTAACACACACAGAAACAAACTATAATATAACAATGGTAATTTTCCTGACTAGGACATTTTAAGAAAAAATGACGGGTTAAACCTGCTTTGTGGCCAGCCAAACTACCGCTCATATGGCAATACTAAATATAATATTAAAATGACAACATTACATGACAGGACTACAATACAAATAATTAAGGAACATACAGGACAGAGAAACACACACATAATAGATATCAGAAGGTAACAGGTTTATGATTAAATACGCCAAACGCGTGTTTTGTCCATCCGTGACGCTCAGATCAAATAGGTTTGAAAGCCAAAACAAGTACAAAGTGGAAGAACTCCGAAAACCAAAAGTTCCAAAAAGAGTATAGAGCGATTATTGACACTTCATCGAACGACATGCAAAGTATAAACAAATTCTTACCAGTTTTCAGTGTCTGTTGGGTCTTACACTCCGTATATTGGCTTTTGGCGTAGTTATCACAAGAACACATTCTCAATTCATAATACGTTCCAGGTGACAAATTTTTAAATTTATATTCAAGATAGCCCTCTTCGTTCGTCGATACGTCTGTAGCAGAAGGTGTCAAGATATTCCATTCTCCAGACCAGTGGAGTCGTTGATGAAATTCATAATCAAGGCAGTCATCCTGATCATTAATGTTCCATTTAACGGTTATTGACGAATCGGTACATTCCACAATGTCAAAGTTTTGTGGAGCTGTTTGAATGTAAATAGATTTATCAAATGTTACATCGGTATGTGATATTTAACAAATTTATTGAAACAAACAATATTTCATAAAAGTGATACTCCATTTAATTGTATTATGCAGTTACATGTAAGTGATTACTTATTATCGCGCTGTCTCAAATCACTAACGACATGTCTTCGCGGTCTTAGATTATTGGATACAAATTTTTGTGGTCTTTACCGATTATGACATTTTTACCGAGTGTATATGGAACGCCGGAACTGTCTTATAGTGTAAATATTTAATGTGTTTTTGATTTGCCCTTACGTCCTGTCATTTCTTCTTTATTTTATGTGCAGATGCCTTTATTTCCTGACACGGCACCTCTGTGTTATGTCAAATTAGTAATTTGTTTGGTCAAACAATTGTATGATATGTCATTGCTAAACTTTGTTGTGAAAAATATGCATTACATTATGCTGTAACTACTATATATTCTGTGAATACTTCGAAACTTTATGATCAACCACCTTTACATTCTCTCATATTTTATCTATGTTGTGTCTATTTTTTTTTACGTAAGTCAGTTAATAATCGCATCCTGTCTCAAGTGTTATTTTTATGACAAATGTCTAAACGCCTTGTTTTGGTACACCTTTGTTTTATGTAACTCTCATAATATTATAGTCTTTTGGCGTTATGTTGTGTTAATACATATGTATCTCCAGTGAAAAACACAATACATCATGGTATAATTCATATGCATTTTGCCGAACAATTGATACTCTCTGTGAGCATTTATTACGTCATGTGCAAATGCCTTTTACATTATAAACTTATACGTTTTATGCAAACCTCGTTTACCTAATGTGCAAACATCGTTCACCCTGTGTGCAAACATCGTTTACCTTATGTGCAAACACCTATTACGTTATGTGCAAATACCTATTAAATTATGTATAACAGCTACATTATTATGTGCAAACACTATTACGTTATATGCAAATACTGCTTACATTATGTGCAAACACCATGTAAGTTATGTGCAAATGCATATTACATTATGTCCAAACATCTATTATGTTATGTGCAAACACCTATTACGTTCTGGTAAACGCTTTTTTGACACAGATTAAAACAAAACGCATCAATGATATGCATTTTGAAAATGAAGAAAATTAAAAGTTTCTAACAACTGTGGATTTTTATAGTAATTATATTGATTGGTGTAAAAATGCTATAAACATACAATGTATCTAGTTTTATGGGAAGTTATTTTGCTCTACTTTAAGAGTGTGCGTAATGTATCCATGCTTTGAAAATTTGTTCCCTTTACTTGTTGAAAATTGTAACAAATATACAGACACGACTCTAGCTTTCAAGAGGTGCAACCGAAAGGAACAATACGATATAAAAAGGAAGATGTGGTACGAATGCCAATGTGACTACTCTTCACAAGAGACCAGGATGATTTGTTATTACCTAACCAGTAGGGTTTTCATCTAGCGAGAAACGTGTACTAGATTAATGCTACAAATGTAATGACGTCTCCCATGATTCATGTAGCAGCTAAGTTATCCTACAAAATGTTTCAGATTTTTGTTTTCGTTCATTTCCTTTAACAGTTGTTAATATTATTCTGAATAACCTTCCTAAGACTTATTATTTCCTCCGTCCCTGACAAGGCGTGTTGAGACGGGTTGGTGTCCTGAAAAGGGGTGTTTAGGTAACCCTACCCTCTAATCTGAAATATTTGTTTAAACTAACAGGGATGTTGGAAAAATTTGAACCGATTTTAGATCAGACAGGTAGAAGGGTGGAACATAAAGCTGTAATTTCTAAAAAAAAAACCCTATTTTTTTCATATTAAAAACTGCCTTATCCTGTAATCCACAAAAATGACGAATACGCATATTTTTTTCTGAATGAAAGGGTTATCAGCCTTGTTTCACCTTCACTGGCCATACTCGAAATTAAAACCCGCAACTTGAAACTCCAGATAATGAAATTCATTTATCCGTATTTGGTCTGGTAACTTTTCGAACTGTGTCATCAAGAGCGATACAAAAAAAATACATCTTCTAGTAAATTGTAATTGTTTTCTTCTATTATCTTTTTTATAAGTGATGTGCATATCGTTTCTTTTGTTGTCTTTAAGAATAAATAAATAATTTCGTTGCTAAAATGGTCATCATAACATAATTTTCCCTTTGAATTTCAGAAAAAAACTGACTATCTATAAAAAAGATGTGGTATGAACGCCAACGAGACAATTCCCCACGAGACACCAAATGACAAAGAAATAAATAACAATAGATCTTCTTATGGCCTTGAAGAAAAAAAACCATACCGCATAGTCAGCTATTCTATTTAGTTTTTAACCCCATTTAATTTTTCACGAATTTAAAAAAAATGGTTACAGTAATTCGCTTTTATTCTGCAATTAGCTAGTTTTTGTATACAAATAACAGGTAAACAACATTTTTTTTGTTTTGTTTGTAAATGTACAAATAAATTTTCCTGCTACCCGCTTTCATGTTGATCAATCGGTAATATGGATATTTCTTTCTTGGGAATAGTTCATTTCGAGTCCGCGTTTCAATAATTGTAAAAATCAGATACAATGGTTAAGATTTAAAGAACTTGTGCTCAAATACCAGGTGTAAATTGTAAAAAATATATGTACATTGTCAGAAATATAATATATAGTTCTCGCTGCGAAACAGGAGAAAATTCGGCAAGCCTCGCTTTTCGTCCTGTTCTAAAGCTCGTACAAATAAATTTCACGTTTACCGACAAAGTAGATTTATAATCAATACATTACTCCACAGTTGTTGGTATGAATTTATCTGTTTGTTCAATATTTCAACGAATATTGTCGTATAAATTAGAAACATCAACCTATTTTCCGAACGGAGAGTCATAAATTCAATGAATATTATTGCGGGATATACGGTATAAACGGTTAGCTTCGATGCGTGTAGTTATGAACGCGAATGGTTCAATAAATATAGCTAAATACACAATTAAGCCAAATGTTCATAAAAGAAATTTGCTGCACCTCATTATTCAGTTTCCGTTAAATATTGCCATTTTTAGATATATCGGTCCCCCTTTTCTCGGCTACTGTTAAAGCGAGACGTTTTTTTTAACAGCTAGCGAGGCATGAAGTTCATATGATTTAATCCAAATTATTCTCAAAGTGCGGAAACAATCTTGAATTGATGCAATCTTGTTCGCCTTGAAATCGACGTAACATATTTAGTCAAAATTCTTTTAAAAAATCACCTATATAACAAAAAGACACCTGTGACAGACTTTAACACGAAAGGGAAGGCTTTAATTCTTCTGTAATTTTCCTACTACTGATTATAAATTAAGAAAGTTCACTTGTCATGTTTTGTATTGTTGGAATTTCGGAACGCTCCTGTTTCATCCGTTTAAAGCACCATGAAACAATACCCAGTTTTTAAAAATCTTTAAATGTGCAGTATGTCATTGATACGATTTGAGTTCTCAAAATGAATCAAGATAAAATAAGGATAATAAGACATTTGTAAAAAATATAAAACCCTTGTTATGTTTTATTAATTTTTGAGAACATCTTTACATGTATGTGAAAGATACGAATCAAAGTACTGAAGTTCTGAACATCGGATGATCACAAGTTCTTGTGGACGGTCATAAGCACTTGTCTCAGAAAACCAAATCACATCTCTTTACCTGAAGGTGACGTTAAAGTACACATATATATTTTTTCTGTGCTTGGATGATAAAGTCAACCTCATCGTAGAATTGATACAAATCAGTAAACTCTTTTTTTTGTTATACATTATTTTTATATTTGTAAATTACAGTTACATGTAAATATAATTTTCATCCATTTGTATTTCATTCTATTGCACTATATTAATTATAGTGCTGTGCACATTGCATGGTGGACACTCTTCTGTAATAATTTGATTTTTCTGATAGATTGAATTTGAGTGGGCATTCATATTTTCCAGCAAAACATTCAATGTCCCACGCAGAGAGAGGGAGCAAAGACAGATAACTCTGCATGAGAGATTGCAAACGTTCTTGAGATATTCTTCCGCGTGCGGTAACACCCTTTTTTCTGTACGTGTGTATAAATATTAAAGATTTTTTTTTACTTTATTCATGTTTCTAACGAGTTTAACGACATTTTCATATTATTAATTTATGTTCAAAAAAATATATTTTTAGGAGTATCCATTTGAAATGAATTAAGAACAAGTGATAAGGAATGTAATTTTGCACTCGATAATGTCCGCGTATTTATAATTATCATGTTTATAGATCGGTTACAATCTCAAATCGAAGGTTACGTAATGGAAATTCAAGCAGTTTGATTAAGAGGGGGCTCGGGACTCAGTTTTGCCAAAACTCCCTGCTAATTCAAAAAAAAAAAACAAGATAAGAGGTAGCGAGAAATATCTTCGTCCTCGTTCAATATAATCTGAATAGACGCATGTATAATGTGTTGACCTTGTCAACAGTCTATAATTCATAAATGTTATTCGGCGCCTTCCAAAACCATATGTTATGATTATGTATGCAAGATATGGCGACCTCTGAAATGACCCACTTGGTGCAGATGAAAGAGAACATTACATAAATAAGGCCGTGAGTGCTCTCGTTTGAATTATTTTTTTTCGGGGCCTTTTATTGATGACTATGCGGTATGGGCTTTGCTCATTGTTGAAGGCCGTATAGGCCAAGGTTGTTAATGTCTGTGTCATTTTGGTCACTTGTGGAGAGTTGTCTCATTGGCATTCATACCACGTCTTCTTTTTTTATATCAACTTATTTTCCGTTCACATTTTCCGTAAAGAAATGAGGTTGCATTTTGTTTTTTACATTTAGCTTCTTTTGCTTCGAATAACAGGGCAGAGCTTTTAGTTTCAGTCGATATTCACGCCATCTTGAAATAATCACTTGTCAAATATAAATTATGTTTGGTTGCTTCATGTTGTGGCTGATATTCAGCAACAACTATTGGCTTAAATGAGATAAATAATTATAGTCTGTTCTCTTCTGAGGATATTTAGCCATCAAATGCCTGTGTATTACATTTCAGATCAAATGTTATTAATTCATGGTCGTTTTATAATGCATATATTACACACTGAAATTGAAAATTGAAATATCAATCATTAAAAAGTCTTTATTTGCATTGCTAATCTGCAAATAAACTCATCATAGATACCAGGACTAAATATTGTATATACGCCAGACGCGCGTTTCGTCTACAAAAGACTCACCAGTGACGCTCTGCAATATGCACGATTTGTTTGCTAAAAAATGTTCCTGTACAATGTTTTCAAAAATGCATTAAATGTATTTTCTGACTTTTGTCAATCTAGGCACACCTCCAGAGAGACACACCTCGAGAATCGTGTCTATATATTTGTAAATATTTTAATTTTCAAAAAATAAAGTGAACAAAATATAAAAAGAATGGATGTATAACGCACACTCTTTAAGTAGAACAAAAAACTAAATATCTATATAACATTTTTCTATTAATCAATATATAAAAATACTACATTTCCAATACTAAATCCACAACCCGATGCACAGTTCACATTCAGCATCCAATAGATAATACCTTGAAAAAGAATACAGCGAAGTAGTTCAGAACTTTTTAGAAAGCTAAAACTTATAATTTTCTTAATTTTCAAAGTGTATATCACTGATGCGTTTTTTTTTTAATCTGTGTCAAAAAAGCGGTTACCAGAACGTAATAGGTGTTTGCACATAACGTAATTGGTGTTTGGACATAACGTACTAGGTACTTGAACCAAACGTAATAGACATAATGTAATAGGCATTTGCACATAGCGTTATCGATGTTTGCACATAATGTAAGCGTTATTTGCACATAATGATGTAGTTGTTATACATAACTTAATAGGTGTTTGCACATAACGCAATAGGTGTTTGCACATAAGGTAAACTCTGTTTGCACATAAGGTAAACGATTTTTGCACAGAGGGGGAACGATGTTTGCACATAAGGTAAACGGGGTTTGCACAAAACGTATATGTTGTTTGCACATAATGTAAAAGGCATTTGCACATGACGTAATGAATGCTCTCAGAGAGTATTAATTGTTAGGCAAAACGCATAGGAACTATACCATGATGTGTTGTGTTTTTCACTGGAGATACATATGTATAAACACATAAACACAACATAACGCCAAAAGACTATAATATCATGAGGTTTACATAGAACAAAGGTGTATCAAAACAAAACCTATAGAACATTTGGCTTAACAATCATATTTGAGAGAGGACGCAATTTGTAACTGACTAGCGTAAAAGAAGAATAGACACAACATAGATAAAATATGAGAGAATGTAAAGGTGGTTGATCATAAAGTTTCGAGGTATTTACAAAATATATAGTAGTTAAAGCATTATATAATGCCTGTTGTACACAACAAACTTTAGCAAAGACAAATCATACTGCTGTTTGACCAAACAAATAAAACTAATTAGACATGACACAGAGATGCCGTGTCATGAAATACAGACATTTGCACATAACATAAAGAAGAAACGACAGATTGTAAAAACAAAGGGACAGAACACATTAAATATTTTCACTATAAGACAGTTCCGGCGTTCAATAAGTGTAGATTCGCATGATGGGTTATGCATGCATTCTGTTCTTTGGTCGGGTTGTTGTCTCTTCGACACATTCCCCATTTCCATTCTCAATTGTATAGCAGTAGACGCTTTCCCTATCGATCCACCCTGTCTCTCTCCTTTTATTTGTTATCTAGATTTGTCGTTGTTTTATACTCTGTATACCTATATACTTGCGTATGTTGCATTGGTTAAAACAAAGTAAGATGTAATTGATTTATATTATATGACTGTAGTGATATATAGTAAATAACTTCTATGTCATTTTGTCTTTAGTGGGGTGTATTCCTCAATAGCAATTATACCACATTTTTGGTACTAAAAGAGGGACGAAAGTTACTAGAAGGACAGTCAAACTCATACATCGAAAATAAACTGACAACGCCATGGCTAAACATGAAAAGACTAACAGACAAACAATTGTACACATAACACAACGTGAACCCCACCAAAACTAGGGGTGATCTCAGCTGATCCGGAAGGGTAAGTAGATCCTGCTCCACATGTGGCACCCATCATGTTACTTATGTGATACAAATCCGGTAAATAGTCTAATTCGGTAGGTCACATTCATGAAAGGAAAGGACATTGTAGTTATGACGTAAGGAATATATCCGATATCATTTGTGAAACGGTTATTCCATAACGGTCAACCAACTCTTGATGGCGTCCGTAAATGTTAGCACCAAGTCAGAAATATGACAGTTGATTCCAATAGTTCCGTTGGTTGTTAAAGGCGAGTATTTGGTTTTGAGTGTTTTGAAGCACGTCCCCTACTTTAATTTATTTGGGAGTTCGTCATTTTTTGTTATAATATATTTAATCTAGACAAGACGTTTTTAACTTGATTTTCATTTTATATTAAATTGCAAATTATGTCTAGGTTAATATATCAACACCATACAAATGTGATTAAAAATCGTTTATTCAATAAAAATTAAACCATACAACTCTTGATTGACATTAGAAGGACATGGTGCTATGTTAAACAAAAAGGTTTCTCTAACATTTAAAACAAAGAAGTTGTATCAGTAGCAGACCATTTACAACGATTTCATTTTTCATTTTTATCTGGATAACGTATTTCTTCAATTGGGAAATAAAAAATCCAATCCCGGATTCAATTAATATAAACTATAGTGTATTCGATACCTCTCTAACTGTTACAAATTAAGATGACGTTATTTTATGTTATTGGTAGATTTTGATATTTTTTTTTATTAAAAGATGTACTTGTATTATGAAAAGATCTTACATTCTTATGACTGATTCACCTAAGTTTCATGATCCTACTCTAAGTAATTCAATGTGTTTTACTATTTCTTAGGACCTTGATCTTATATTTCAAAGCTTGAGATAAAACTGAATACCAGATAGACCAAAAATAATAGAAAATAAATCATTATCATACTCAAATGTTTCAAGCAGTTAAAAAGTAATTGTGTTATTATCTACGTTCAGGAGAAGTTAACAGTTTGTGGTTTTTTTCTTTTAAATAGGATTCAATACATTAAATGTAAGTAACTCTATTGCTGGAAGCTTAGTGAACAGAATTTGATCGTCGATGGTGTCTATTGTCCCTTGAAGATTGACCACTACCATGCAGGTATACAATTCTTCTGATGTGTGAGATTCAATATGATCAAAAAGGCAAATAAGGCATTTACCGATGAAATGAGTACTTCTAATGAATTTATTTTATTAGAAAGGATTCCAGTTGTTTGTTTACTGCCTTTTAAAAAAAAAATGATGTAATACACAGTATTCAAGCTAGATATAAGAAGATGATGTATAAGTGCCAATGAAATAACTCTAAATCCAAGTCATAATTTATAAAAGAGAATCATTATAGGTTAAAATGATCTATAATTGCCAACATCTGTTCTTATCTTTTCTCGAAAAACGGTTTGACGCAGTCTAATGTTAACTGATAGTGAAATATATTACTCGTAAAAAAATATAAGAGTTAACGCCTTAGTTGGAACAGGATCCGCATCTTTGATAAATCCATTGTCGTCAAATCCTTTTTAACAATTTTTAAAATGGTAACTTAATACCCGTTATCATTCATGGGAAACGGAAAAGGAAATTTCTAAATAAATCAACCTAATTCACATTCAAAGAACAAAATAGATAATCCTATTATACAATAACTGTAAAAGTAAACTTCAACAAAATTGTCTTGATAATTGCCCCTTGTTCAATGAATGTATTTGACAGTGAACATCACTGCATCAATCATAAAACACTATTTTAAGTCATTATATTTTTTTTTAATTGAAATCTGGATTGAAATAACAAGAATTATGCATTTAACTGGTACAATATAACAACTGGTCAACTTGAAAACCCGTGTCTGAATAATGAAAACTGTTTGTATTAGTCCATTCTTTCCACGAATAAAATCTTTTTCGACTGTATATGTCTACAGAAGTCTATAGGAATCATTTGGGAGTAGATATTTCCTGTGACTGAAACATCTTGTATGTTTTTGAGGTCTATACAAGTATGTTTGTACAGCAATACAACGTATTTGAAATATTAACAACCCGGTGCAAATTTCTACTAAAATCAGAATTAATTGTATCGTAAGCCTATTACAAGCACTTACCCATCCGTTGTCGTGTTATTCTTTGCAAAATGTAAAGTCCTACGGCTATCACTGAAAAGAGAAATGCATTAATTTGCATAAAACGAGAACGACAAATGTAATATCATTAGAAATAAAAGCGATTTGAATATATGACAAAAATGGTAACCAACGAAAATAAAGCCATTGTACAACTCTAGGTGTACAGTCTTGAAAAATTTTGTCTACCACTCATGTGAAAGTTTGACATTTGGTTGATACACATCAAGGCATTCGATCTCATTTCGTTTGGAGTTCATGTGATTTCTGCAGTTTGTTACCTTTATTTTTCCTAATTGATTTAAGAGATTTGAACATTGGTAGCCTTAATTATTCCGTTTCATGCCCGTTGTAATGTTTTATCAGATTATTTAGGTACATTTACTATAACTTTTCTAAATAAGACATTTAAGCGAGCAGATAAATTGAACTGAAAGTCATTAAAAGGACTTGTGAACTTCAGTATTTCACTTTTCACACCAATTTTGTTTTGTTTTTCGTATAATTTAAATATCCTTTTCTGTGTTTAGAAGCTTGGCACAATGTTTATGCAATTATAAGTCATACTTCATTTGCAGTGTAGTCAGTAGCCTGTTGTTCAGGGGTTGTCGTTTGTTTGTGTGGTTCATAGGTTATTCTCGTTTTTCGTTTTTTTTTTTATAAAGATTAGATCGGTGGGTCCGTGTTGAAGGCTTTTCTTTGACCAATAATTGTAAAATGTGTATACATTGTGACTTGGATGAAGAGTTGTCTCATTGGCACTTATACCACACCTTCTTATTTATTGATATTAATGAATGACGGCTTTTGGTATATTGTTTATCAAAAACTTATAAAAACAACCAGGCTTATAAAACGCGTGTATGCCAGACAAACGCATCATGACGTTCGAATTGTAAAGATAAATTATCAAGTACAAAGTTAAAGAGCACTGAGGACTCACAATTCCGAAAAGCGTAGAATCTTCTGACTTCTTAGTGCATGAAATGTTGATTACAAAAACCTACTGACAAATTTACCATGATAATATTTAGAGTAGATATATATATATATATATGCATTTTGTAAAAACTTACGTAGATATGTTGAAGCTAGTACACAGATATACACGGCTGCTGTGGTACGATATTCATCTGTAATAAAAATTTTGCATTGTAGAATGCAACATACCTCGAAAAACATTTTTTTTCTTTTTTCATCTCTTTTATAAATTAGATACGTCAAAAAGGCTATGTTAATACAAAGAACACTTTCCAATTGAGATCTAGAGACGACGAAAAACATATTCGGTCAAAATGTTGGCGACTCAGATTCAAGCTGCCGTGCTATTCACGTTAATTAGGACTAAAATATTCACTTCTCTGTGTATTTCATAACCGGGTCTATTGTCATTTGATGTCTGCCATTTTAGTTTCATTGAAAATGTAAAATCTCTCGTTTGCGTTATTTATCATGATTAAATTTGTTGAAAGTCTGTAATATGACATGTTTAACAACAAGTATCACATACATTTAACATTAATTATCAAAAGTCCATGAAAATGATGTCAAGGTCAGATAAACAATGCCAAACAATGTATACAAAACACAATAAATTTAAATTGACACATAAAATTGGGAAATGAGGTAAAGGTGATATGAATAAAATATTGTTGACCAAGAACTTATAGTATTTGACAATTTGACAAAACTATTAAAACTTAACCTTGATCAATAAACCATGAAAATGATGCCAAGTTTATATAAACACTGGAAACGGACATGTAAAACTTACAATCATTCTTTCCACCATACATAATGGTAGTAAATGAAAATAACACTGTATACATATTGTGCGATCAAAAAGCTTATATCAGATGTTTTGTATTTTTTTTATCAAATCCGAACTTACTTGTAGGTAGCACTAGATTGTATTTGTAGTCGTTAAAGGTCTTCATGATCTTGGATTCATTAAACCTATGAAAACATTTAAAAGAATTACGTTATCATAATTCATCATTACAATTTTTGTAATAACGTGTTTTAAAATAATGGCATATTCATTTTTGGTGAGTTAAAAATTCTTTAAAGGTTTTAGATAAAACATGTGCTTTTGGTGGTCCTTTTAATTCGGATGAAAGTTATGATTTGACTACTCTCTACACTAAACAGTCACACAATTTTATCAAGAAAATGAATTCATATTTAATTAAATGGTTGTTTTGAGAAATTTCATTGCAAATTTAATTTACTGTCACTCTTTTAAAGCCTCTTCTGTAACAAAAATGGCAAGTATGCTTGATACACCTTCTGGAAATGTGAAGATATGATTGAAGCTTTGAATATTCTCCTTAACAACAGATATTAACGTTTAGACGATAAAGTGTATCAACAGGTAGTAGGTAATTGTATGAATAACATTTTATGGCCAAACTCATCAACAAGTAGTAGGTATTCCTATGGGCACTAATTGTGCCCCTTTAATAACAGAATACTTCCTGTATTGGTATGAATCACAATTACTGGCCAATCTCAGTAAAGACACGCCAGTGTTACATTTGGTTGGCACATTACACAAAAACTACCGTTATCTTGATAATATTTGTTTGTTAAATAATCAAGAGTTCTCTAAATGTACTACCATAATTTAACAAAAGGAAATTACATTTAATACATATAACATAAACACCAGTAGTTGTCCTTTTCTAGATTAAGACATTTCAATTTCATTAGGAAACTCTTTACTAACATTTGCGACAAAAGGAAACGATTTTTCATTCCTCATTATTAATTTTCCTTTTTTTGACGGCGACGTACCTTTGGCTTTAATTATAGTACGGTGTGTAAATATCCCAACTCGTTCGTTATGCCCGAGTGTGTAGTGATGTTATAGATTTTAACGAACGTAATAAATGCATCACTGCTTGATTATTTAGTCAGAAATTTCGTTACCATACATAACCTAAAACATTTACTAAATTTTATAGATAAAAAGATTTGAATAATACTTTTTTTGCTGTACCTTATAAAAAAAAACTTATCACAAACGGTATTTAATATTTACTAAAAGCGCAGAAATCACTATGAAATCCTTTTAACTCATCGAACCTATAAACAAACTTCTATGTAAAGGTTATCTTATTAACTTAACTAAAACAGTATTCTTTTCTAATGATTTTTGGGTTAAAAAAACACACATACACGTTTATTTTCTATTTAGAGATTGTTTTATCTATACATAAAACGATATATATTTTTTTTTATAAAGTTAAATTTAAAGTCCATTTGCCTGTCGATACTATTATTTCGGCATTGCACAAGTCTTGTCTTCATGACTGTCCATGGCATTAGAACAGTAAATTCCTGGGATGTTAAATTGAGAATGGAAATGGGGAATGTGTCAAAGAGAAGGTAACCAACAGGTCGTCAATGTAGCGAGAAATTCCCGCACCTGGAGGCGTCATTCAGCTGGCCCCTAAACAAATATATACTAGTTCAGTGATTATGAACGCCATACTAAACTCCAAATTATACACAAGACACTAAAATTAAAAATAATACAAGACTAACAAAGGCCAGAGGCTCCTGACTTGGGACAGGCGCAAAAATGCGGCGGGGTTAAACATGTTTATAAGATCTCAACCATCCCTCTATATCTCTAGCCAATGTAGAAAAGTAAACGCATAACAATACGCACATTAAAATTCAGTTCAAGAGAAGTCCGAGTCTGATGTCAGAAGATGTAACCAAAATGACAATTATACATATATAACAACAGACTACTAGCAGTTAACTGACATGCCAGCTCCAGAGTTCAATTAAACTGATTGACAGATTATGATTTCATTATATGAATATCAGGCACAATCCTTCCCGTTAGGGGTTTAGTATCATACCATCATAACATATATGAGAAGAACATAACCCGTGTCATGACAAAAACTGGTTTTTGAATAAATGGGGTCAGTGCCGATGCAAAGACCCTATAAGTGAATCGATATTAACGCCAAAATATGCAATCTTTAATGACCTGACAGCAGTATCGTAACTATATCCCTTCTTAATTAGACTATTTAAAGGTTTTGTTAGTTTCTGTGGTGAAAATTGACATTTTTGTGCTTTATAAAGAATATTTCCATAAAAAATTGGATGTGAAATACCTGAACGTATAAGAAGTCTGTATGTTGAGCAGGACATATTTACGAATGATGTCCTTATACCGATGATAAAATTTAGTAAATGTTTTGACTAGTTTGTGATATCGAAAACTCTGGTGTAATAATTTTTCAGTTTTACATACACTTCTCTCGTTAAAATCTAAAACAATGTTACATACACGAGCGAATCGCACAAGTTGAGATATATAAACACCGTAAGATGGTGACAAGGGAACGTCACCATCTAAAAATGAATACTTAACGATAGGAAATGAAAAATCATATCTTTTATCATAAATTCTAGTTAGTGATATATATATCAAGATCGAGGAAAGAGCAGTGGTCATTGTTAGTATTAGCCTTATTTAAAGTAAATTCAACAGGATAAATTTCTTTAGTATACATACTGAAGTCGTCATTATTGAGAGCCAAAATATCATCCAAATATCTAACAGTATTATTAAATTTGTTTATCAGATGTTGTTTTGATGGGTCTTTTCTGATTTTTGTCATAAATTGTAACTCAAAGCAATACAAAAACAGGTCCGCAATACATGGTGCACAGTTAGTCCCCATTGGAATTCCGATAACCTGACGATATACGGAATTTCCAAAGCGAACAAAAATGTTATCTAGTATAAATTCAAGGGCAGATATAGTATCAAAGCATGTCAAATTGACATAGATTTTTTTGTTTATTGCTACTAAAAAATGACCTAAAAGAGTTTGAACATATATATTCACATTCTGCCTTTTTAAATGCCCATTTAATTAGGTGTGTGATTTTTTTTAATGAGAATGTGAGGCAATGTGGTATATACGGTAGAAAAATAAAAACTTTGAACAGATTCAAATCAACAATATACTGTGAAAGTACTTTTATTCGTGGGGTATCAATTTTCGTAGTTTTCGTTGATGACTTTATCCACGATTTTAAGTGTCCAACGAACAAATGACGAAATAAAACAACCATTGTCCAAATCAAGACATGGAAAGATCACCATCGGTAGGTTTTACTACTGATACGATCTCGAAAATATATTGAATAACGCCTAATCTGAGAATACTTCAATAGCAGTCACAGAACTACAACCGCATGCAGGATGATACCCATTTAATCTTTAATAACCTAAACTGTACAACTTTTGATCTTTTAATTCTCATAAAAAACATTTTTCATCCATGAAAGTAAGATTTCCGGTATTGATATGATACATTTTAGTATGATAAAGTGTTCATTTTATATCCTCATAGTTCTCGTACATATGGGAAATAATAAATTCATGCTGGGCTTGATTTTGATAAGAATTATTTGACAATTCAAGATACGTTTATAGCATTTAAATGAATGAATGAATGAATGAATTCTTTATTTGCAAAGCAGTAGTTACATGCTATAGCAACACAAACATATTTACATTGTGACACACAATAAACAACAGAGAACAATCTAACATTTGTTAATGTAACTGTTTTCTTCAGGTGACATGTTTATGGCCTAGTTAACACCTCGGATGGTCTTTAATATGTTGATCACTTTATCATGGGTTAATTAGTGTTATCACTACGGGGTCAATGTTTACTTTGCAATTTCCTTCAATCCAGACTATTTGTAACCTTCGTTTCTAAAGGCTTTAATTTTTCAATTTTTTGTTTTTTAGAAAACTAAAATCCTCGAATTTAAAAACCCACGAACATGTAAATATTGCTTAAACCAAGAAAATTGATAACTATTTACACCACTGGGTCGATGTCACTGCTGGTGGACGTTTCGTCCCCGAGGGTATCACCAGCCCAGTAGTCAGCACTTCGGTGTTGACATGAATGTCAATTATATGGTCATTTTTATAAATTTTCTGTTTACAAAACTTTGAATTTTTCGAAAAACTAAGGATTTTCTTACCCCAGGAGTAGATTACCTTAGCCGTATTTGGCACAATTTTTTGGAATTTCGGGTCCTCAATGCTCTTCAACTTTGTATTTGTTTGGCTTTTTAACTATTTTGATTTGAGCGTCACTGGTGAGTCTTATGTAGACGAAACGCGCGTCTGGCGTATAAAATTATAATCCTGGTACTTTTGATAACTATATACCCACGAATTAAAGTACTTTCACAGTTAGCAGTTCTTGACACTCCAAAAGTAATTAATTCCACTGTTTTTGAAGGCCTTATTTAAACAATTTATTATCCGGTTTTTGATTGTACCAAGTGTACTGGTAAGAAGAATTGAAAATTTAGTAGTGAAGCAATGGCTTCAAGACGGCATATATCTATATTTGTAAGGTGTTTTGTGTAGCTTTGGAATCCAATACATAGTTGGGACTTTCATTGTATGTGGTTCTGCTTGTACAGTGGTAGCTAAACGTTTATGTTTGTTACAGATGTCGTTTTCTGAAAATGGAGTCAATTGGAATGTTGGTGAATTGGTGATTTCTTTTTTCAGAACCTCAATGTAAAATTTACGTCAAACAATACTAATATTATTGGCAGCTTTATCGGCCGGGACAAAAACAAATACCTTGGCTAATTCTGTTAGTTTATGTTTGATTAAAAAAAAATAGGTTTATTGTGGTTTTTGTTAAAAGTAAAATGTTCTTTAAAATGTTGAATACGTATATCAACTATGTGCATTGCTGAATTAAAAAAAAAGTCCAAAGATTGTTTGTCAGCTTTTTCCCGATTAATCCATTTTAAAAAGTAATTACGAAGTGAGTCTTGGATGATATTACGACACTCATTACAATTAATAATTGACGGGGGACGATATTAAATTCCTTTACTGAGGATTGATTTTTACTCTCGTTCTTAAACGATGTTAAGATCTCCTGTTATAACATGGGAAATGGGTTCATAAATGTATTCGGAATTACTACAATTATATGAAGTAGGTGTATTTTCACTGATATTAACATTTTTACACAATACATTTCCGGGTATATTTCTTGTAAATATAACAAATAAGAGGGGGCTCAGTATTATCGAAGTATCCAGGAACTTGTACTTTAACAGAATGGTCATTAAAAATACTGGCAATATTTTCCAAATCAAAACCTTTATTGACATACTTTATTTTAATAAAATATTTTTTATAATCTTCAGGGCGATCAATTTTGGGAAACAGTTTAGAATAACAATATGCAGTAATAATTTGAACAATTTCATACTTAGTACTGCTATATGAAATTGTGTTGCAATCCTCCAAAATTTTATTTAAATTATCAACCGGTAATGAAAAGAGTTATGTTAAAAGATAATGTCTGCCGTTATTTTTTGAAATAGAAATTAGGTCCAAAATATTGGTATGGTTGGTCCGAAATTTTCTTTGATTGCGATTTTTTCTACGACCGAGAGAACGGTTTTTACGAACAGTTTTAGAAACTATATCCAAAATACTAACGGAATCGGTTCTTGATATATTACAAATTCCCATGATATTATCATTAAGACCGAGAGGGTAGACTGTATTTTTTTAATCCAATTTAATTCAATTATTTTCCGTGATCGTACAAACTTTGAATGAGATTCACCAGGCTGCTTATTTACTACTTCTAAACTGAACTGCTAAATATTTAATAGGATGATTGTGCTTCTTAAGGTGTTTATAAGTGATACTTTTGATTTTTTTGGGTCTTTAAAACGATACAGATGTTCTTGAGTGCGTTTAGATAAATATCGTCCAGTTTCACCTACGTACTGAATACCACATCCCGATTTGTTTCATGTGAGTAAAATAATATTATAGAAAAGAAGATGTGGTATGATTGCCAATGAGATAACTATCCACAAAAGACCAAAATGACACATCATCTATACAACTATAGGTCACCGTACGGCCTTCAACAATGAGCAAAGCCCATACCGCATAGTCAGCTATAAAAGGCCCCGATAAGACAATGTAAAACAATTTAAACGAGAAAACTAACGGCCTTATTTATGTATATTGTTTGTTTTTCAAGTTATATGAGTTTCAAAATTTAAAGAAAATGGGCGACCATTAAACGTGGACCTTACCGTATTGTTGGTGGAAAGTCGGGGACATATAAGTAATTTTTTGGCATGACACTTATCGATAGAAGGGTAACCACGATTTTTATTGTTAAAAATGTTAGCGATGGTAATATTTTTAGATAACCAATTTTGAAAATTGAGACGTGTAGATGTGGATTAAATGATCTGATTTTTTTTATCATTAATTGTTTTCAGTAACTGCAAGTACTCTCAAATATCACTTTCGTGTTAATTTGACATGTCTACATAATTTTGGATGCATAACTGAAAATTGATATTAAGTTATTTTTTGTTATATCTCGTGTACCACCTTTTATAAGTATTTTGTATGACGGTTAAGTTTCAGTTTTGTTCTCATACTGTAAACAAACATTATTAATTTTATAAAACATGTATTCCGTACTCCTAACAACAAAATTATCATATTTAAATTAACCTGTTTACGCTATTAAGTTCAAGGTTAAGGTTGTCTTTATGACACTGTCCGTTCATCTTTATTTTCAATTATTATTATATTTATATTGTGTCATAGGTCAAAATTATGTGTTCAGTGTATGTTTACTTGTTTTTGTTAAAATGTCACTTTAATTTGAATTAAGCCATGTCTTTTAATGTTGTAATGTAAAACTACTGCCTCGGGTAAGGGGGAAGGTTAGCGGCTGTTAAAACGTTTAAATCTGCTGCATTTTTAAGGACCTGTTCTACGTCTGAAGCCCGTTGTTCAGTGTTTCTCGTTTCTTGTTTCTTGAGTCAAGGCTCCGTGTTAAGGGCTGTACTTTGAGCTATAAATATTAACTTTTAATACATTGTAATCTGTGTGGAGAATTGTCTAATTTGCACTCACACCACATCTTTTTATTTATATGCAGTTGTACTCAAAAAAATTCTTGATGACAATGACAATTTCTAACCATTGCTAAATGGTTTTCCTGTTATGGACTATTGGTTTTGTTGCATAAACTTACTATACGTATTTGTTTTTTCCAAAGCTAGTCTACAGCATATTAAAGGGTTGATTAGAACAATTACGAAATTTATTATTGGATGTATCCAATTTTCTAATATAAGAAATTTGAACTTGTGAATTGTGATACACCTATCAAAAACGGAATGTAATATAACTCTACAATATAACAAACTTACGCATCTACTTGTGGACGGCTATCGGTAAGGTTTATGTCTTCGTAGCATTTCAAATCTGAAGGATATATATTTATGCATGAGTTCGAATCCCGGCGAGGGAAGAACCAAAAATTTGCGAAAGCAAATTTACAGATCTAACATTGTTGGGTTGATGTTTAGACGAGTTATATTTATATATATATATACAACTCGTCTAAACATCAACCCAACAATGTTAGATCTGTAAATTTGCTTTGCGAAAGCAAATTTACAGATCTAACATTGTTGGGTTGATGTTTAGACGAGTTGTATATACATTATGTACACAGCCATGTATCACCATCATTGATGGCGATCCGATGGATACATCTGCTGTAGAGTTGTCACTGACTCAGACGTATATATATATATACAAGTCTAAATTGAAAACTACGTTAAGACCTATGATTGCGTTGGATAAAAACCGCAATTTTTATACATGTGCATGTTAACCAAATTTTGTTGTAGAAGGGTCGAAATACTGCACAAACAACATTTTCCAAAAGACCAAAAAAGTGAAAAAGTATATTTAAAACAAAACGCATTTGACTAACAGGTCGAACAACTGATGTTCTTTAATCCTGCTGGCTGCCATTGGCGATTGCCAAATAAAATTGATCACGAGATGTCACAAAATGGATCTTAATATAAATTTAATACTAAACAGAAAACAATGAACTTGTGACCAAGATGTTATGACACAAACACAAGGTGTCAATATTTTGTTGTACACCAGATCTAGATTTCGACAATATATGTCTCCTCAGTGATGTTAGGGATCGAAACGGTATTTGGAAGGCCATATAATTTACCCTCAATTTAAGTTGACTCTTGAATTTTAAGAGTCAATATAGGATGAACGGAGCATATAACCCGGAGGGAAAATATGATACAAGCCCAAACGATAAAATATAAACAAGTCTAAATTGAAAACTACGTTCAAACCTATGATTGCGTTGGATAAAAACCGCAATTTTTATACGTGTGCATGGAAAAAAAATTTCGTTGTAGAAGGGTCTAAATACAGCACAAACAACATTTTCCAAAAGACCAAAAAAGTGAAAAAGTATATTTAAACAAAACGCATTTGACTAACAGGTCGAACAACTGATGTTCTTTAACCCTGCTGACTGCCATTGGCGATTGCCAAAAAAAATTGATCACAAGATGTAACAAAATGGATCTTAATATAAATTTAATACTAAACAGAAAACAGTTAACTTGTTGCCACGATGTTATGCCACAAACATAAGCTGTCAATATTTTTTTTGTACACCAGATCCGGATTTCGACAATAAATGTCTCTTCAGTGATGTTAGGGTATATATATATATATATATTGTTACAGACTTATTATCGTGACGTTACGTTACCGTTAGTTAGATTCGTCCGTGATTATCACAAAGATGTGAAACCGGTTGGGGGAAAATGTAGAGATTTTAAGGACTTTAAGAGCATTTTGATAGAGTGCCTATAAATAGCAGGACATGACATACAAATCTATGGGAGTGTGGATTATTCAGTACAGGGATTAATTCAATTACACAAATAAAATTATAGTTTGCCAAACAATATAATTTTAACACGCCATTTAATATGTAAATATTTAAAATATTTACAAAATGATGAAAATAAACGCAATATTTCGCTAGACCTCTTTATCAAGCGTGCATCTATCGGATGAAGATGATAAGAGACTTTTGCAGCTCAATGTATATGTTGCACATGATGTTAGCTGCCTTGAAAATAAGAAAATTTTGCAGTTCCATGTATAATATTGTTGGGTTGATGTTTAGACGAGTTGTATATATTGTATATTATACACAGCTCGTCTTAACATCAACCCAACAATGTTAGATCTGTAAATTTGCTTTCGCAAATTTTTTGCTCTTCTCTCGCCAGATTCGAACTCATGCTACTGAGATATCGTGACACCAAATCGCCTGCAGTGTATCCGGCGCGCTAGACCACTCGATCACCTAGGCTTCAAAAATAAAGCTTACGGTGGCCGGGTGTTACCTTTCCTGGTTAGGGTTAATCTAGAGTCGTAATATAGAACATGGTATATAAGGCATGAAGATCGAATAGTTATAGATCAGCTAAAATATCTATAGAAAAGGATCCTACAAATTAATGTAAGATACAGTCACAGTAATAATTATATTTATAAGAACTTCGGAACCAGTGACAACTCTACAACATATTTATGCATCAACAGTAATGGTAATATATTGCTGTGTACATTCTGAGTATACAACTCGTCCAAACATCAACCCAGCAATGTAAAATCTGTAAACTTGCTTACGCAAATTTTTTGTTCTTTTCTCAACGGGATTCGAACTATTGCAACTGAGATATCGTGACACCAAATCGCCTGCACTTTACCGGCGCGCTAGACCACAAGACCACCTGGGCTTCAAAAATTAAGCTCATGGTGGCTGGTATATATATAATATGTATATATGAAGAGTTCTTAATTGTTTTCTTTTTGTTTAGTTTCGGTTGGTCTTGTTTTGGCTTCTGTTTCTGTTAAGGTTTTTCTGTTTAAAGCTTATGTTCGTCTTTTTTTCTATGTTTCTTTGCTTAATTGTAACAATGTTCTTTCGTCAGCTTTATAGCCTGATGACAAAAGTGCGTCTATGACAATTTATTGATTTTATAATTCCTTTTAGTCTTTCATGTTTTAACACGGGATCTCCTTTAATTGCAGTGTACGCATCTGAATTTCTTAATTCTGATGCTACTGTATTTGCATATACCCAAAATAAGCATGGGCTAGATAATCTCGTTTTCTGAAAGCACTACTTCATCATTGTTACGTACTTATTCACTTATTTTTTTTTTATTCATTCAAATATTATGGAATATCTGTTTAACATATGACGATTGCTATGTTTTAAATATCGTTCCACGGTCCTGTCCCCTTTTCTCTGTAAATGACCTCCCGAATTAGACTTATCACCGGGTTTTCATTTACATGAACAACACGACGAGTGCCTCATGAAGAGCAGGGTCTGGTTACCCATCCGTAGCACCTCATTTTTAGAGGGATTCGTAATGCATTGTCCTTAGTTTTCATTAATTTGTTTTGTGTACTACTGTTGTATGTCTTTTTAGTTTTCTACTTTTTTTGCCTTGGCGTTGTCAGTTTACTTTCGACTAATGATTTTAAATGTCGCTTTGGTATCTTTCAACTATTGAATGATGTTTTTTGTTTATTATGTTCTGTGTACTGTTTGTATTTTCGTAGTCTTTTTTGTGTTTTTTTTTTTTTTTTTGCTATTGCATTGTCTGTTTGTTTTCGATTTATGAGTTTCAATATCACTTATATATCTTTCGCCTTTCGTTTGCCTATCCTAAACAATAGTTTGAGTTAGGGAAGGACGATACTTTATCTTAATATTTAGAATGTATAAAAAGATATGTATACATTTTGTCCTTTTCCGGTTTATAACACATTATTAAACGGTACTCATTCACTTACAATGTAATTATATTTGCATATAATGTTTTTTTTTAAGAACAGTATGAATCTCTATACAAAACATAATAATTTTACCTTCAGAGCCAATCGTTCTGTTGTTTGGATTGAGGCCGATATAGCAAGAACAGTCTTCATTTGAGGGATTACAGGAACAATGGTTGTTCGTCTCGGTAACAAAAGTATATCCTTCATTGATATTACATATACATGTTCTATCTAACCTCGTCGTGCCGTTTTTATATGTCATTTGACCTTCGCTGTTGCAAAAAGATTTTAGAAAGGTACAATCGCTTCTCCCTATCGTGTCAAAAATAAAGGGCTGGTAGCGAATTAAGCTGCATGTTGCTCTATTTAAGTTAGGTTGAAAGACGTATTTATAACCTATAAATATAAGTAAATAATTGTTCACTGTACATGATTCTATACATGTATGAATAAATTAGCATATAATATATATCTTTTTCATTTGTCTACCATTTCGTAATTTATGCCAATAGCAAAGTGATAACTGCAATGAAATGCAATAAATGGTCAAACTTCCTAAACTAGGAGTGAAAGGTTATTTTTTATCGGTGAATTTAGGTAAACAATATTTGAACTTTTTTTAATGTGTTAAATAATCAAATGTATACCAGGAGCTAAAATTCTAGGTCTACTACATCTATTTCTGTATACATTTACTCCAAAAGTCACGTCGTATAGGCAAGTATAGTTTCTTGGAGGCACACAAGCAGATTTGGCCCGGAGCTCCCATTGTGCCTGTGCTGGACAAGAGAAGGTGTATGCGTCACTAAAGGACAAAACCTAAATGAAAAATAAAGTTCATATGAGTTTAATATATCAATTGTTGGAAATCAAGAATTATAAAGAAAAAGAAAAGCTTGAATTCACTCCAATACAATAAGTTTCTTTAAACTAATACTTTAATATTTTTTTTCAAACAAGACATTGAACCCAGCTTATCCTTGTTATGCATATTATGTACAGTTGTGTATTTGTCATTTCTGTGCCTTTTATAGCTGAATATTCGGCATAGGTTTGGCTCATTGTTAAAATCCTTGTGATGACCTATAATTGTTAACTTCTGTGTCATTTTCATGTTTTATGTATTAGTGTAGCTATCAGAAATATACGTTGCCAAAAGAGGAAGTGGATTATAATCGTTTGATATCTCATTGAACAAAATAATATCGGAAATGTCGCAAATTCAAAACACATTACAGAACAGGCCACCAAGATTGATGCAATTGTCGTATCACTTATTTATATTACACTCCAATCATTGTGTGTGATACATAATTCTCCCTGTGATATAAAGATAGCACATTCTTTATTTATCTGAGTGGTATTCTTCAAATGATAGACATGATGTTAATCAAAAATTTGAAGTTGAAGGACACATACTAATGAATTTTACAAGGAAATATAATGGATTCAGATATAAAATTTGAAAACAGTATGAAGCTGTGGTTTGAAGGCCAAGTGAATTAGTAAGGTGGTGTAAATAAATTGTATAATAATTTAAAAAAAAACCGACAACAACTGACTTACATGTTCATATCGTCGGACAGGCACACCAAAAATGAAGAGTTTGTTAGCAATTAACTTTCGCTGCACGTGAATTGACTCGAGACTCAAACACAAAAAACCGTAACGAACAAAAAAAAAGTCAGAGTATCTATCTTAGATCACTCGGAGTCCATTCCAATTCAATTTTTAAACCATCAAACCTAAATAGTAAATACAATTATATAGAGATAAGTCGACACCCACCTCTAGGGCTGGATTGTCTTGCTACATGGAAGACCCAGTGGTTGCTTTGGGCTGTGTTTTTGTTCTTTCCTCGGGTTGTCGACTCTTTGACACATTCCCCGTTTCTATTCTCTATTTAATGTCTTGTAAGTTGTAACCTTACAAATACAATGCATTTAGTTTAAAACCGTCCTAAAGAGTCTCTTAAAATTATGTCATTGTACCTGTGCCAAAATATAAGTATAAACAGGATTTAAGATCATAAGAGTTCATGGCTGTATAGTAAGATACATTAAGTTATGTTTTAATTTATCAAATAAATCAGTGTAAGTTCCGATAAAGACAATATTAAAAGGTCTTACTACAGTGTCAATTTGATGCATAAAACTTCAGCGTTATGATATTGATTTACTATCCCGTTTATAATGAAAATTCTAGGTGCAGTCAAACTTCCAAACCTCAATCTATAAAATAGTTTTAAAAAGGTGTTACATTAATCTATGGAAACGAAATCCATGACTAAACAGTTAACCACTAATATACCGATTACGTTCATTCTAATCTAACATCACTATAGACACTGGAATTATTTATACCTGAAATCCAATCAGAAGAACGTAAATGCTCTTCATTATTCAAACATTCTTTCCTCTTGTACTGACATTTGCCATCTAGGGAAAAAAGGTGAAGATGCTAAGTAAGAATCAACATATTATACAAAAGGGTGCCATATATGGAGCAGAATCTGCTTACCCTTCCGTGATCACCCCGTGTTGTCAGTGGGCTTAGTGTTGCTCAGTCCTTGGTTTTCTATGTTGTGTTTTGTAGTTTTGTATAATGTTTTTATTCTGTTTGTCTTTTTCGTTTTTAGCCATGGCGTTGACAGGTTATTTTAGACTTATGAAAATGGAATGTCCCTTTGGTATCTTTCGTCCTTCTTTTACCTTACGTTTGTTTTTTTTAATTTATAAATAACGAATTGTGATTGTCTATCAGTGTCAGTATTGTTTTGGTTTTGCTCAAAAGGTGACCTGTTGTTATTTAAATCAATTTACTAAGGGCAAAACAATGATAAAGTACACATATGTACATGTAAATGCTATGATACATCCCGTCTACAATAAACACTGCCTATAACTAGCATACAAATTTCTAATGCAAATGTAAGAAAGTTTTCCTTCTGTGAGAGTCGTCTGCTTTGCATTCAATTATTGCAAAGGAGTAGGGGCATTAAAGCCTGGTTTTGGCCCACGAAAATAAAATGTTTGATAACTTTTTCAAATTGGCACATAATCTTTAGAAATGCATGGGGCCAAGAAATATAAATGAAAAACATTAAAATTCTTATGTGATGACGTCACAATTACGTCATAAAAGGTAATGTTTTCACTAAAACGACGAAAATTCAGAATTTATGCAATTTTCTATCTTTATTTTTGTTGTGGAAACATCGTGCGCAGCCAAGAAACAACAAAATAATTTAACTGAAGCTTTATTATTACTATTGACAAAATCTCACCAAATATAAAGTTGTTTCTTGGGTGCGCACATACTTTTCCAATCGAAAATATACTTAAAAATTTGATAAAAAACAAGGAAAATCACAAAATTTTACAAAATATGCAAATAAAGGTATGATTTGTTGCCATGGTAACTTGTTCAATGTCCAAAATTATTTTGTTTTTCTGAATACCTTTTACCTGAGATACTTTTCAGTAATTTTAAAATATGTATGATAACTTTTAAATTTGCAGTATTTTTTGGGCCAAATAAGGGCCTTATTGCCCCTACTCCTTTGTCATTTTTGTTGTATTTATTGTTAGATATATTGTATTTCAAACTATTTATTTCATCTAAGCTTTCGTCAATGGAATTCGTTTCGTTTTTATATCAAGTGAAATATGAACATCACAAAAATGTTCCGTTTGAACGATTAACAGAGATGTTAACCACCGATCAAAATAAACATAAAATTATAACTGATATGCAAATATACAATGTTTACACGGCTCTAGTATCATGAAAATGATCAGTTAACATAAGCAAAACATTCGATTTGAAACTTCTTTTTATGTCTGTATTTTCGAAATTTCTTCCTTTCTAACTAAGAGACATCGAGATCAAGTTACATTACTTTTCCATCGACGTAACTATAAAATTTAGTTGACTTAACCATGATTCGAATCAACCAAATTTGATTCATCAGAGGTTAAAATGCATTAAGAATCGATTCAAAGCAATGCAGTATTAATCATTCTTTCATTTTGTTCAGCTGTTTAAATTGAACACCTTGATCAATAAGTACGAATGTTCGAAATTATAGTATAACATTTGCAGTGGAATTACTAAATGAATTTAGTATATATATTGGTTTATTTATAATAAATATTAATCAGTCAGTTTTCACTTATCAATCATCGATCAGTCACCAATCAGCCAATGATCAAAATATTTTCTTCTGACGGATGACAAATATGTTCCAACTTAAGTATTGAAAAGTGCAAAGGTAAAATGAGCAATGTAAGCCTATTTTAACTGATTTTTATAGTTCGTTCTTATGTTGTACTGTTATACCACTGTCCCAGGTTAGGGGGAGAGGTGGGATACCGCTTATATGTTTAACCCCGCCCCTGTCGTTTGTTTATGTGTGACATATTTGTTTTTTGTTCATTCTTTTATATGAATAAGACCGTTAGTTTTCTCGTTTGAATTGTTTTACATTGTCATATCGGGGCCTTTTATAGCTGACTATAGCCCAAGGCAACAAATGGATACAGCGAGAACATCATGCACCCGGAGTCGGGCTCAAGCTGGAATCTTAAAAAAAATAATAGTTTAATGAAAATGAACGTCACACTTAATTCAAAAACATATGAATGAAAACAAATAATACAAGACTATTAAAGGCCAGAGCTCGAGGTTTCTGACTTGAACAAGGCGCATAAATGCGGCGGAATTAAACATGTTGTATGAGATCTCCCCTATAACTGTAGCCAATGAATAATTTTCCGCACAACTATTGAGTTCAATATGTTAAGTGTCTAATTTGTAACCCTTTTTGTTTATTTTAAAGAATTCACTTTGATGGTTTCATTTACTATCCTTCCTATAAATATCTTCATTATGAGACTATACTACTATTATCACAAAATTAAAATCCTATATCTTTACAAATTTTTTCAATCGATATCATTTTACCTCGCCTGTACAAGTGTATTTTCTAAAACCAGATCAATACTTCCTGCCGATTATGCTTAAATTATAAATGTACAGTTAGCCTCACCTTTGAAATGTTGTTTAAGAATAGAACAACATACAGTAAATTTCTTATCGCCTATACAAAAAGAATAGTTATATAGAACAAAATGGTTGCTATTACAATCTGTCCTTGGTGATTTGTACATTTCTCAATAGTTATTAAAGGTATCAGGACTATAATTACGCAAGACGCGCGAAAATAATAGTTACATTTTGTTTATATGACTTGCTTTAGTGTTGAGGTATATAATATTATATTTAAGGCAATACTTAAAACTGTACATGTGTGTAATCATGCTCAATTTTTTTCTGCATTTATGTCAAAAATAAACTAATTAGAAAAAAATGTCAGTCCGTACTGCGTTGCAACAAGCGTCAGACAACACAATATTGGTCTAATAGTAAAACAATTGTTTCAAGGAACACACGAATAATACAAGTAAAACAACGATACACAATAAGTTGATAATGGCGAGTGGGTTGCGTTCAATACTTGTTAATCTGCTAAATAAACAAATGTAAAACTTACCTGAATTATTGCTCCTCTAACCAGTTACACACATGGTTTTGAAAAAGATCCCAATAACGTTTTTTCTTAATAAAAGTTATTTAAATATATATAACATCGAAGATATTCAATCAAGTTAAAAAGTGTGTCTTTCTGTAAGGTTAATATCACTATCGGTGTAAAATTGTGACGGTATCCTTCATATTAATCAATGAAGTTGTTGGGTTTCGTTATCTCAAGGTCAGGGTTAAAAATATTATGTTGATAAAAAATCAATATCTGTATAGCATGAACACAAATATAAATCAAAACAGTTTCGTACTAAGGTGAAAACAGTCACTTATTCGTTCTAATATCCATACTATTATACAAAAAATGGTTGAAAATATGGACATGCCATAATACCCAATATGCTACAATAAATCGACGATTGCCTACTGTCTACAAGTTTTTTTCATACAGAAAGTTACTGCGAAAAATTTGAATATATTCACTTTCTTACTTAACAAATTTTATATAATTTCATTCAGAAAGAACCATGCTTATCTATAGTTCATTTAGGTACACTAAAAGTAAATTCACATAAAAACTGAACTCCGAGGACAATTCAAAACGGAAAGTCCCTAAACCTGATTTTTAAGCCAGCTAAATCTCTAACTTGTATGAAATTCCAAAAAAAATGCTGCCTTCTAAAAAGGAGATGTGGTATGATTGACAATGAGACAAGTATGCACCAAAGTTTTAATGAAGTGGACGTAAAAAATAATTTGCAGCAATGAAAAAAAAAATAATCGTATAGTCAGCGGATATCTAAGGCCCCGACATGAAAATTATAAAACAATCCAATTGCGAAATCTAACAAGTGAACCTCTATAACAAAATAATTTACGAATTACAAATATGACAAAGTTTTTTACAAGAACCAACTGCAGCCACTGGACTACAGAATCATGACTTGGGATAGGCACATGTCAGTTATGAAAAAGTCCTCATTTACAAAGAAGATGTATCAAAACTGTTACTACCTATTGTAATATGCATAGGTAGGCAATACTATTATGAGCGTCCATAAATGTAGTTAATATATGTACTTAATCGTTAATGGACAAAGAAAGATAACTTTTTTGACAATATACATACACATCGTTTTATAACCTCAATGTCTATGTAAATATTCCATTTATAATATCGTTAACTGTTATACAAGTGAGATGTTTTGATATCCATAAAATCATGTTCAATCCACCATTGTCCACATAGGAAAACGCCTGTACCAAGTCAAGAATATAACAGTTGGTATCCTTTCGTTTGATGTGTTTGATCTTTTGATTTTGCAATTTGAGTAGGGACTTTCCTTTTTTAATTTTCCTCGGAGTTAACTATTCATTAATTGGATATACAGCATGTTGGTCGTTATGGACAATGTGTTTTTAAATTAAGTGTACCAAATATAAGTCTTAGATGCATGATGATTTTGTCATGATTTAAGACATATTTTGTTCATTAAAAAGCAAAATCCCCAAAACATGCCATCATAGTATAGTAGTTAGTAGTTTAAAGAAAATTGTTTTGCATTCCGTCAAAACTTTTCATCATTGGTATACGTTTCCCCCTTCTTAATTACCAAACATAAATATCCATATGATATTGTCTTTGTATCTTAGGTTGTGATTGTCAGACAAATAATGGCTGTATTTTTTGTTAACTTATAGTTCGTTTCTGGGTGTGTTACATTGTCGTTTAAATTTTTGTTGCGCTTGGGTGTTTTTGTTGTTTTGTGGGTTACCTCTTATAGTTTATGTGTTTCCCTCGGTTTTAGTTTGTAACCCGAATTTGTTTTCTCTCAATCGATTTATGACTTTCGAACAGTGGAATACTACTATAGCCTTAATTTATTGTGTCCGCTCGTTTTACTGTTTTTTTTTTAAATCTCTTTTATCGGTGTTCTATTAATAATGAAATAGCACAACCAATGAGAAGATTCTTCGGACGATAACTTTGATGACGAGATATTTGAAGTAAACAAACAAAAATTAAAAAAAGATTCATTAACATGTAAAGTCAAATAACAAAATTACCAAACTGAAAGGAAAATTCAAAATAAAAAGTTTCTTATCACATGTCAAAAGCAAAAGTCCAAACACATGAAACGAACTTAAACCTACTGTCATATTAATGACTTTGTACGTGCATTTCCTCATGTAGAAAAAGGTGAATTAAACCTGATAAACCCATCAATAGTTAAGAAGTAAAGCCAGATGCTCTGTAGAGTTAATATTTTATCCTCGGCTAATGGTATGACTGATGTTGTTTTCCACATAAAAAAACGAAAGATGAATTGTATTTAGCATGTTAAGTGCTTACTAATTGACGAAGAATGTTAAAGAGGAGTGTTTTTTTTTCCAAATTGAATATTTTTGGCCAATCTTAATACTGATTCAAGTTAAATGTTTAAAAGTCTATGTAAAGGATTTTTCTAAAACATGAGTACATATGTTCAAATATCTTAACTTCATTACTTATAATTACCGACCGTGCAAGGGCTGTATAGCCAGTCAAGGTCGTTAAAAACTTCCATGTGTTGTACTTATAATTATCCTGATTGAATTTAAGTATGTGATCATGATATGAAGTGGTTTTTTTTTATTATTATTATCCTAGGCATAGATTACCTTAGCAGTATATTGCACAACTTTTTGGGAATTTCGGGTCCTCAATGCTCTTCAATTTCGTTCTTGTTTGGCTTTCTAACTATTTTTATCTGGACGCTCAGTAATGCTCGAATTAAAAAATGTTAAAAAGGCCAAATAAAGTACGAAGTGGAAGAGCATTGAGGATAAAAAATTCCTAAAAGTTTTGCCAAATACAGCTAAGAAAATATATGCCTCAGGTAGAAAAACCGTAGTACTTCAAACATTCAAAGTTTTGTTAACAGATAATTTATAATTATTAACATATCAATGATAACTACTGGGCTGGTGATGTCTACCGGGAATTAAAATTCAATCAGAAGTGGCATCAACCCAGTAACAGTTTAAGACCCTGAAGAAAACTTAATTTCTTAGGAAAATGAGCAATGAGACAAGTCGTCCATTAAAGAGACGTACATACGCAGAGGTTAACAACTATACTTTAGACCACTATACGGCCTTCAACAATGAACAAAAACCAATACTGCATAGTAAGCACCGACATGACAAATATAAAACAATTTAAACGACGAAATTAACCACGAACGGCTTGACATACGTACAAAACAATAAACAAAAACAAAAAACCGATATCACCGAATAACAGGCTACTGATTTGGAACAGGCACATACCAGGAACAGTGTAACATCAGAACAAACTATGCAAATCAAATGAAAAAGGTCTTAACTCAGCAGATCGATACAAACCACAAAAAAAGTAGAGAACCCTTTTTTCCAGAGGTAGGACTATTAATTAGCAACATTTGGGTGTTTGAAGATTAAAAAAAACCATGAGTGATCATTGAGTCATGCAGGTTTATGAAATTTTTGTTTGTAGCACCGATAACACAACTTCAACCAATTTGGAAATTGAGTCTTGGTCTTTATCCTGGCATAAAAGAGGGACGAAAGATACCAGAGGGAGAGTCAAACTCATAGATACAAAATAAACTGACAACGCCATGGCTAAAGATAAAAGACAAATAGACAAATAATAGTACAGAAGACACAACAGACCAAGCAACACGAATCCCCCTAAAAACTGGGGGTGATGTCAGGTGCTCCGGAAGGGTACCCGTCGAGTTGCTTATGTTATAATCTTTGTCTGAATTCATATTTTTTAAGCTGTATTCCAAATTGATAGATAAACACATCTCGCAGACATGGTTTAAATCAACAGTAATAAGAGGGACAGCCGGATAATATTTAAAGGCATAACTAGCACATATGTCAGTACATGCACAACAAAAGACACAAAGAAGCAACGGAACAACGCTTTTATTCCTGTTCTCAAAATAATGGATTTACAGGTTTTGCAGATATGTGATGTTAAAAGAAATGAAATTACCAACAAGAAGATTGCCAACCGGATTAAATTTAAATCAAAACTAGCACAGATCACTTTTCTGCAAAAGATGAACAATTTGTTAAGAATCAATGGGGTGGAGAATGCGTCGTTAGTTCTTTTTCTTCAAATCAAAGAGGAGTGGCCATTTTATTTAATAATAATTTTGAATATAAGATTTTACAAAGTAAAAAAGATCAAAATGGTAATCTATTAGGTTTTAATATTAAAATTGAAGATAGCAATATAACTTTAATTACATTATATGGTCCAAATAGCGACAGCCCTGGTTTTTATGATAAAGTTAGTGAAATAATTGATGAATATAATAATCATACCGTCATTGTGACAGGAGATTATAACTTAGTGCAAAATCAAGACCTTCATACTTTTAATTACTTAAATATAAATAATCCAAAAGCCAAGGAAAAAGTTTTAGATATAATGGAAATTTACAACCTAACTGATCCCTTTAGAGAACTATATCCAGAAAGTAAAAGATATACTTGGAGGAAACCAAACCTTATAAAACAGGCCAGACTAGATTTTTTTTTAGTTTCACAGAGCTTCTATCCAAATGTACATGACTTAAAGATACAAAATAGTTAAAGATCAGATCATTCACCTACTATTTTACAAATAAAACTTAATAACTTCAGAATTGGGAGGGATTTATGGAAATTTAACAACTCTCTTCTATATGATCCAGATTATGTCCATATTGTTAAAGAGGTAATAAATAAAACTAAAGAGCAATATTCTTCTCTTGTATATAATCGAGAAAACCTAAACTTAGTAGACTCTGGTGAAATTGAGTTCACAATTAATGATCAATTATTTTTAGAAACATTGTTAACTGAAATAAGGGGGAAAACATTAGCATATGCTTCATTTAAAAAGAAAGAAACAAATAAATCAGAACATTTGCTATCTGAAGATATAAACAAGTTGGAAGAAATAACGCAAACAGATAAAAGTTTGGAACAGATAGAAAAAAATTCTCAAACAAAATAAAATGAGGGGTCAATACAAAAGGTCAAAAACACAATGGGTAGAAGAAGGAGAGAAACCTTCAAAATATTTCATAAATTTAGAGACAAAAAATTATGCAAATAAAACAATTCCTAAATTAATTGATAAATCAGGAAATATAATTGAAAACCAAAAACGTATTCTAAACGAAGCCAACAATTATTACAAAAAATTATATTCTAAAAATGAGACAATAAAATCTATTGATCTGAACAATGCTTTACCCCATAAAGATATACCAAAATTATCTGAAAATATGAAAGAGTCGTTAGAAGGGGAAATATCATTTATAGAATTGACTGATCCAATTAAAAGAATGAAAAATGAGAAAAGCCCTGGATCGGATGGATATACAAATGAATTCCTAATTTTTTTTTGGATTGATATAGGTAAATTCATACATAGATCAATTAAATATGGCTATAATCAAGGGGAAATGTATATTACCCAAATAAAAGGTATTATAACTTGCATACCAAAAGGTGACAAACCAACACAATACATGAAGAATTGGCGGCCAATTAGTCTTTTAAATAATATTTACAAATTAACACCAAGTTGCATTGCAGAAAGGATAAAGTCATTTTTAACAATCTTAACTAATAATGACCAGACAGGATTTATACCTGGTAGATTTATTGGTGAAAACACCAAATTAATATACTATTTACTACACTACACTGAAGAAAATGATATCTCAGGCATTCTCCTCCTCATTGACTTTGAAAAAGCTTTTGATACAATATCCTTGATTTTCATAGAACAAGTTCTTTATTTTTTCTTTGGTAATTCCATAAAACATTGGGTTAAAACTTTTTTTATAAATACCAAATCAGCAATAACGCAGAATAATTTTCTATCAGATTTTTTTACAATTGAAAGAGGTTGCAGACAAGGGGATACTTTATCCCCTTACATTTTCTTGTTATGTGCAGAAATTTTAGGAATATTACTTTAGAAAAAACGAAAATATAAAAGGTATTACTATTGAAGACTCAGAATTTTTGATATCACAATATGCTGATGACACCACACTTATTTTAGATGGTTCACCAGAATCCTTAGATGCATCTCTTTGTGTTTTAGAACTATATGCTGAATGGTCTGGTCTCAAGATGAATTTAGAGAAAACAAAGGTAGTCTTGATTGGGAAAAAGAAATATAGCCAAGATACAATGTGTGTAAAGTGGGGATTGGAGTGGGGTTCCAACAGATTTACGCTCTTGGGTATTAAATATTTAGTAGACTTACAAGAAATTGAAACACTAAATTTTGAACCCAAATTTAAAGAGATAGAAAGAACAATGCAAAACTGGTCTAATAAATACTTTTCGATATCACAAACTGGTCAAAACATTTACTAAATTTTATCACCGGTATAAGGAAATAATTCGTAAATATAACTCAACATGCAGACATCTTATACGTTCAGGTATTTCACATCCAAAATTTTATGGAAATATTCTTTATAAAGCACAAAAATGTCAGTATTCTCCTCAGAAACTAACAAAACCTTTAAATAGACTTATTAAAAGGGGATATAGTTACGATACTGTTGTCAGGTCATTAAAAATTGCATATTTTGGCTTTAACATTGATTCACTGATAGGGTCTTTGCATCGAAACTAAACACATTTATTTCTAAAAAAACAGTTGTTGGCATGACACGGGTTATGTTCTTCTCATATATTTTATGATAGTATGATACTAAACCCCTAACGGGAGGGATTGTACCTGATATTCATATGATGAAGACATAATCTTTCAATCAGTTTAATTGAGGTCTGGAGCTGGCATGTTAGTTAACTGCTAGTAGTCTGTTGTTATTTATGTATTATTGTCATTTTATTTATTTTCTTTTGTTACATCTTTTGACATCAGACTCGGACTTCTCTTGAACTGAATTTAATGTGCGTATTGTTATTCTTTTACTTTTCTACATTGGCTAGAGGTATAGGGGAGGGTTGAGATCTCATAAACATGTTTAACCCCGCCGCAATTTTGCGCCTGTCCCAAGTCAGGAGCCTCTGGCCTTTGTTAGTCTTGTATGATTTTAAATTTTAGTTTCTTGTGTATAATTCGGAGTTTAGTATGACGTCCATTATCACTGTACTATTATGCATATTTTAGGGGCCAGCTGAAGGACACCTACGGGTGCGGGAATTCTCGCTACATTGAAGACCCATTGGTTGCCTTCGGCTGTTGTTTGCTCTATGGTCGGGTGGTTGTCGCTTTGACATATTCACCATTTCCTTTCTCAATTTTATTATCCCAAATTGGAAACATTACTATAATTAAAAGTCTTATAATTTCAAAGCTCAATCACCTATTTCTAACTTTACCAAATCTTAATAATGGATTACTAAATCAATTCATTAATAAATTATTTCATTTTATTTTGGATGGTAAACCAGACAAAATTAAAAGAGAAACAATTGCTCAAATATATGAACTGGTGGGCTAAACATGTTAAATCTAAAACAATACATCAAAGGATTAAAACTAACTTGGATAAGAAGAATAATCAAACAAACTAATAATTATTGTAAGTTACTAACTTGTACTGAAAAAATTGAATTAAATGAACTATTCTTGGTAGGTCCTAGAACACAAGTAAGAAATCCTTTTCGGCAGAAGGTTTTTAATGCTTGGACTGAACTACAAATTAAAGTAGCTATTAAGAATGAATATGATTTTATCACATCTAATCTTTGGAATAATAAGGAAATTAAAATTGGTAATCAAATCCCTCTGTATAAAAACTGGACTGAAAAGGACGTCTGGCAAATAAATGATTTCATTGATAATGATGGACATTTAATGAATTGGCAGCAATTTAAAAAAAACATATGATATTGATACCAACTTTCTTATATTTCGAGGAGTAATGTCACCTGTTTATTCCTATATGAAAAGTCTTAATATTAAAAGAAATCAGCTTATAAAGCCTTATGGGCCAATTATACCAACTACTATTTCTATATTTATGAAATCTACAAAAGGATCAAAAGACATGTACAATGTTTTAAATGAAAAAATAACAAATATCACATCACAGGAAAAGTGGTCCTTAATCCTAAATAGACATAATACTATTTGGAATAAAATATACAGACTTCCATTTTACATTACTAAAAACTCAAAATTACAGTGGCTCCAATATAGGATCAATCACAGAATTTTGGGAACTAATAAATTACTCTTCAAAATTAAAGTCTCACAAAACAATAAATGCACTTTCTGTATGGACTCAATAGAAACTATTGAACACATAACCTGGACATGTCCAAAAGTTTTTGATGTTTGGGAAGAACTTAATAAATGGATATATTCAAAAGTCCAAATTGAACTACCACTTAATTTAAATATTGTCTTATTTGGGATATTAGAAAAAAACAAAAAAAAATACATAAGAAATCTCATAATACTATTAACTAAATATTATATATACAAAATAAAAATGCAATGTGGACAAGTAAATAGTGTAGCCTTAAAAAATTATCTTAAAAGAAAATTTGTTTATTGAAAACATAATATTTTATAAAAATAAACCATTGCAAAGAGCGTACAGCTGCTGGAACACCTGGCTCCAACTAATAGAATGATTTTATAAGTTAACTTTCACGTAATAAAAATATCTACCCAATCCATGCTACCTCAGATTAAGATTTTCTGTTCTTTTTTAAATTTAATTATTAATAATATCATACTTTTATAGAAGGATTCAAAATATCAACTTTATGTACTTGTCCCGATTTTGCTGATGTACTATGAACTAATTTACTATTGTTATTATATATGTAGTTCTTTGCCAATAAACACATTACAAAAAAAAGAAAAGAAAAAAAAGAACTAGCACAGGTGCAATCAACAGGTTAAGACATGAAGTCATCTATATCGATAAAAATAGATAGATTTCTACTAAGACATTTTATCTAGAACATCAAAGAAAAAGAAAGGATATTGTGTGTCCATCTATGACAAAAAAATCGGCACATGTACAGGCAAAAAAAAAGCAATCGAACAGCGCTTTTTTGGTGTTCTTCATCTTAAAGTCACAGTGCAGCCTTCAATACGGAGAAAACAAAACTCTCACCTCACTACAAGTTTAAGACGGCCCCTAGCACCGCGACTGTAGTGAAATTCTTTGCAAAAATTATTCGATCGATCGCCTTTGTAAGACGTAACACCACCAAATCGGTATAAAAGAACACACTGGAAAATAGTACATATTTTGAACAAAATAATTCCTCTGCATGTCTGTGAATGTTAGCTTCTGAATGTCTACGAAAGACAGACGGTGGAGACAAGAAATAACTTGAATAAAGAAAAGTCAGTGCAAAAATACACCATTACTGCGTTATATGACACATTTGTAAGCATAATTTACCATATTCATCAGGTTATTTTACCATTTTTTTGGTACGGTGGAGGTCCGAAAATTCGTATCCTCAGGTTTTGACATATCTTAGATTTATTCGAGGTCTGTTATTATATTAACAATTTCTGTTTAATTTCAGTAAGCTGTAAACTGCATTTGTAAATGTTCTTTCTTTAAAGTTAGTTTTATTCTTTCTATTCTTTTAATACTCGACAGATCATCAAAAGTTATTTTGAAGGGGAAGTTAGTTTTAAATCTCATGCTATGGATTTTCTTCGAGAGGTACATTAGTAACTATTGTCAATATGTTTGAATGTAGGACCAATAAATTTTGCATTTATTTATATACAACAGACGCATACAAAACCCTAAATGGGAATATTGGATTTAATACTTGCCATTTATATTCAGGGAACAACATGTACATAAACATGTATAAACAAAAGGAGACACATGGGTACAAGTCAATGAGACAAAAGCACATAGACACATAGGACCGACATAAACATGATAAATGTAATGGTAATATAAGTTTTAGCTTTCTAAAAGCTATGGACTGCTTCGCTCTACCCTAATTTACAGTAATATGTGTGCATGTGGTTGTTAATTATTATTGGAAATGTGGTAATTTTAGATATCGATTGATAAAAAATGTGTGTACTTTAAGAGTGTGCGTTTTACACCCATGCTTTTAAAATTCTATATGTCTTGTTGAATATCAAAACAATTATAAATAGACACGACTCTTTAGGTGTGCCTTTCTAGAGGTGTGTTTAGATTGTCAGAAGTTATAAACTTCCGATAATTCATTTTTGTAAACATTGTATATGAACATTGTTTAGCAAAGCATTTCGTGCAAATTGCAGAGAAACAAAGCAAATACACACGTATTTATAATTGATATTTTTATATTTTTATAATTTATCTGCGAAATGTATGCATAATATTATACATTTAAGACCTGTTGGTGACCTTCTGCTGTTGTTTTTTTCTATTGTCGGGTTGTTGTCTCTTTGGCACATTCCCCATTTCCATTCTCAATTTTGTAATAAAACGAACATGAATAAATGACAGCTGATCGGAACTGAAATACACATAGTCATTTTTCCGGCATTTGATGTCTTATCCAGGTCTGCAATTCTTTATCTCATTTAAGCCAATAGCCGTTACTGATGCTCAGCCGCATCCAAACAGAATCTATACATGATAAGTAATTTATTCAAGATGGCATGTATTTCGACTGAAACTAATAGCTCCGCACCGTGATGCGAAGCAATCAAACCTTTGGTGACCTTAAGATTTATCTTACGAGGAAAAGATGAATTATTTTTCCAAATACCATTTTTTCTGGCAATTCTTTTGATTATTTATGTACTATCAGAGGTAGAAGATTAAACGCGAAAATCTTGTATTCAAAATTAAAACCAAAGTGGAAAAATCATCATAAAGTAAAAGAACAGATATGCCACGCCTTAACCAAAACGATATCTACATAGAATTTATACTTGAGAGCAAGACAATGTCTACATTTTAATCCTGCCGTCGTCATGCTGTGCCCCATTCGAGATTTAGCTTCACGATGACCCGGATTTTTAATCACCGCTATATGAACTTGCGAATCAGCAAAAAATAACGATGACAAAGATTTGAAAGATAATTTAGCATTATTATTGACCTCCGATACCGAGTGGGAATATGTTTTGCTTAAATATTTGAAGAAACTGTCGTTTTTAAATCATATGGTTCACTCTTTAAATCCGATCATTAAATAAACTCATCATAGATACCAGGACTAAATTTTGTATATACGCCAGACGCTCGTTTCGTCTACAAAAAAATCATTAGTGACGCTCGAATCCAAAAATGTTAAAAAAGGTCAAATAAAGTACGAAGTTGAAGAGCATTGAAACGATGGCAACGGTATAAGTAAAAAAACTGAACACCTGGATCGAAAAGTAGGTTACAAGGGTTAGTGAATGTTATAAAACTTTTATTCTTGTAACCATATTAGTTATCTACACAATCTAATTAAAATTGAATCCTTTAATTGCTCCTGTTCTGATATGTCGCGCATCAAGGATCTAACGAAACCACCTCTGCAGTGTTCTTGACATAAAAGCTCCCGATTTAACTTGTCAGGTTTACAATAACAAACGAAAGCATAAGTTATACTATAGAGTTGTCTTAGTATATTTTCATCTGGACTATGAATGGATAAGAACAGATGATTCAATTTTTAAAGATTTTATAATAGTTATTTTACCAAATGGAGTAAGCGACTGTTTTGACAATTTTTGTATAATACTTTCTATTTCTTGATTTCGAGGAGCAAAATTTAGATTTAACATTCTATTGAAATCAACACAAAAAGTGACTAAAGTGCCAAGTATTTCTGCACATAGCAAATAAACTCATCATAGATACCAGGACTAAATTTTGTATATACGCCAGACGCGCGTTTCGTCTACAAAAGACTCATCAGTGACGCCCGAGTCCAAAAAAGTTAAAAAGGCCAAATAAAGTACGAAGTTGAAGAGCATTGAGGACCAAAATTCCTAAAAGTTTTGCCAAATCCAGCTAAGATAATCTATGCCTGAGGTAGAAAAGCCTTAGTATTTCAAAAATTCTAAAGAAGAAATATTATTGTAAAATGTTTTTATCCAGTTCATGATGGATTTTCCAAGATTAAAATATTTAAGTGTCTCAAATAAAAATGAACAGGAGATAGAGTCGAATGCTATTTCAAAATCTATCAAGAGTAATATACCAGGGATGTCATTTTCCTCTGTGAAATGTAACATATCGTATATAAGTCTACAGTTCTCCCCAATAATCTCCGCTGAATAAAGGCTGTTTGGTCAGAATTAATTAGTTTGTTAAGAACTGACTTTTTTCTCTCTGCTATACAGCTAGATGCTAATTTATAAGTTGAGTTTAAAAGGGTATTTTATTTTAACGTTACAGTAGAAAAAGTCAATCCATACATCATAATATGATTCACTACGTTGGTATGTCTCGTTTATAATGAATGTTAAATCTGATAAAACTGAAAACCTATCAAAAAGTAAAATCACAAAAATACTGAACTCCGAGGAAAATTCAATCGGAAAGTCCCTAATCAAAAGGCAAAATCAAATGACAAAACACATCAAACTAATGGACAACAACTGTCATATTCCTGACTTAGTACAGGTATTTTCATAAAAAGTAAAATCACAAAAATACTGAACTCCGAGGAAAATTCAATTGGAAAGTCCCTAATCAAAAGGCAAAATCAAATGACAAAACACATCAAACTAATGGACAACAACTGTCATATTCCTGACTTAGTACAGGTATTTTCATAAAAAGTAAAATCACAAAAATACTGAACTCAGAGGAAAATCAATTCGGAAAGTCCATAATCAGATGGCAAAATCAAATAACAAAACGCATCAAAAACGAATGGACAAGAACTGTCATATTCCTGACTTGGTACAGGCATTTTCAAATGTAGAAAATGGTGGATTGAACCTGGTTTTATAGCTAGCTAAACCTCTCACTTGTATGACAGTCCCATCAAATTCCATTATATTGTCACCGATGCGTGAACAAAACAAACAGACATAATAGGTAAAAATGTCAAAAATAGGGGTACAGCAGTCAACATTGTGTTATCATCTTAATCACTATAAAAACAACAAATGTAACGAAGAAGCACAAAAAGGCATACATCAAATTAACATTCTAATTTTGATTATATTATACGATTATATTTGTCTATGTAAAATGCACCCATCAAGGAAGGAGGGTTTTGAGTACTTGTGTAAAATTGCGCGTTTGAAACTCGCACAGGTAGACATGAAATAATTTTGTCGTTCAAAGTATAACGGGATGCATAAATACAGTCACGCAAAATAGATATAACAAACACTGACTTAACAGTTAAAGTAATAATAATAAATAAAATAATAGTGTGGTTCAAAGTATGACGGGATACATAAGTACAGAGTCACGTCAAATGTGTATCACAAGAAAAGTTGGTTAACAGTAAAAGTAATATTAATAAATAAAATAATTTTGTCATTCAAAGTATGACAAGATACATAGGTACAGAGTCACATCATAAAATAATTTTGTCGTTCAAAGTATAATGGGATGAATAAGCACAGAGTTACGTCAAAAGGATATCTAAAAAACAGACAATAGTAAAAGTAATATTAATAAAGACAAATAAAAGAATAATATAACACGTAACCAAGATGATAAACAACGTCAGTACGCAAAATCTACATTTCAAGACCATCGTGTATTATCTGTGAAGTTGACACGGAATACCTATCAACAAGCTCTTGGTACCTTCCGATGAACTTTTTTAGAAAAAGGACGAGACGTTCTTTGACATACCCCTGGTTCATCAACTTTCTGCTCAGACACTGGTGACGTTTTACAAAGTCTGAGTAGGAGCTGCAAGCTCTTGAATACCGAATAAGTTGGGAAATGTATATTTCATATGCAGGTGAAGTTGGTATGTTGCTACCAAGGTGGGGGAAACCGACAATTTCAAAATCAAAATCGTCTTGTTTGTCATAGATTCTGGTACTAAGATGACTGTGTATGTCGAATTCGAGGTATAAGTCTAAAAATGAGGCGGATGAAGCCGTGTCTGTTGTCTCTTTAATTTTTAGTTCTGGTGGATATATTAATGGAACCCAATCAGAAAAGTTGGGATTGTTAATGGAAAGAACATCATCAATATATCTGAAAGTGAAATTAAATAACCTGGCTTCTTTGATCTTCTTGTTTTTGACAAGTGTCTGAAGGAACTCCGATTCATATGAAAACAAGAAGAGGTCAGCAAGGAGAGGCGCGCAGTTCGTTCCCATAGGAATGCCGACAATTTGTTGAAAAAGTCTACCTCCAAACTTAACAAATATGTTGTCGATAAGAAACTCTAGCATACTGACCACTTGTTCTTTTGTGTAGCATGTTTTACCTTTTTGTTTGTCACTATTAACGAAATATGCCTTATGAAATCCCAAAGTAATAAATTTATAGCGTATGCTACCATTTTTATGTTGAAAGGCATTGTGGATTATTTCTTTTAGGCGATTTTTCAATTTCACATGGGGAATGATGGTATACAGGGTTGAAAAATCAAAAGTTTTGATAGAACTAATTTCAGAAATAGACCGAGATTTAAAATTGTCTAGAAGTTCTTTAGAATTTTTAAGAATCCACATATGGTTAATACCACTACGCGAGTAAACAGTTTCACAGTATTTCTGAAGACCCTATTTCACTGCGGATAAAATTTTAGTCAATCTAATGGACAATTCTTTAGTGGAACATGAAGATGAGCCAGCAATATGCCGTTGTTTGTACGGAATTTTATGAAGCTTTGGTATCCAATACAAACAAGGTAAGTCCTCCGATTTGGTGTTCAATGTAATGTTTATGGAAGCCATGAAGGACTTATGATTTGCTAAAATCTCATCCTTGTCAAATGATATGTCTTTGTATGTGGGATTACCTGAGTGCTCCTTTATACCCAATTCTTTTACAAGAGATTCGTAGTAATACGATTTACATACAAAGACAATATTATTTGAAGCTTTGTCCGCAGGGACAACAACATACTTATCATAAAGAGATGATAGACATTTCATGGCCTCTTTGTCTCTGAAAATGGACTTTGGTCGATCGTTCACACAGTTTTTCAACTTGTGAATGCGACGTTTTATCAGAGACCTGATAGTTTTAACCCATTCTGACAAAGTGTCCAGTTCAACTTCTTCTCGTTTAGCCCATGCTCTGGCGTAGTCCTCAATGGAATCCATAATTATTTTGAAGTTATGGTTCCAATTGATGTGTTGGGGTTCTCTAAACTTAGGACCATGAGAAATCACCTTTCGGAGATTTTCATGTTGAATTATGTTTAGATCTCCAGTTATAACATGACCAGTGTAGAAAATTGTGGATTGAACCTTGTTTTATAGCGCCAAACCTATCAAAACCGAGTCTATATTTTTCTTGTTTCGGGTTTGTTAGAATTAACGAAACAATTACCCCTCATTAATGCTTTAGAGGTACAAATATTAATACAAATGATCAAAACAAAAATGTACAAAGCCTGCCTATTTTCGTTCATTGTTTGAACATGAATTAGGCCGTTAGTTTCCTTGTTAAAATTGTTTTATATTTTTCATTTCTTGACCCTTTATAGCTAATTATGCGTTATGGGTTTTGCTCATTTTTGAAGGCCTTTCGGTGACCTAGTTTTTAATACCTTTGTCATTTGGTCGGTTGTGTAGAGTTGTCTTATTGGCAATCATAGCACATCGTCTAGTCTATACTAATTATCTTTCAGGATTTAAAAAGACACTTTTTTGGCCTGATATGGGGGTGAAAGGGGGATGAAAGATACCAAAGGGACAGTCAAACTCATAAATCGAAAATAAACTGACAACGCCATGGCTAAAAATGAAAAAGACAAACAGACTGTTTACTTGCTAGCGAATACTACTGTCGAACGATTGAAACCAAAATAATTTCAGTACATTTTCACCTTCACCTTTGAACAAAAAATCAATAATGACCCTTTTTAAGTCTGGCCAATTAGTACTTTTCACTCTCACTAGGCAAATATCAATCTAGCTCAAATTGTTTTGCCAACAAAGAAATAAGGTTTTTTTTTATTCATAGGTCATTTCAACTTGACTTTTGACCTACTGACCTTTAACTCATAGGGAACAATTTAAAAACATGTTTCAAAAACCTCCTCCGGAAACCAATGAAATGGTTTGCCCCAAGGTAATCCTATCAGATACTTTGTTGACCTTTGACCCATTAATCGTAAAAACATGTATTCTTATTCCTTTAGGTCATTATGACTTCGTTTTGAAAAAAGTTCGACTTCAAAAAGAGAAGAATAACATCTGAACCCGAACTTTTACCACTATTTCAGTGTATCAATAGCTGTTATGACAATATCTCTTGACCCAATAACATAACTAGAGGCTATAGAGAGCCTGTGATTATATGATCCTGAGTAAGCTACTTCACAGTATTACTGACATAATCCGAACTAGGTCTGCTTAAAACACTACCAACACAACAACTTTTACATGGTCTTTCATGTTCCTGATAACTGTCATTATAAGACATTTTGCTCGTCACTGGTGCTGAATAGTAATGATGTTTATGTCGAGAACTTCTTGATTTATTGTATGTATACATGCTTTCACCAGTTATTTGTAATGGTACCCTATCAGAATTCATGAAGTCACGTAAAGACGATTTAGAGTACTTAATATCTCGACTAAGGACAGGATTCGATCCTGGATCTGCTATTAACTTTGAGGAACTTAATGGGTCTTGATAGCTTTTATATTTAGAAGTGTATCTATTATCTGTTCTAGGTGACTCCCTTTTTGATTGATGTCGCCAATCACTTTCTCGGTCAGGTTGGGACATAATGTTTTTGTCATTAAATTGAACTGCATAAACACCTCCCTGGTCAGCACTTGGTTGAGGTCTTAGAAACTGAGTGTATTGATCATGACGTTTTTCAATTGATGGAAGATATTTCGGTTTGCGTATACCTCTTCGAGGAGAATACTGGTCGCAACTTAACTTCCGTGTGATTCCTTGCACTTCTGGCTCAGTTTCCTGTTTTCCTATTATTAGAAGAAAACTATAGGACATCATATTTGTTTTCTTAACGATTCCCTGTCGATTGAAATTTGTATAGTCGTTTGAGTTATATTTTGAAAAGTTTGATGACATTTGATACTGTCTAGATGATTGTTCACTTGATTTATTAAAGCTTTCATGGATATTTATACTAGATATATTCATTGAAGTTGATGTATAAGAGCCAGTTTTTGTATCACGAGATATCATCTTGGGAATACTCGTAGGTGGTTTATATAAAGGCCGTTGAGGTTTTGAATAACCTTTGGAACGGCCATATCTGTAAAATTTATGTTTCTGCCATTCGTCAGTGTTTAGTGTAGGAGGCTTTGCTCGTTCCATTGGTAATTGATTTTCGTCCTCTTTATTCAGCTCTCTGACGCTTTTTCTCAATATACTTTTTGCAACTTCATATGACAAGATAGTATCAACTATAGCAGAACTTTCTAACGAAGGTTTATCAGATTGCTTTGTAATTGGAAGACTGTAAAAAAAAGAAAATTGAGAATGGAAATGGGGAATGTGTCAAAGAGACAACAACCCGACCAAATAAAAAACAACAGCAGAGGGTCACCAACAGGTCTTCAATACCATTTTTTTTTAAATATTTCCAACGGAAAAACATAATAGCACGCATCAAAATGTACATGCAAATGTTTTAAATACAAGTGTAGAACTGATATTGAACTATTAACACAAATAGCAATTAAAAATAATATCGTAATCCTTTAACGATAAATTACGTGCGATAGATTAGAAACTATACTATTAACAAGCCATAGTCAGCATATATATATATATATATATATATATATATATATATATACAAGTCTAAATTCAAATCAACGTTCAAACCTATGATTTCGTTGTAAAAAAAACTGCAATTTTTTATACGTGTGCATGTAACACAAATTTCGTTTTAGAGGGGTCTATATACAGCACAAACAACAATTTCTAAAAGACCCAAAAAGTGAAAAGTATATTTTAAGTCAGGATCTTAACTCTCAGATATGTACCAAGTGTCTTGTTGTTGATGGGACGAACAAGTACCCTGCCTCATCCACTTGTATTTGCAATATATAACTATATATCCATCTGATGAGTTTAGCCTTTTTCAAATGATTTTTATATTTTGTTCTTATATTGAACTGTTACAACACTGTTCCGTGTTGGGGAGGCTTGGAATCCCACTAACATGTTTAACCCTGTCACATTATGTATGTATGTGCCTGTCTCAAGTCAGGATCTTGTTATTCAGTGGTTGTCGTTTGTATACGTGTTACATATTTTGTTTTTCATTAATTGTTTGTACATAAATTAGGCCGTTAGTTTTCTCGTTTGAGTTGTTTAACATTGTCATATCATACACTTTTTATCGCAGACTATGTAGTATGGGCTTTGTTCATTGTTGAAGGCTGTACGGTGACAAAAAATTGTCAATTTCTGTGTCATTTGGTCTTCCGTGGAGAGTTGACTCATTGGCAATCATACCACTTCTTCTTTTTTATATTTTAAAACCTTGAGTTTTATGAAATAGAGCAGCCAACACCCACGTGCAGCAGATGCGTATTTACATAGATAATATTTATAAATATTGAAGTCTAATAAAACAAACTCTTTTCGAATAATAAAGTTGATATGAATGAATTAGCAACAGAACAAATACGATGAATAATGGATCTAAATAACTTAAAAACCAGGTCAAACTAAAATTTGTAATCATCAATGTTATAGCTATGTGAATTTTAAAATTAACATTTATATATATCCTTATAATGGAACTTTATAAACACTGGTTTGACTAATGTTCATAACATTTTAACGATTAAAGAATTGAGGTAGACTTTCTTTAGGTTTAAGTCATAGAAAGATGAATAAAAACCAAAAATTCAATGGTTAAGATGTATATAGAAATATCATGCAAGAAAGCATCTAATTTAAATCACAAATATATTTTGCTCTGAGGAACATTTAAAACGGAAGACTCGTGTAAAATGGCAAAATCAAAAGCTCAAACACATCAAACGATTTTAAATGTAGGTGTAATTCTATTATTCCTTTTCAATTTGTTTTACTTTGAAAATGTTATAATGTACAGTTTCATTAAGCAAAAACAAAGGCCAACTATTCCAAATGTTCCTTTCTTATATTTCAATTAACATATAAGATATAGTTTAGGGACTTTCCGTTTTGAGTTCAGTATTTTTGTGATTGTTTTTTTTTTTCATGGAAAAGGATTTAATTTTGAAATCGCTAAAATATATGTAATATCTTCACATAACTTTCAGTGAAGAAGATAACAGAAACAATACACAAAAACTATAGAATGTTGAGTATTTTTATCTTATTAACATCTTCCAGAAATTAGGAAGTGTCAAAGTATTTTTGAATCCATTAATTGACTTTTTTGACGTTCATGCTTAATCATTGTACAACGGTTTATATCAGGTTACAATTTATGTGAATGTTGCAAATTATAAATACTATTTTATCATTTATAGGGCTCCATTTGGTGTTTTAAAAGTACTAGTATAACAAAATACCGAACTCTTAGGTAAATTTAACTATAGACCTATACCAACTGTGGTTTTGTAAATCATATAAAAAAAATTTACATCAAAATAGATACCTTTATAATTTAGGATTTAGTCCATGTTTTGTTTGGTTAAGCCCAGTTGCTAAATTTAAAGTAGAAGATATTTGAAAATTGTTTATAAAAAGTACCAATTGATTGTGCAAAAAGACTTTAAATAACACTAACTCCAATGAGATGTCAATTGCCAACTTTGGTCATGTTGACTTATTTGTAGCTCTTGCATATACCTGACATGATTATTGACAGTTTTGGAAGAAGATGGTTGGTTAAAACAAAATCGAAGCTTGCCAAACCTCCAACATATATAATGTTTGTTCCTCGGTGTATTGTTCTTTAACTTAAAAACTCATCATACACCCGTTCACTTATTTTTCGGGAGAAAAAATAAATATATTATCATACTACCATAGTTGAGGATCCTGATTATCTTCAGAACTAGAAATGGTATTTTTCCCACTTGTTAACATCAACACTTCCCTCGCTGATCCATTCACTGGAACATTAGTTCTGCCTACTGCATTATAAATTCTAGTAATAAATCTACCGACTTCTCTGGACAATACAAGTTCATCTTCAAATGCTGAATTTTTTACATTCACATTAAGCTTCAAAATAGGCAATGAATTTTCTTCGATATAGCAAAAGTCATCAATTTTTGTTACCTTTTTATCTAAAAAACAAAATGAAATTGGTCTTGATAAAAACTTTTGTAAAGATGTCGTTGAGAAAGTAAAAAGACTTTGGTCTTTGATTATATTTATTCTATTCATAAAAATTTAGATGTCTTTTAGCAGGTAAATATTTTTTTTTAAATAGTGTGTGAGGTTATTGTAAGACAATTATATAAAATATATCAGTGAGTACAGCCCTTGGGTGGTGTAAACTTTCAAAAATTAAAATGTATTGTGTAATGGTATGTCTCATATGGTACAATGGTGGAATATGTATGATGTGTTGGTGTATGATGTAATGGTGTATGAGGAATGGTGTGATTGTGTAACTTGGTATTTTGGGGCACTTTACAAATTGCTGTTCGGTGTGATCCAATGATCCTTGAGATGATCCAATGATCCTTGAGATGTGTCGCATTGCACACTCATACCACTCAGTCAGGTGTATGGTGTACAGATGTAACGTGTTTGGTGTACAGATGTAACGTGTTTGGTGTAATTGCATGGTGTATGGTGTAATGATCTGTGGTGAATGGTGTAACGGTGTATGGTGTTAGTTGGAGGTCTACAATATTCAAGAACTGTAGAAGATATCACTTTTAACCAGTCCTCCCTGTCCCAAGTCAGGAGCCTGTAATTCAGTGGTTGTCGTTTGTTTATGTGTTACATATTTGTTTTTCGTTATTTTTTTATATAAATAAGGCTGTTAGTTTTCTCGTTTGAATTGTTTTACATTGTCTTATCGGGACCTTTTATAGCTGACTATGCGGTATGAGCTTTGCTCATTGTTGAAGGCCATACGGTGACCTATAGATGTTAATGTCTGTGTCATTATGGTCTTTTGTGGATAGTTGTCTCATTGGCAATCATACCACATCTTCTTTTTTATATGTGTTTATTTTATCTTCATTTTGTACATATTCAATTATTTATATTTGAAGTATTTATAAGCAAATATTGAAAAAAAATATCCTTTTGTAATACAAGGGTCCTTCAATTGTATATAGATAAACACAGGTAACAGATGGTTTATTTTATAAAAGGACATCAATGATGTTTACAAAGAACATATAAGGCTAAATGTTTGTCCATATGGTTTTGATAAACGAAAGATGCGTCTTAAACCAGTATTAAAGTTGTATGTGCCCTGATGTTTGGGTTGAAAAGAAACTGCAATATCAGCAATCATTATCATTGCAAACAGAACTACACAAAATGATTGATTGTCTTTTTGTCTTTTGATTAAAAATTATTGACAGAATTTCTGTCCCTATCCAATACACCATCATTTTCTATGGACTATCCTTGTTTACCTGACCACCAACCCGGATGGCCTACAGCGCATAAAATTATTAAACGTGTTGTTTTCAATTAATTCCTGAAAGCATTATACTTTTATTGTAGATGACATCAAATTACAAAACGTATGCACATTGAAAATAATTGAAAAACACAAACCTGCAACAAAGTTTTCGGATACTGCCAACACTACTGTATACATATTTCTTGTTATGCTTCCAATTTCTGCTATTTGAAAAAAATGTTGTAGGAAGGATTGAATTTCTTTATGCAGTACTTCTTTTGTAACAAAACACCTATTAGGTATAATAACATGTACATTGAGACTTCCGATTTCAGCATCTTCCAGTGAAATGTTAAATTCTCTCTTACGTAAGATTTCAATTATCTCTTCCAACCTTTGTATTACAGCATTAACATCAAAATCTGGATCCTTCACATATAAAGTACAGGGTGTTGAATCATTTTCTTTAATAAGAAATAAGAAATTCATGAATGCAAAATAAAAAGAATGTACTGGTACACGTACGACATTTTTAGCAGAAGTATCGTCTAAGTAGTACGATCGCTAGTCGGACATTATTCCAGGTCTTACTGAATTGTTTATACCATGGAACTCACACACCTAAATTTATAAAACACATTTAGGTCCAATATGATGAGAGATCTAAACAATATTTTTATTAAACGTATTACAAACACAAACTTTATCTGTTGAAATATTGACAGAGAAATGGACAAATAATAATTTGTAAATCCACTTGTCGATTCTGACAGAAAAATATCTCTGCACAAGTTTCAGAAAGGTTCTAACAAACACATTCCCAATTGTGAACTTTCCATTTCTATATAACAATATTCCAGCAGTGCCTGCATACGGAATAGTTTTTTTAGAAATCATTGCGTGCATTTATTATTGCGTTTTGCCGCGATATACCAAAACGAAGAATAATTATTGCGATTACAGGAAAACCTGAATATAAATGTTTTGTCAGATTACAGAATGCGAGTTCTTATTGCGATATTCACCCGGTTGCATTAATTTCTGAATTTTCAGTAGACTAACATATCTTTCAATGTTACGATATTCCCGGGCTTGTATTTCCGTTCATGATATCAATGTTAGAGGGTTGCTGCTCACAAGGAAGCTATTAAAACAAGAGTTCAAAATGGTAAAGTTGAAATCCCTTCGTAAATTTAAAAGACGCCATCACGAGTTGGTTGTACGTTGTGGCATAACTGTTTCACAGATGATATCGAAGATGTTCCCCTTTGTTGTAACTAACAGGAATATGAAAGTTGTTGTCAATTCGTTTTTGATGTGTTTTGTCATTCGATTTTGCCATGTGATTATGGACTTTCTGATTTGATTTTTTTCTGATTTCAGTATTTTTGTGATTTACTCTTTTTTTAGTAGTTCTCTAAAAGAAGACATTTGTATAAATTTTCATATGATCCTAAGTCCCTATCAGGCGGCTCTCTTGGATGATGTATCGGCATCAAAGTAACAACACTTGGTCAGCACCTCCTTAAAACCATTCATGCCATATTTTATTTCATTCCATTTAGTCGTTCTTTAAACAAAGACATTTGAATGTATTTTCTATTGGGTTCTATGTTAAATTAAGTCCCTCTTTGGCTGTCATATTGGATGATGGATCGGTTTCAAAGTAACAACACTTGGGCAGCATCTCATTAGGAAAATGCATACGATTTTTGCTTTCAATCATTCAGTACAAAATAGTTATCAAAGGTACCAGGATTATAATTCAATAAGCCAGACGCGCGTTTCGTCTACATAAGACACATCAGTGACGATCATATCAAAACAGTTATAAAACAAAAAATAAGTACAAAAGTGAAGGACATTGAAGACCCAAAATTCCCAATAGTTGTTCCAAATACGGTTTAGGTAATCTACTCCTGTGATAAGAACATTTCTTAGTTTTGTAAACAGGAAATTTATAAAATTGACGATATAATTGTTATTTTTTTCTGCATTGTTTCGATCTGATGAATTAAGCTTTCTCCAAGTTATTTCTTTAGTTTGTTTTTATGTTGTAATGTTACACCGCTGTCCCAGGTATGAGAGGGTTTGGCGCAAGAAAACATATTTAACCCATCATTACACCGCTGTCTCAGGTATGAGAGGGTTTGGCTCAAGCAAACATATTTAAACCATCATTGATTCTTTGTGCATGTTAGAAGTTATCGATTGTTGATGTAAATCAAATGTGTTGGGCGTTAAAGATTTTGTAATTAGCTAGCCATTAGTTTTCGCGTTTGAATTGATTAACATGCATTATAATATTTCGAGGACTTTTTTTACTTACAATATTGTATGGGTTTTGATCATTGTTGAAAGCCGTACGGTTACAAATAGTTGTAAACTTCTACAACAGTTCGTCTTATTATAACATATATGATAACATAATGCCAATACAGGAAATATAGCTCTTTCAAAAACACGCTACACATAACAAAAAAATCTAAGGGCAAACAATGAAAACATAAGAAACATTCTACTAGTCTGCATGCTGATGTTTCTTTCAAAACACAATCAGGAATGAGATCTTAGCTGAAGTCTTCTTGATACAACAAATATCGCTAATCCGTTATAGATATGATGAATCAATTTATTACAAGATGAAATACTTTTATGAAGTATTCCACGGACTTAATTTACAAATAAAAGAAATGTATACATGAAACATGTTGCATTTGATTGATAGCAAGGATTGAAACAATAATTACATGTTTTGTTATTGGGTCAGATTTCTTTCGAACACAGAGCTGCATCAGTTATATAATTCTAGTAGAAAGGAAAGTATTAACATACCCCTTAATTCTTTGGTATCTGTTTTGACCTTGATGTCATTTCCATAGTAGAGGTCAAAAGAAGACGTTCTTGATGTTACCTGTAACTTTTCTATATACAAAAATAATACTAAATAATAACTTCATGGTTTTACATGCATCTCAATTATTACCTAAATTTGATTCCAAATCTGGTATAAACAAAACGCAAACTTGATTGATGCTTTAAACATATTTATCGGACTATCGTTGAGAAATATCATATGGGTTCACTAATTCCTAGACATATTTGTTTATAGAATTAGTGAAGTTCTTGTATAGAAATGTAACAATGTCCCATTCAATATTCTTTTTAGGCATGCCCACCATATTTTACATGTTTGTTACTGATATACTGGCTTATGTTTTTGGTATTCACGATTAAAATATAAAATATAAATAAATTGTGCAAAGATACCGAAAGGATAAAAACTTAAATAACGAACAAGAAAAAATCAAATTGAATTGACATTCCTTTCAGGAAAACAAATGGCCTTCATCAATGTTAGTTTCTTTTCTGTCGATAGTTCAGTGGTGCATATATGTCATACTTAATTTTCGTAAATTTTATCATTTTTCATGTCTTGGAATTTTATAACTGACTATACGAAAAAGTAATATCACAAAAATACTGAACTCAGAGGAGAATCAGATCGGAAAGTCAATAATCACCTGGCAAAATCTAATGACAAAACACTTAAAAAACGAATGGACAAGATTGGTTTTACTAATTGTTGAAGGTAGTATAATCAATTTCCGTGTTAGTCTGCAGATGGCAGTTAGGTCCGCTGCTGTATGCCCTGAGGTAATCGGTGCCCTCAGGTAATCGTGGCAATAGTGCCCATATGCGTAGTAATAACATGATCTAAAAATAGAATAAACTAAAAATACATCATTGTACTTTCTATTTCGACTGACAGTATATGTGCGAAAAATAGGAGAAAACAGGAACACATACAATTTTTTACAATAAGTTACGACAAATAATTCACGAAAAAAATCCAAATATTTGGTTTATTTGTGATCAGTGCAACGTGAACAGATTTTTATTTAGTGAAACGTAAATGACTTAAAATAATTAAAAAGAAAACACTTTTTGAATGGCGATTTAAACTTTTATAATAATAGTTAAAGTAACTATTAAAGAATAAAAGTTATCCACACATGCATAAGGCAGCAAACATTTGATTTTCGGCGAAAGACAATATTTTGGAGACAGGTCGAAAACATTTTTTTCTTTCATTTCAATTTTAGCATTACATATAGTGGCAGAACAATTAGAAACAAACTTTAAAAAAACATAGCACCCCCCCCCCCCCCCCCCTGAAAATGAAATGATTGCTGCCTAAGTTTCGTGAATGTCCTGTTGAAACTTTGACTATCCTTGTGTTTGGTAATATATGACACTTACATATGGACAGATTACGCATATATTGATTTTGGTTACTTCTTTTAAAGTAACATAAGTAGAAAACGATAACATTTAATAGATAGGTTAATGAAAATCAGTCCATCTTGTCCGACTGCATGAGGGGCGGCGGCGGATCCATCCATTTAAAAAAAGGGGGTTCCTAATCCAGGACACAAGAAGGGGGTTCCAACTATATGTTTCCATTCAAATGCATTGATCTCCAAAAAAAAGGGTTCCTATACCCAGAACACCCCTGGACCCGCCACTGTCCATTGTTCAACTACTAAATTGTCTGTTTTACTTACTAGTACACTTGGTACAATAAAAAACCTGATAATAAATGTTCAAATAAGGCCTTTGAAAATAGTGGAATTAATTACTTTTGTAGTGTCAAAAACTCGTTGGAAGTACTTGATAAATTGCATGCATATATTGATGATTTTAAATCTGTTCAAAGTTTTGATTTTTCTACCCTATATACCACTTTGCCTCATATTCTTATTGAGAAAAAAATCACATCCCTAATTAACTGGGCATTTAAAAAGTCGGAATGCGAGTACATATGTTCAAACTCTTTGCGATCATTTTTTTAGTAGCAATAAACAAAAGAACTATGTCAATTGGACATGCTTTGATACTATTTATGCGCTTGAATTTTTATTTGATAACATTTTTGTTATTTTTAGAGATTCCGTACATCGTCAAGTTATTGGACTTCCAATGGGGACTAACTGTGAACCAATTATTGCGGACCTGTTTTGTATTGTTATGAGTTACAATTTATGACTTAAATTAGCAAAGACCCATCTAAACAATATTTGGTACAAAAATTCAACAATACTTTTAGATATTTGGATGATATATTGGCTCTCAATAATAACGACTTCCGTATGTATACTAAAGAAATTTATCCTGTAGAACTTACTTTAATTAAAGCTAATGATAACCATGACCACTGCCCTTTCCTCGATCTTGATATCTATATCATAAACGGGAAGATTAATACAAAAATTGTTGATAAGAGAGATGTTTTTCATTTCCTATTGTAAATTATCCATTTGTAGATGGTGACGTTCCCTTGTCATCATCTTATGGTGTTTATATATCTCAACTTGTATGATTCTCTCGTGTATGTAACAACGTATTAGATTTTAGCGAGAGAAATTTATGTATTACTAAAAAATTATTACACCAGGGTTTTCGATATCACAAACTGGTCAAAACATTTACTAGATTTTATCATCAGTTTAAGGAAATAATTCGTAAATATAACTCAACATGCAGACATCTTATACGTTCGGGTATTTCACATCCAATTTTTTATGGAAGTATTCTAAATAAAGAACAAAAATGTCAGTATTCTCCTCAGAAACTAACAAAACCTTTAAATAGACTTATTAAAAAGGGATATAGTTACGATACTGTTGTCAGGTCATTAAAGACTGCATATTTTGGCTTTAATATTGATTCACTGATAGAGTCTTTGAATCGGAACTAAACACATCTATTTCAAAAAAACAGTTATTGGCATGACACGGGTTATGTTCTTCTCATATATTTTATGATAGTATGATACTAAACCCCTAACGGGAGAGATTGTGCCTGATATTCATATGATGAACACATAATCTTTCAATCAGTTTAATTGAGGTCAGGAGCTGGCATGTAAGTTAGCTGCTAGTAGTCTGTTGTTATTTATGTACTATTGTCATTTTATTTATGTTCTTTTGTTACATCTTTTGACATCGGACTCGGACTTCTCTTGAACTGAATTATAATGTGCGTATTGTTATGCTTTTACTTTTCTACACTGGCTAGATGTATAAGGGGGGGGGGGGGGGGGTTGAGATCTCATAAACATGTTTAACCCCGCCGCAATTTTGCGCATGTCCCAAGTCAGGAGCCTCTGGCCTTTGTTAGGCTTGTATGATTTTAAATTTTAGTTTCTTGTCTATAATTCGGAGTTTAGTATGACGTCCATTATTACTGAACTATTATGCATATTTTTAGGGGCCAGCTTAAGGACACCTACAGCTGCGGGAATTCTCGCTACATTGGAGACCCTTTGGTTGCCTTCGGCTGTTGTCTGCTCTATGGTCGGGTGGTTGTCGCTTTGACATATTCACCATTTCCTTTCTCAATTTTAATAACTATGTTTCTGATCTAATTTTGTATTCTATAAACGGCATCTATATATTTACACTACAAATCTACAACTCTCAGTCTATGGCTACACGTGCTGATCTAATCTATATTCATGCATAATATTCATTAACTGTGTATGAGTATCAAAATCGTATCATACGCGATGATGACTAGCCAGTACACACTGTAAGGATTTTATTCACCAGTATTAAAAAAGAGAAACATTGTAGTACGAACAGTAATCTATTTTTTTTTTCATTTGACATTACTTTGAAAGTAACGTAGTTACAAGCACAGGTTATATAGTATATAACTGCTTTTTTTAAATGTTAATTGTCTTTATCAATCTTATTTGAGAGATGTTGGATATTTTCAAGGAAAAACCTCACATCTCCAGTGGACTTTTGTACATGGTCAGATAACCTTAGGTCATCTCTAAATTACTGTGTATTTCCTGTATCTCAGATCATATCTGTGATTGCTCACATGGTGAGGTTACCTCAGGTCACCTCTGTATGATTGAACATTGTGAGGTTACCTAATATTACCTCTGTATTGCTGTACATGGTGAGGTTACTCTGTATTACTGCACATACTTGTATAACCACACTTTGTATAAACTTTACAAAACACTATTTTTTTAGTTTTCCTCAGGGCACTTCTGCATTTTATATTTCTGGCCAAGTGCACATGTTAACTAATGTCATTTCTTAACTACTGTATATAAATATGTAACCTCAGAATACCTCTGTATATAAGAATATGTTGAGGTAACCTAAGGTCACAACTTCATGGTCATTGTACCAGCTGCATGTTACCACAGATAAACTTTGCAAAACGCTAATTTTCTACAAACCTCAGGTTACCACAATTGAATGTTCATAACTCCCTTCGTCAGCTTAGTCAGTCCAGATTACATCTATGTTATTTTTTTTCACGGACAGGCTACCTCAGGTCATCTGTAAATTACTGTACCTGACCAGGTTACCTCAGGTCATCTGTAAATTACTGTACATGACAAGGTTACCTCAGGTCATCTGTAAATTACTAAACATGACCAGGTTACCTCAGGGAACCACTGTACTACTGTGCATGGTAAGGTTACCTCAGGGAACCATGGTACTACTGTGCATGATCGGGTAACTTCAAGGAACCACTGTTCTACTGTGCATGGTCTGGTTACCTCATGAATCCATTGTACTACTGTGCATGGTCAGGTTACCTCAGGGAACCATTGTACTACTGTGCATTGTCAGGTTTCTTCGGGGAACCATTGCACTACTGTACATGGTCATGTTACCTCAGGGAACTACTGTACTACTGTGGATGGACAGGTTACCTCAGGGAACCACTGTACTACTGTGTATGGTCAGGTTACCTCAGGGAACCATTGTACTTCTGTGCATTGTCATGTTACCTCAGGGAACCACTGTACAACTGGGCATGGTCAGATAACCTCAGGAAAACATTGTACTACTGTGCAGGGAACCTTTGTACTCTTGTGCATGGTCAAGTCTCCTCAGGGAATCATTGTTCTACTGTGCATGGTCATGGTCCCTCATGGAATCATTGTACCGCTGTGTATTTTACGGTTACCTCAGGGAACCATTGAACTACTGTGCATGGTCAGGTTACCTCAGGGAACCATTGTACTACTATGATGGTCAGGTTACCTCAGGGAACCAGTGTACTACTGTGCATGGTCAGGTTACCTCAGGAAACCATGGTACTACTGTGCATTGTCATGTTACCTCAGGTGACCATTGTACTACTGTGCATGGTCAGGTTTCCCAAGGGAATCATTGTACTACTGTACATGGTCAGGTTTCTGCAGGGAACCATTGTACTTCTGTGCATTGTCAGGTTACCTCAGGGAATCATTACACTACTGTGCATGGTCAGGTTACCTGAGGGAACCATTGTACTACTGTGCATTGTCAGGTTTCCTCAGGGAACCATTGCACTACTGAACATGGTCATGTTACCTCAGGGAACCACTGTACTACTGTGCATGGCCAGGTTACCTCAGGGAACCATTGTAATACTGTGCATTGTCATGTTACCTCAGGGAACCATTGTACTACTGTGCATGGTCAGGTTTCCCCAGGGAACCTCTGTACTACTGTACATGGTCAGATTACTTCAGGGAACCATTGTACTTCTGTGCATGGTCAGGTTACCTCAGGGAACAATTGCACTACTGTGCCTGGTCAGATTACTTCAGGAACAATTGTACTACTGTGCATGGTAGGTTTCCTCAGGGAACTATTGTACTAATGTGCATGGTCAGGTTACCTCAGGGAACCACTGTACAACTGTGCATGGTCACGTTACCTCAGGGAACCATTGTACTCTTGTGCATGGTCAGGTTACCTCAGGGAACCACTGTACAACTGTGCATGGTCAGGTTATTCATAAAGATAGACAAAAATGAGATTTACAGATAATTTAGTAGACTGAATTTTTTTCTGAACTCATTTTTTTCTGTTTGTTTATAGGTTTATGGTGAATGGAAACATAAATATAGACTTTTTAAAAAATCTTGCATCTTTTGGGGATATCATTCCAGGAAAAGTGGAAGGATATCATGTTTACTTGAAGTGGTGAGGTCTAGTAAAAATAGCAAACAGAAAGTAGAAAAAAATGAGTTGACTTCAGGATTGCGTAACGTTTTATTCTTCGTGGCAAGACCCCTTTTTTCAATTAAATCACAATTTCACTTTGGTACATCCATGATATGAACATGAATTTTTTTCTAAGATCAGCTGTTTTGCATGTGAGCCTATGGAGCAGTCAATGACAAGACTGCAACCTTATGTTAATTTGAATTGAATCGATTATATTTGTTGTTATTTTTTGGGTTACCTGGGGTAATCCTGTTATGAAAGAATACTTCGTAGATACTTTGCTGGTATATGCATTGATGTTGTAATTACACAATTTCTTAATTTAAAATGTAAAACTTCATAGATTTGTATTGTTTATGCGATGTATAGATATATGCTACCTGAGTAAACTTGAGTTTAAAAGGTTGTATTTGTTGTTATTATTAGGTTACCTGAGGTAACCTTGTCTCTCAGGTAACCCTGTAATGAATGAATTCTTCTTAGATACTTTGCTAGTCTTTACATTAATTGTAATAAACAAACTTCTTTATTTCAAATGTAGGACTTCATGAAAGTTGTATTGCTTATGTGATGCACATGTAAAGGTGAACTCAGTTAACTTCAGTAAAGTGGGTTATATTTGTAATTATGTCTGGGGTTACCTCAGGTACCCATGTTATGAAGAATGCTTTTGAGATAGTTTGCTAGTGTAAACATTTATGTTGTAATCGGACAATTTCTTTATTTTAAATGCAGGACTTCATAGATGTGTATTGTTTATGTGATATTTCTGAAAGGCGACTAAAGTTAACTTGATATGAAAGAATAATACTTATTTCTATTTCATGGGTTACTTGAGGTAACCCTGTCATGACAGAATATTTAGTAGATACTTTGCTAGTATATCCATTTATGGAGTAATAAACCAACTTCTTCTTTTTAAATGTAGGAATTCATTAAAGTTATATTCTTTATGTGATGTATATGTAAAGGTGATTTGAATTAACTTGAGTTAAATAGGTTGTATTGTTGTTATTGTATTAGTTACCTCAGTTAACCCTGCTATGAAAGAATTCTTAGTAGATACTTTGCTAGTGTATAGCTTTGCATTGTAACTCCACAATTCTTTAATTTGAAATGTAGGACTTCATAGATTTGTATTGTTTATGTGATGTATATATATTAAAAGGTGACCTCAGTGAACTTGAGTTAGATGGGTTATCTTTGTTGTTATTGTTATGGTTACCTGAGGTAACCCTGTAATGAATGAATCCTTCGTAGAAACTTTGCTAGTGTTTACATTAATTGTAATAAACAAACTTCTTTATTTTAAATGTAGGACTTCATGAAAGTTGTATTGTTTAAGTGATGCACATGTAAAGGTGACCTCAGTTTACTTCAGTTAAGTGGGTTATATTTGTAATTGTGTCTGGGGTTACCTCAGGTACCCATGTTATGAAGAATGCTTTTGAGATAGTTTGCTAGTGTAAACATTTATGTTGTAATCGGACAATTTCTTTATTTTAAATGTAGGACTTCATAGATGTGTATTGTTTATGTGATATTTCTGAAAGGCGACTTAAGTTTACTTGATATAAATGGATAATACTTATTTCTATTGCATGGGTTACCTGAGGTAGCCCTGTCATGACAGAATATTTAGTAGATACTTTGCTAGTATATCCATTTATGGTGTAATAGACCAACTTCTTCTTTTTAAATGTTGAATTCATTAAAATTATATTCTTTATGTGATGTATATGTAAAGGTGATTTGAATTAACTTGAGTTAAATAGGTTGTATTGTTGTTATTGTATTGGTTACCTCAGGTAACCCTGCTATGAAAGAATTCGTAGTAGATACTTTGCTAGTGTATAGCTTTGTATTGTAACTCCACAATTTTTTTATTTGAAATGTAGGACTTCATAGATTTGTATTGTTTATGTGATGTATATATATTAAAAGGTGACCTCAGTGAACTTGAGTTAGATGGGTTATCTTTGTTGTTATTGTTATGGTTACGTGAGGTAACCCTGTAATGAATGAATCCTTCGTAGAAACTTTGCTAGTGTTTACATTAATTGTAATAAACAAACTTCTTTATTTTAACTGTAGGACTTCATGAAAGTTGTATTGTTTATGTGATGCACATGTAAAGGTGACCTCAGTTTACTTCAGTTAAGTGGGTTATATTTGTAATTATGTCTGGGGTTACCTCAGGTACCCATGTTATGAAGAATGCTTTTGAGATAGTTTGCTAGTGTAAACATTTATATTGTAATCGGACAATTTCTTTATTTTAAATGTAGGACCTCATAGATCTGTATTGTTTATGCGATATTTCTGAAAGGCGACTTAAGTTTACTTGATATGAATGGATAATACTTGTTTCTATTTCATGGGTTACCTGAGGTAACCTGTCATGGCAGAATATTTATTAGATACTTTGCTAGTATATCCATTTATGGTGTAATAAATCAACTTCTCCATTTTTAATGTAGGAATTCATTAAAAAAACAATTATATTGTTTATGTGATGTACATGTATATGTAAAGGTGATCTGAATTAACTTGAGTTAAATAGGTTGTTTTTGTTGTATTTGTATTGGTTACCTCAGGTAACCCTGCTATGAAAGAATTCTTAGTATATACCTTGTAAGTGTATACATTTATATTTTAATTACACAATTTCTTAATTTAAAAATGTAGGACTTCATCGATTTGTATGGTTTATCTGATGCATATATATTTAAAGGTGATACCTGAGTTTACTTGAGTTATATGGGTTGTATTTGTTGTTATTGTTATGGTTACCTGAGGTAACCCTGTAATGAATGAATTCTTTGTAGATACTTTGCTAATGTTTACATTAATTGTAATAAACAAACTTCTTTATTTCAAATGTAGGACTTCATGAAAGTTGTATTGTTTATGTGATGTATATATATATAAAGGTGACCTCAGTGAACTTGAGTTAGATGGGTTATCTTTGTTGTTATTGTTATGGTTACGTGAGGTAACCATGTAATGAATGAATCCTTCGTAGAAAACTTTGCTAGTGTTTACATTAATTGTAATAAACAAACTTCTTTATTTTAACTGTAGGACTTCATGAAAGTTGTATTGTTTATGTGATGCACATGTAAAGGTGACCTCAGTTTACTTCAGTTAAGTGGGTTATATTTGTAATTATGTCTGGGGTTAGCTCAGGTACCCATGTTATGAAGAATGCTTTTGAGATAGTTTGCTAGTGTAAACATTTATATTGTAATCGGACAATTTCTTTATTTTAAATGTAGGACCTCATAGATCTGTATTGTTTATGCGATATTTCTGAAAGGCGACTTAAGTTTACTTGATATGAATGGATAATACTTGTTTCTATTTCATGGGTTACCTGAGGTAACCTGTCATGGCAGAATATTTAGTAGATACTTTGCTAGTATATCCATTTATGGTGTAATAAATCAACTTCTCCATTTTTAATGTAGGAATTCATTAAAAAAAAAATTATATTGTTTATGTGATGTACATGTATATGTAAAGGTGATCTGAATTAACTTGAGTTAAATAGGTTGTTTTTGTTGTATTTGTATTGGTTACCTCAGGTAACCCTGCTATGAAAGAATTCTTAGTATATACCTTGTAAGTGTATACATTTATATTTTAATTACACAATTTCTTAATTTAAAAATGTAGGACTTCATCGATTTGTATGGTTTATGTGATGCATATATATTTAAAGGTGATACCTGAGTTTACTTGAGTTATATGGGTTGTATTTGTTGTTATTGTTATGGTTACCTGAGGTAACCCTGTAATGAATGAATTCTTTGTAGATACTTTGCTAATGTTTACATTAATTGTAATAAACAAACTTCTTTATTTCAAATGTAGGACTTCATGAAAGTTGTATTGTTTATGTGATGTATATATATAAAGGTGACCTCAGTGAACTTGAGTTAGATGGGTTATCTTTGTTGTTATTGTTATGGTTACGTGAGGTAACCCTGTAATGAATGAATACTTCGTAGAAACTTTGCTAGTGTTTACATTAATTGTAATAAACAAACTTCTTTATTTTAACTGTAGGACTTCATGAAAGTTGTATTGTTTATGTGATGCACATGTAAAGGTGACCTCAGTTTACTTCAGTTAAGTGGGTTATATTTGTAATTATGTCTGGGGTTAGCTCAGGTACCCATGTTATGAAGAATGCTTTTTAGATAGTTTGCTAATGTAAACATTTATGTTGTAATCAAACAATTTCTTTATTTTAAATATAGGACTTCATAGATGGGTATTGTTTATGTGATATATTGGAATGGCGACTTAAGTTAACTTGATATGAATGGATAATACTTGTTTCGATTTAATGAGTTACCTGAGGTAACAGTGCATGACAGAATATTTAGTAGATACTTTGCTAGTATATGCATTTATGGTGTAATAAACCAACCTCTTAATTTTTAATGTAGGAATTCTTTGAAGTTATATCTTTTATGTGATGTATATGTAAAGGTGATCTGAATTAACTTGAGTTAAATAGGTTGTATTTGCTGTTATTGTTTTGGTTACCTCAGGTAACCCTGCTATGAAAGAATTCTTAGTTGATACTTTGCTAGTGTTTACATTCATATTGTTATTCCACAATTTTTTAATTTGAAATGTAGGACTTCATAGATTTGTATTGTTTATGTGATGTATATATATTTAAAGGTAACCTGAGTGAACTTGAGTTAGATGGGTTATCTTTGTTGTGATTGTTTTGGTTATCTGAGGTAACCCTGTCACGTAAGAATACGTCGTAGATAATTTTCCAGAGTATACATTTAACTTCTAATAAACCATTTTCTTTTTCATTTTGGACTTCATAGATAAGTATTGTTTATATGATATTCAGGAAAGGCGACTTTAGTTAACTTCATTTGAATGGATATTTGTTGTTATTTTTGAAATAACATGAGGTACCTCTGTTATGAAGGAATACTTCGTAGATAATTTGTTGGTATATGCATTTATGCTGTAATGACACAATTTCTTAATCTAAAATGTAGGACTTCATAAATTTGTATTGTGTATGCGAGGTATATATAAATGTAACCTGAGTTAACTTGAGTTGAATGGGTTGTATTTATTGTAATTATTGGGGTTACCTCATGTAACCCTGTCATGAATGAATACTTCGTAGATACTTTGGTAGTGTTTACATTTATTGTAATAAACAAACTTCTTTATTTTAAACTTAGGACTTCGTGAAAGTTGTATTGTTTATTTGATGTACATGTAAAGGTGATCTCAGTTTACTTCAGTTAAGTTAAGTGGGTTATATTTGTAATTAAGTCTGGGGTTACCTCAGGTACCCATGTTATAAAGAATGCTTATTAGATAGTTTGCTAGGGAAAACATTTATGTTGTAATCAAACAATTTCTTTATTTTACATGTAGGCCTCATAGATGTGTATTGTTTATGTGATATATCGGAAAAGCGACTTTAGTTAACTTGATATCAATGGATAATACTTGTTGCTATTTTATGGGTTACCTTAGGTAACCCTGTCATAACAAAATACTTAGTAGATACTTTGCTAGTATATGCAGTTATGCTGTAATAAACCACTTTCTTCTTTTGTTATGTAGGAATTCATTGAAATTATATTGTTTATGTGATGTATATGTAAAAGTGATCTGAATTAACTTGAGTTAAATAGGTTGTATTTACTGTTATTGTTTGCGTTACCGCAGGTTACCCTGTTATGAAAGAATTTTTAGTACATACTTTGCTAGTGTATACATTTATATTTTAATTACACAATTTCTTAATTTAGAATGTAGGACTTCATAGATTTGTATTGTTTATGTGATTATATATAAAGTTACCCCAGTTGACTTGAGTTTAATGGTTGCATTTGTTGTTATAATTGGGGTTACCTCAGGTAACCCTGTCATGAATGAATACTTCAGATCATTAATTGAACTTTTATAAAAAAAAAAAAAAAAAGTTTATAATTTTACAAGCCATCCCCACCCTACACGTACATACGAAATGAACGATCGGTGAATACAAATGATAAAATCATTTGGGAAGTTTGTTGACATCTTTGGTATTTGGTCACATTAAAATTTGGTATTAAGATCTATCTAAATAAGAACTATATTTTCGTGCGTATTTAATCAATGACGCATTACCATGATTACCTCAGGGAACCGATTACCTCAGGGCATATAGCAGCGGACCTAACTGCCACCTGCTGTTAGTCTATAGATAATTTCCTAAAAGTTGAAAATAGTCATGCCAGTAAACAGATTAAGAGAAAGTACGAAAACCAAAACTGATTTCAGTTCAAATGCGAAAAAAAGAAACCTACAATTGAAAAATTGAAAAGTTTTAATCTACTTTATTTCATTTCATGATTTGTCTCTTTTTTGATTAATTCTTGTGATTATATTTACTAGGACCGTTATCACTACAACAGCTCTACTGGTGGACTGTAAGTGACCGAGGGTATTACCAAGGCAGTAGCTTAGCACTTTTTATCCTTCTTTGTCTATATAATACTTTTTTTGTGCACTTCATTTGCATAGCAAAATCTAATATTACGTAGCTGAACAATAATAATAACCAAAATGTCGAACAATTGTGCAAATACGGCTAAGGAATCGTTACCTCTGGGTGGAAAACGTACGCGCTTTTAATATTCAATAATTTATAAGCAGCAATGAAAACATACGAAATAATTTGAATTGAAGGAATGCATATCCCGCATGCATTTGTCATGATTGTATTATTCCTTTTTCGGTTTTTGGCGTAATTTTTTGTTCTACTATCTGATATCTATTTCTCATTATTTTTTTATCAGGGTTGTAATGAAAAACAATTTTGCCTCGAAAATAAACTTTTTACAGTTCTAAATTTAAGGTGATTAAGAATTAATATGGTGGGAAATTATTATTGACTGATATAATATGTAAATTCTTTAAGTCAAGGAACGAGTTCATGCATATGGTGTTATTTTAAGATCCTATATTGTGGTAAGTTTTTCATTTTAAGAGATCTGATTATCTGTGAAACGTGTTCAAGATAATAAAAAACACTCTTATTTTTTTAAATTTAGTTACAGGCTCATGACTTGGGACAGGCATATATCAAACCATGCGTTACAAGTGGTTAAGTTAAATCGTCTATTCGTAATTTTTACAAACGCCATCACGAGTTGGTTGGCTGTGTCTGAATATCTATTTCACAGAGAGTAGCGGATATGTTCCAAATGTTGAAAATTTATTCCCGTCCCCTTTTCCCTCAATAAAATTATACTTATTACCGGATTTTTACTAACATAACCAAAACGACGTGTTCCAGCTGTGGAGTATGATATACCCTTCTCATGCCTCTGGAACAGCTGAGCTCACCCTAGTTTTTGTAGTGGTTCGGATTGCCCAGGTTTTAGTTTTCTATTTTGCGTTTAATGTAATGTTGTTTCTCTGTTTGTCGAATATCCCTTTGGTATGCCTCTCTTTTATCGGTTTTAAGTCCAACTTTACTATTAAGATATTGATGTGCTGATCTTTCTTTGCTGTACACGATTTTTTGCGTTCCAGATGAAATAAATCCTGGTAACCGGTTTGTGCGCATCAATTTAATGGAATGTTTGGTCATATTTCATAGGACATCAGAAAATGACACACTTAAACTAAACCATATTAATTACTGATAAATCCAGCTTGTTGAAGAACATGAACATCATATTTGTTTTAATATAGTAATATACCAACTTCACCTGCATATGTGAAAGACATTTCCCAACGCATCACTTGTTATATTATTGATATTACTTTTACTGTTGGATTGTTTTATGTGATATCCATTTATCGTGGCTCGGTACTTATACATCCCGTCAATGTGTTTGTATTATCTTTCAATTTTGCTGGTGTGTTTTGTATATGTGACTTTTTGTGTTTCGTTGGTTTTTATAACGTGACTCTGTACTTTGAAAGATCATGTCACTATGTAATTGTTCTATACTATGTCATTATGTTAAATTTCTATTATAAATTTAAAAAAAATACGTGAAACCCCAAACGTCAAAATTATTTAATCACGTAGTGGAATGAACCATTTGTGGATTCTTATAAATTCTATAGAACTTTTGTACTATTTAAATCTCGGTCTATTTCTGAAATTGATTTTTACATACTTTTGATTTTTAACCATATATGCTAACATTGCCCATGTGAAATTTTAAAAATGTTCGTTTAAACATAATGGCATTTTATGCGATTGTCATACACGTGAGAGCTTAAGCTAGCTTTAAAACCACGTTCTACATAAGAAAATTCCTGTACCAAATCAGGAATATGACAGTAGTTCTTCATTCGTTTGATGTGTTTGAGCTTTTGATTTTGTCATTTGATTAGGAATTTTCCGATTTGAATTTTCCTAGGAATTCAGTATTTTATTCTTTCTGGTCCATTACTACAAGAGCTTAATATCATTGTTATGATTTTTATTTTCATAAGCATCCTACATGTAGAAGCAATGATCATGTAAATAGATAAATGTGTTAGAAACGTATATTATATAAACATAGTGAAAAAAGACTGTCGATGGCAGGCAGTGTCTTTGAAATATATAACCACAATAACAGATTAATGTTTTAAATTGCATAGGAACGAATTTTGTATGATATTTTTATAATCACATAATAAAACATAACATTATTTCCTCACTAATCATTGAAAACTAGCACTTTATCTTTATTCTCAAGGTTAACCGCTGACTACTTTTGTTAATAAAGATAATTGGAATATCATTATTGTGTCTAGGAAATTGTTAAGTGTTACTTTGAAATACACAAAGTTGGGCAAAGGTGCACATAATTCTGTGGTGCATTGTACGATTAGTTATCCGGAAACGCTATTCACCTCCAGTCTTAGCAAGTATCTGCTCTAAAGGCTACAAAGTTCAACTATCTCCACAAAGAGAAAATATCAATAAATATTAAAAACCTCGACTACATGCACAAAAATGACAAAATTCAACTCTCTCCCAAAAGAAAAAAATATCAACAAAAAAAACCATCTCTGACCACATGCACACTTTCAATACCAGACTTGGGGTCAATTACATTTGAATGTAATTAATTAAATTACACATTACATTGCAAAAATGATCAGTTACATCAATTACACATTACACTGTTTGTGAAATGTAATTAATTAAATTACAATTACTTTACTAAAGTAATTAATTAAATTACACATTACATTTCATCATAATATTTTTTAACAATATTATAACGCTTGTGTAAACTATTCATACAAGCATAGTAAGGGTTGCATTTGATGATCATTTTTAATTTTAATGATTTTTTCATTTAGTCTACAGCCCCCTGGTCTGAACACTTCGACAGCAATTCTAAATAGTCTTTTAACAGGAGCTAATGTGGCAGATATTGCTTTATTAGAACATGGAAGTAATATACGTCCATGGTGAATAAAAATGTGTTGATAGGAGATGGAATTTGTTCCTATTAACTTACCAATACATTAAGAGGTATCTTGGCATCTCAGAAATGAAGTCATTTAAATGAAATATAATATAAATTAAGAAATAATAAATTAATCAAATTTTTCTTTTTTTTACTATGAAAATATTTAAAAGTATGCTTGTTACAATATTGAAAATATTTTTAGTACAAACAATGTAAATAATGTCTAAATATTAGCAATATTTTGCTAATTAGATAAAATACATGTAATATTGGCATTGTCTCTGAGCATTTTAATCTGATTAATTGCTGTTTGTTTTTACAGCGGTTTATTTTTATTTTCATAATCCTTTTTGTGTCTATTAATTTGACAAAATGATTGTGTACAGTGATTTTAAATTCTAAATGAACTGTCTAAGAAAGATTGTACATTTTGTTTTGTTTTTATTTTATTTTTAACAAGGTGATTAGTTACGTATCCGTCAATTTAGTTAAAGCTATTTCTTAAAAACTGGACAACACTTTTATAAGATTCTCGAATTTTATTTTAGATAATAATTAGGGCTATGTATTCAGAAAAAAAATTCGGTAGGTTAAATAAAAACTTCAGAATAGATTACAGACTTCATATACATGTACACACCTGTATTTAAAAATATGTGATATCAAGATTTGAAAAATAAATATAATTTTACAATTTATATTATTGAAAATAAATCTGTATCATAATTAACACCATAAAAGTACATGTAATTGAAATGTAATTCAAAAGTAGTTGAGCATTACATGCTTTTTTCATTGTAATTAATTAAATTACCATTACATGTAATTGAAAAAATGCTCAATTACACATTACATTCAATTACATGGAAAATTGTAATGCATTACACTTAATTACAATTACATTTTCAATTACCTCATCCCTGTTCAATACTATGTACAAACATCCAGCCAAGTGATTACCTCATATGATTCAAACTATAGGAGGAGTAATCTGGAATAATTGATAGTGAATGGTACTTTAAACGTTGTTAGTTTTCACATTCACACTCTGAAACATCTATGCTATATTTAAAATATATGGTTCTAAATCAAAGGGTTATAAATAACAATATGAATCAATTAACAATAAATTAATTAAAAAATAATATAATACAAGTGTGTTACTGTTGTGACCTTAAAATGACACAGGTATCTGAAAATTAACAGAGGGATTTAAGGTCAAGTAACAGTCTATGGGCTATGTTACAAATTATGCTAACAACCTTGGCCCATTGAACTTCATTTGAAAATCGGAAAAAAAATCATTTATCTCTTTAATTATCTGAAATATTGCAGATTGGTTTCTTCTAAAATTTGTCTTCAAATCGTTAAATCGAATAATCAATTTATAATATTGCTGGTAGTGAAAAACTTCAAAATTCAACGTTGTACGGCCTGCAACGCGTTGATGTTACGATAATTTCGACGTTTTGTTGGATGTTTTAACAGAGAACAATATTTTGAATGATGTATACCGAAAAAACGAAACCTTTATTTTAATTTGCATCATTATAACGTTAATTTATGTAACAACAACATATATGTTTTTAGGAAAAATCTATGGTGTAGAAACCAAATTTGATGATTTTATGACAAATATTAGAAGGTTTTTCGCCGATTTAATGTGCTTTCTATACCAATGTTCATCCATTTTGTAAGATTTCAATCAGTCAAATTTCATATGAGCAATGAGATAAATGCAAAACTTTATTCAAATATGTGACATATCATATTTACTGTAACTTGACCTTATAGCAGCGGCACATTATTTACAAAATATACTGTCGATTCATTTTTTTTTTGTTGGTAGCAATTTTCGTGGATTGAGGAAAACTGGCATTTTCGTGGATATTTGATTTTGTGGTTTTACCAATCTCTGCTCACGAAGCCGATAGAAAATTTGTAATCCGTTGAACATTTAACTTCGTGGTTTACCTGAACCATCGGAAGCCACGAACATTGGTATCCAACGAATAATAATGAATCCACAGAAGCGGAATGTCTAGTTCATAGTTCAAACCAAACATTAACTTTGATACTTTAGTAAAAGATAATGACGAAATGTACTAAAAATTCAAAATTCAAAACTCGAAACACAGGATCATGAAAACTCTATTTGGGTCAGCATGTATCAGTCTCCTTATTCAGTGAGACCCTTCGTGTCTAATGTCCAAATCCCGAATTTTCCACTATTTTCCTAATTGTTCCAGTGTACACGAGGTACCCTTGCGTTTGGTTGAATTCGTGTTGTTCATTCTATAGTTCTCTTTGTAACTTTTACTTTTCACTCTTCTTGTTAACGTTATTACTTTTTCTTCTTTTTAGCTAGTTCTGTTTTTATTTTTACATGAGATCTTCTTATCTCTCAAAGTATCTACTACTTGTTTTCAATACAAGTGATTTATGAACTTGATTTCAAAAAGTAGTAATGAGCAGTCAGGTTTAAACTATATCCGAGATACATCAGTAGATAGCGGGATAAATGAGATAACGTACTAATTAAATAATCAATGATACAAATCTCCGTATTTTAATACCAATTAAAGAGATTTAAAAAAATCGGCGAGTGAGACAATTTAGTGTTTCTAAAGGAAAGCATTACATTTTTTACAGAATTTTACTGCTATACGCTCTGAACTCTTTTCGAAACTAGATGTGTCAAAGCGACACGAATGGCCCCGTCTCCAAAAGTAAAAAAATCTGCAATTTCAATAACACATGTGGATACAAACATGATGGTAGTCTCACATATAGAAAAATCAGCTCAAAATCTGGAGGAGTATAGACATATGTCCATATAACTGTCATTTTCAAGAATTTTCAAAGTTGTGAACACTTAATTTTAGAAATAATTAGCGGAGCGGAAAAAAATTTAAACTTGATCTGTAACTCATCATGGTTAACTGAAATACCAAAAATCAGCCCAATATTTGAAAGCATTTAGAAAAAAGGTCCATTTAAATGTGATTTAAAAAAATTATCAAAGTCCAAAGCCAGAAATTACAGCAAAAACAGCCGAGCGAAACAAAACTTAAACTTGATCTGTAACTCATCTTAATTAGCTCACATGCCAAAAATTATCCTTATATCTGAAAGCGTTTTAAAAAAAGTCTGTATAACTGTTTATTTTCAACAATTTATCAAAGTTCAAAGCCCGTAATTTTGGCAAAAATTAGCGGAGCAGATCGAAATTTAAACTTGATCTGTAACTCTTCATGGAGAACTTACATTCCATAGATCAGCCCAATATCTTAAGCGGTTTTGAAAAAAAACTTCTTTTAATGGTTTGTTGTGGAATTACGGAATTTCGGACAAGGGTAAAACTATATGTCCCCGAACACTCATTGGCAGGGCCATAAAAATCAAATGGAAGTTATTCAAAATACTTAATAATTCCCTCAAAAGTGTGACCGGTATTTTCGTCTTTTGCAATCAACCGGAACTCGGTTTCATCATACCAAAGTGAAACGGAAAAAGTAGTAGTTTTTCGGAGATCTGGGATATCAAACTTAATTGCACCAAACTGTGTAAAGCTGTTTGCGTTAATCTCATGTTCAGGACTATTGTCCTCGGTTCTGTACAATTCAATAGGTGGAAGTGGATTATTCTCATCACATCTTATCCTGCAGCTTTCGGCGTATTTGCCAATTTCCATTTTCTTTCCCTTCTTAATAAGAAGATGAAAGATTTTTTTGCGGGTGTCATTCGCTCTCAAAAGATTTTGATCCCCAGAAACCTTTGACGCTCTTATTCCAATACCGTAGTTACATTTAGCGACACGCTCAGTAATTTGTTTAATGGAATGTCCAAAAATAACAGCTCCAGTTAGCACAACTATTTCAGGGTTTTGAGGAATGATCAACTTGTAACTGTGTCCAATTATCTTTTTAAAGGCGTCTTGTACTATTACCGAAGAGGCATAACCCCCAACAAGTATAATGACTGACACACCATTCGTATCCTGTTCTTGTAACAATGAATGCACATGTTCTGTAATGTCAGAAATGCATTTAGTAAAAATGTTTGTCATCCGGTTTTGTGAAAAAATTATATGCTTTCCATTTTTGCTCATCACTACTTCTCCTTTATATTTATTTAACAATTCATCAAATAGTTCTTTTTTCTGAAAAGAGTCTGGGAGTTTTATAACGATGTTATCGTCTTCGTCGTAACCTCTCTTTGCGGTTTCTATAGCTTCAAGCAATTCCAAATATGAATTTATATCCTCGGTTCGCAATTTTTCGATTTCTTGATTAAAGATATCTTTGAGTATATCTAAGATTTTTCTATTGATAGTATAACCACCCCACAAACCTCCCGATGGTGTACTGATTTCCTTCATCTTCCCAAATTCCGATACTTCGGATACTGTTATATCAACAGTGCCTCCTGTAAATAACAATGGTATTACATGAGGTATTAAAAATGATTATATTTCTTTTGATAATTGTCTGTATTAGATATGTAACAACTTTATTATTTTTAAGTATGTAGTATATATATACATATATGATATATAAAAAGTTGTTGAGTTAGATTGCTGACAAATGAAAAATACATTGTGTATAAAAATAATAATATAACATCTACACACGCTTAAAAAACATGTGTCTCATGTCTATCTCTAGATTAGCCTTCCGTGACAAGGTAACACTACGACTATTGAAGTTATATTTTTATATAGCGGATGTGGTCGAGTGGTCTAGAGCGCTGGACATGAAGCTAAGCGATTGGTGCTGTAGTGTATCAAAGGTGTGAGTTCGAATCCTGCTGAGGGACGAACAAAAAAGTTGTCAGTATAAAATCTAACTCTAACACTGTTTGGAGTAATTTTCAGACTTATATATATATGGACATTGATGGCGATCAAAGGGATACATATGTTGTAGGGTTGTCACTGACTCAGACGTACTTATGAATATAATTATTTTCTGTGACTGTATCTTACATTAATTTGTAGGATCCTTTACTATAGATAATTTAGCTGATCTGTAACAATAACATCTTCATGCCTTATATATCATGTACTGTAGTACGCCGCTAGATTAAAACTGACGTGGAAAGGTAACACATGGCCAGCGAAAGCTCTTTTTTAAGAGAGCCCAGGTGGTCGTGTGGTCTAGCGGGACGGCTGCAGTGCAGGCGATTTGGTGTCACGATATCACAGTAGCATGGGTTCGAATCCCGGCGAGGGAAGAACCAAAAATTTGCGAAAGCAAATTTACAGATCTAACACTGTTGGGTTGATGTTTAGACGAGTTGTATATACATTATGTACACAGCCATGTATCACCATCATTGATTGCGATCAAAGGGATACATCTGTTGTAGGGTTGTCACTGACTCAGACGTACTTATGAATATAATTATTTTCTGTGACTGTATCTTACATTAATTTGTAGGATCCTTTACTATAGATAATTTAGCTGATCTGTAACAATAACATCTTCATGCCTTATATATCATGTACTGTAGTACGCCGCTAGATTAAAACTGACGTGGAAAGGTAACAAACGGCCAGCGAAAGCTCTTATTTTGAGAGCCCAGGTGGTCGTGTGGTCTAGCGGGACGGCTGCAGTGCAGGCGATTTGGTGTCACGATATCACAGTAGCATGGGTTCGAATCCCGGCGAGGGAAGAACCAAAAATTTGCGAAAGCAAATTTACAGATCTAACATTGTTGGGTTGATGTTTAGACGAGTTATATATATATATATATATATATATATATATAAAGCAAATTTACAGATCTAACATTGTTGGGTTGATGTTTAGACGAGTTGTATATATATATATATATATATATATCTATAAAGTGCCTAGAAAATCAACCTTACGATGTTAGAGTAGATTTGATTCGTAACTTCCTCCCCGGCGCCGGGGCTGGAACCTGTACTTTTTATTTCTAACTTCTACGACAACACCGCCTAGCATTGCGCAGAGACCTTATCCCCTCCTCTAACTCTAGCTTATACATGTTGTTTATATATAGACTTATATATATATATATAAGTCTATATATACTTATATATATATATATATAAGTCTATATATAAACAACATGTATTATATCTTCCTCTATGTAAGCTTGTCGTTACAAGGTGAGACTACGAATATTGAAGTTATATTTCAATATAGCGGGTATGGTCTAGTGGTCTAGAGTGCTGTACATGTGGCTAAGCGATTGGTCCTTTAGTGTATCAAAGGTAGGAGTTCGAATCCCGCACAGAGATATATAGACTCTACTACTTCATAAGGTGTGATACGATGTTTATCAACTCGAGAGTTAAATTTTCAAATTTAAAACTCGAGGCACACTGAGCATTTTAGATACCTTTAATTTAACTGTATAAAGTGGATAAATATCGTATTGAACGAGATCTGGTGATGGAATCTGTTTTTCAATGACTTTTAGCCGACATAGAGATAATTTGAATTCTTCTTTTCGACACACCTGCAAAAAGATGTGTTCTTTCTTCGTGACGTCATCAGACATGGTCGCTTTTTCGTTTACGTCGTCACAATAGAAATTTCAGGAAATTATCAATTAAGAAAGGTTATCAAACGAATATATAAAAATAATCGACAAGTCATGAAAAGTATAAATTTATGAGTGTGAGCTCAAGAAATAAGTAATCACAAACACTTATGAGCAGTTCAAATAGTTCCAATAAAACAGAAAACTTAGATATCTTCGAAGATGAAGTTTAACTGAACACTTATATAATTAGTCAGAATCAGTCAAAACAATTCGGTTTCTGCTAAAAACGTCGGATTTATATTTTTAAACTGTGTGAATGATAGACCCAATTCCGTTTACAGAGATAAAGAAGCTGTGAAATGTCTATCATCTGTTTATTATAAGTACTTTGTGAAATGTATATCATCTGTTCATTATAAGTATGTTGTTATTTCAGCGAACAAATTTCAAATAATATTGTCTTTGTATGTACATTGTACTATTACGGGTGTCATGTAAAAGAATTGGGCTTATATGAGCACTGAGGTAATCCCACATGTGACATATCATTAGACAAGGATGATATTTTGGCGAATCATAAGTCCTTCGTGACTTTAATGAGCATCGATCGAACTGCAAATCGGAGAGCTTACGTTGTTTGTATTGGATACATAAGTTTAACAAAAACTGCGTACAAGCCACAGTGCATAGCCGGTTCATCTGCATGTTCGACTAACGAATTGTCCATTAGACTGACAAAATTTCTGTCCACAGTGAAAGAGGGTATTCAGAAAAACTGTAAAACTGTTTACTCGAGTAGTGGTATAAACCATATATGGATTCTAAAAAACTTTAGATAATTTAAAATTTCGATCTTTTTCTGAAATAAGTTCTATCAAAACTTTTGATTTTTCAACACTTTGTCTAACTAAAAAAAATCCACACGGCATAACAACGGTTGCATATCCTTGGGTTACGTACCATACGGCATTTTTTTGTAAATAGTGAACAAAAAGGTAAAACAACGCTACAGAGAGAAACAAGTGATCAATTTGTTCAGACTGTTAGTCGATTTTTTCAACAAATTGTCGGCATTCCTAATGGACCGAACTGTGAGCATCTCCTTGCCAACCTCTGCTTCTGATCATATGAATTGGAGCTCCTTCAGACACACGATTTTAATTTTGAAATGATCAATCTCCCTCCTAAGTAGCAATAAACTCACTTCATCTGCATATTGGATGAACATTTCCCAACTTATTCGGTATAAAAGAGCATGCAGCTCCTACTCATGCTTTGTAAAACGTCACCAGTGTCCGAGTATAAAGATGATGAACCAGTGGTATGTCAAAGGACCTCTCGACATGTTTCTTAAAAAGTTCATAGGAAGGCCCAGACCTAGTTGATAAATACTCCATTCCAGCTTCACAAATCATACACTATGGTCTTGCAGTATATATTCTGGGTACTGACGTTGTTTATCATCTTGATATAGTGTTATACTACTCTTTTTTCGTCATTTTGTATATTAATTGTACTGTTAAGTACGTTTTTATCGATATCCTTTCGACGTGGCTCGGAACTTTCATTTTTTGCTAATGTACTTTGTCCAAATGCCTTTTGATACATATATGACGTGACTCTGTACTTTAAACATACTCTAGCTGTGTAATTGTTCTATGCTAAGTTTGTGTATTTTCTGCTTTAATTTTTCTTAGCATACTATTGTTTCAGAAAAGGGTGAAAGTGGGGTACCATTAAAACATTTAATTCTGCTGTAAATGTTTGCACCTGTCCTAAGTCAGGAATCCTATGTACAGTAGTTGTCTGTTTATGTAGTTCATCCGTGTTTCTCATTTCGCATTTTCTATAGATTAGACCGTGGGTGTTCCCGTTTGAAAAGTTTTACATTACTGATTTTTGGGTACCTTTATATCTTGCTGTTCGGTGTGAGCCTAGGCTTCGTGTTGAAGGCCGTACCTTGACCTTTAATGGTTTACTTTTATAAATTGTTATTTGGATGGAGAGTTGTCTTCTTCTCACTCAAATCACATCTAACTAAATATATTGATCTATAGGCACTTTCGTGCTTTTTTTGTTTTTATTATTATTATTTACAATGTTTATATTACGCATTATTGGATTAAAATTACTCTATGCACTTAACAAAGAACAATCAATGCAGTTACAAGGGGTGTTTAACATTAAAACAAATAATTCAATAAGAATGAAATAAAATTTTGAACACATGTTAAAGAAATAAAACAAAGGAACAGAATAGTAAAAAAAAAGAATTACTCAAAAGGACAAAGATAAAAAGTCATTGTCAGTTTGATTTTTTATTTGTTTTCATAGTGAATTTGATTTTGACAAACGTTGACTGTTGTACCCCTGATTTGACAGTTTTACATATTTTGTCTGTTTGTTTTCTTCACAGATTGTTGTCAAAATAATGGAATTCAATGCGACTGTCATACCAGTGAGAGGTTTAGCTAGCTTTAAAACCAAGATTGATCCACCATTTTTCACATTAGGGAATGTTTTACCAAGTCAGGAATGTGACAGTTGTTATTCATTTGTTTGATGTGTTTGAATTTTTGTTTTCGTATATTTTGATTAGGCACTTTCCTACTTGAATTGTCATCGTTGTATTTATGTGATTGTACTTTCTACACGTCGTATCCGTATCTGTCTGACAATTCTTTATAGTAACCGTAAAATACCGAAAAGTGTTGATTAAAGTCGTTCTCGCTCATAACGCTGTATAAACAGTTTTTGTGCTAGGAACACTTTAAATATTTAGAAACTACAAAGAGGACATATTTTTTAAAACAAATTCATTAAATTTAGAAACACTAGATCAAAACATACACTGTTATTTGGATCTATCATATTCTAAATACCTCCAAGGTCCACAACCATGAACTTTGAACCTGGTGTAAAAGAGCATAATGTTGAACTGTCGTGTTTGCATAATTCAACATGCTTACAATGAACTGCCGCACATTCAGATTCAACTGCTAGAGATAAGTTGTCTCTATCTATTCCAGCCTGAAAAGACAAAACATGATGTCTGAAACAAGAAGGCTTTGAGTTAAAATACGGTCCAATAAATGTATTCTCCTAAAAGTAATAATAACAATAAAGGTATCAGGCTTTAATTTCATACACCAGACACGCGTTTCGTCTACATAAGACTCATAAGTGACGCTCAGGTCAAAGTAGTTAGAAAGCTAAATAAATAGAAAGTTGAAGATCATTCAGGACTCAAAATTCCAAAACGTTGTGCCAAAAACGTGTTGGTAAAGACGAATAAAAGCATACATGTTACTTGTTTATTTGTCTTTAGTATGGAGTTGATTTGAAAAAAAGTATATAAAGAACAAGCTATATAAATTTCCTGCGTCCGAGACGATTTCCTGGATTTACCTTTATCAGGAATACTCAAAGCACAATATTTGAATGCCAAGGATGTATAAGAACAAAAACAATTGAAGACCTAAATGACCCAAAATTGTCATTTATATATACCCTTTCGGCTGCTTTTATCATGAACTGTCTAGCTTGTTCACTCCAAATGCCAGGGACTGTTAACACCCAATGTATATCGTTGTCCTGAATATCTTTAATCACCTCCTTTACCCTGTAGTTAGCCTTTTCTTTAATATGTTCAATACACGCAGCAAATACAGTTATGCAACTCATCTCTTTGCCGTCAATTGTACAGAGTTTCATGCTTTTGGATAGCTTCAAAGAAACAAATGTATTTTTAAATCAGCTTTCGTACATTACGCGAATCTATATGTACATTGTAATTTAAATCAGGATTTTAATAGCTTTATCTTTTAAGTTTGTTACATTTTGTTTGTCTCTTCTTAATTAATTTACAAAAAGCTATGAAATGTACAGTCATCTTCATCAAGATTCAATTTCTTTTACAATTTTATATGATTGTTGAGATCTACATGTAGTTTGACCTGTTATATAAAGACATTTAAAAAGTTATGTTCTAGGTTCTTTCCGTTTTTTATGTCGTTGGGTTTGACTTTATTTGATAGATGCCAAAAGTTTTTCTTGACCATCTAAATGGTAGTTGATCTCGGAATGCGATTGCATAATGTATTAACAATAATAAAATTAAGAATGAAAACAGGGAAAATGTTAAAGAGACAACACTCGATCAAATAGCAGATACCAGGCGAAGGCCATCAGTGGGTCTTCAATGCAACGAGAAAATACTACACCAGGACTTTGGCCTTAGCCTACACTAAATAAAAATACGCACGAGTACAGTGAACATGAACGTCATTCTAAACTCAATACATACATTTCAAAAACTGAATTTAAAACCATACAAAACTAACAAAGGTCAGAGGGTCCAGACTTGGGACACGCACAAACAAGCGACGGTATTAAACATGTTTTGTGAGATCTGAACCCTCCCCTATAATTCAAGCCACGATATACACACAGTAAAGCTCAGTAAAAAAAGTTCGAGTCCGATGTCAGAATAGGTAACACAAGAAATAAGCAAAATGACAATGATACATAAACTTACAATGGACTAATAGCCGTTACCGACATGCCAGCTCCAGGCATCATTTAAACAGATTGAATAATTATGTCTTCATTGTATGGAAATAAGCACAATCCCTCCCGTTAGGTGTTTAGAATCATACCATCATAAAAATAATAAGAACATAACCCGTATCATGCCAACAACTGGTTCAATAATAAATGTGTTTATTTCCAATGCAAATATGCTCTGAGAGAATCAATATCATTACTAAAATATGCCACCTTTAATGACCTAAACGCAATATCGTAGCTATATTCCTAAAGAAATTTTCGAAGCCTACTAGAATAAAAGTTTTGAATGAACCCAGATCAAATGTCATAACAAAATTAACTTTATCAACATGATTCAACTGACCTTCTCAGCATGAAGTTGCATTTTGAAGTTTCTGAAGAAATACAAATCATCTGCCTCTCCTTGTAAGTGTGCCGTCTTAAACTTTCTTTCTGCTTGCTCCCCGAATGCTACAAATCCTTTGTTGCTGAACAGAATCGATGTTTGTGTTTTGTAATATGATTTTTGTTTATCTAGTTTTATACACTCAACATTTAAAGGATTGGTTTCATTCCATGTTTTCGTTGAAAATGCAGCACCAGAAAATGTTGTCCCGAAATCTATTGCCGCAACTACCTGTTCAGGTCTGTCAAAAGAAAATGTTACAAAATATTACAATTTTTCATCTTTGATTCTTTAAATAAAAAAAGTAACTATAAAATTCGTGGACTTATTGAGAGTACCTAATATCCTCGGCTTTCAAATATTTCGGATTTGAGTTTTCCTGATTAAGAAAAATAGGAAAAGCGTTTCGGATACAAAAATTATTTAACGTGTTTTTTTTCCATCTTCATTTTTACATACATGCATGCTTTATGTTTACTCGGGATAATCTATGTTTAATATTATAATAGTATATTATATATGCAATTCACTAGCTGCCTTATTTCTCAGATACAATGATTTTTTTTACTCAAAAATGCATATGTTTGAGTTATTAATTCATCTAGCAGCCTGTTTCTGTTATAATACACTTAAAATTTCTCACATGATAAAATTTACTTAATTCTATCGTAGATTCAATGATTGTTTTTTGAAGTCAGCTTGCGCTCCAAAAACATTCTTTTAAATTGCATATTAGATCCTTTTTTTTCATTGATCTATGAAATAGTCCTGTCGTTTGATAACAATTCATATTGGTTTTTTTTTATTGAAATATCAACTTTATCACGAAACAGCTATACGTTCTTTAAAACTTGTCATTTTCTGTACTAACATAGATTTTGTTTACGATGTTTAAAACAAAATATTAATTTAACATGTTAAAATTGATTCGTTTTACTTTCCATTAGTATGCACGCTCTGGTCGATACACACATTTGAGAAGATAAAAGATCATGCTTCGCTCTGACAGATTATTACATATTTTCATTTAATCATGTGTTGGATATGCACCGAATATCATTACCATATTTTAATATATTGTATCATGTATTTTTCACTGAATGAAAAACTATTGGGACATTATAATAAAATTTTCTAATAACCTAAATTAACATACCTGTAAATATTGTTTCAGCTTTAAAGTGTCTGCTGTGTAAGGCGTAAAACAGTTATTGAAAAACTAAACATATACATTTATAATGATAAGGAGTACATTACGTTTTTCACAAGTGTGTGCAATAATATTTTTTTTCTAACGCATTTGTGTTTGAAGTGACGTGTCTTTAAAGTATTGTCAGTGTTTTACCCGAATAATCCAGTCGATATATCTCACTCCTTTTGATCGCTTATTACAGACAAGGAGAATAGCTCTGGTAGCATGGATGGAGGCGATTACATACGGACACATAAAACACATCAGCTTCCATTTCTACATTTTAATCAAAGATGACGTCACAAGCAAAAATACAAAATTTAGCAAAAGGGGGACAACTCTCTCTTACACACAGAAACATAACCCGACCATACATACTGATATATAACATCCCGCCCACAAAACAAAAATTTACTAAATTTTTACAATGGTCAATATATTCATGTGTTTAATAATAATAAAAAAAATACTATTTAAAATATTTCCAAAATTGAAAGTTTACATGAATAAAGTTAATCTTTCGACACTCTAGTAACCATTTTAAATCAAACGTATCAACGCTGAAAAAACGAAAGTATGCCATCTCGGACTCCTCCCTCACATGACCTTATGCACACATTACTTTCACACAAACACTTACAGTGATACACACATATTAATGGCATTAAAATTTTCCTACTAGACAAACTACTATCATTATAAATAGCTGAACACAAATTTGATAGTATCATCAGAGACCTTAAGCTCTTAAATTTAATAAGGTTTTATTTATGATAAATATCACACTGCTAAATGATAAACACATTCACTTTAGCTTAATATCCAAGTAAACAAATAACGAAGATCAAAATCAACATTAAAATTATCTGGATTCATAAAACCAACATCGTTAGAAATAAAACATGTTCGTACAGAGTAAATTTATCATCTTTTTCTTTACAATAGGTATTCTTGGAAATCTGCAAAACCATGGCGACATTGATAGTTACGTTTTATGTGATTATGGACTTTCCGAATTGATTTTCCTCTGAGTTCAGTATTTTTGTGATTTTACTTTTTATAAGAGTCAAATTTTTATTATGGAATGAAACAAAACAGCAACACAGTCATCATTACGCTATACACATTACACGTGTTATTCACCGGATAAATCTGGGTCAACATAAACAGTAAAAATGGCTCTTATGGTGCAATTCAAACTGTAGTATGCATGGCAATACAGTTATCACCAATACAAGCTGAATAATGTCAAATAAAAATAGCATATATATCAAAAGGATCCAAATGTTACGGAAATTAAATAAAGTATGATGCCAATGAGATAAATCTCACGTGCTTTCTGGTTGGTAAAGAACTACATGTAGACATTCATCACAAATCACAAAGACAGTACACGAGACGAGACATGGTCTGTTTTTTTCCAAAAATCAATTTCAATGTTGGTACTACATGTATAATAAAATTTCGGCTGTAAATTATTAAAATCAATAAAAAGTGTTCAGAATCATGGCGGAATAACAGGCTTTATCAGGAACATTCGATCAACTTAATAAGCTAAAATATCCAAAATCCAATGAAAATTAAACTCCGAAAAATGTATCCTTCTTTATCTATCGATCGTTTAGGGTCTCCACCATATTAGAGACAAGGAGAATAGCTCTGGTAGCATGGTTGGAGGCGATTACATAAGAAACATAAAAACACATTAGCTTCCATTTCTACATTTTAATCAGACACAGATGACGTCAAAAACAAAAATACAAAATACTGGCAAAAGGGGGACAACTCATTCTTACAAACAGAAACATAATCCGACCATACATATTGATATATAATACGCTACATTAACCTCTGGAGAACAATTACCTTAAAGCGGCGCTGTAATTATTCGAGTTAGACAGTCTCAGTTAAATTTCATAATGAGTATGATTATATAAAAAGTGAGACTTAAATGGATAAAATAACAAAATTATCTTACTTTTTGGTATCATCGAACACTTCAAGAATGCTGTCTCTGTTTCTTGATACTTCTGAAAAATAAAATAAAACAAGATTTCATATGCGAAGCAAAACACTCCACTAGAAAACCTAGTTAAGTGTTTATAAGAATCTTCAATCTTGAGAGAAAATCTATGGTCGGGTAACGATATTTAATGATATCTTCTATATTATAAGATGATATATGTGTATTTTTTGGGGATATGATTGCATCTTTTAAAGGTTCAATTAATATATAAAAAATTTCCGTTTTACTGAATTAAATATGATCACCCGGTGATATTGTGGGAAACAAAATAAATGATCCCCGTACGTTTTTTTGTACCTTTCGATAAAATGTAAGACAGCTGAAATAAGTGTAAAATGTTGATATATGGTTATAAGATACCTTCGATTTCCTCATTGGTCTGTTCTGCAAAGGTAGCAACATCTGTTACTGATTCTGACGATTCTTCTATTTTATAGTACAGGTTCTACAGAAATTTTATTTTCAAAAGTTAAAAAAAGTTAATGAATAAACTATGACATAATTTTAGTAATATATAAGAAACTCTTCGTTGTTTATAAAAGAGAAAATGAATTGTTGTAAATATGTATACAAACAAAATTACGCATTTTGAAAAATATAAGAAGAGGAACTATGCTTTATTTTTTATTTCATTGAGCATAATGGAAGTTCTCACATTCACTGCAATTTGAAGATAAGGTCAGTCACAACTTGAAAGAACCTGTCCATCAGACTTGGGGTAATTGTAATTGTAATCGTTAATCAGCTGTAATTGATTACAATTTTTCAAGTAATCATTGTAATCATTAATCAGCCAAAAATCTGATTACATGTAATTTAATTTAATCAATTACTTTTCAAAATGCCCTGTAATCCTGATTATATTTTGATTACATTCTGATTACAATGAAAAAAATCTTGAATTGTGTTTATGGTCAATAAATAAACCTTTTTGTTATTCTTATATAATAGATATTTAACAAGTTAAGATAGTTTAGTTTACTTTATCAAGCATGTTATTTGATTTGTATACTTCAGTAAAAAATAAACTGTTACAATATTAAAAAAGCCATCATTAGCCTAAGAAGGCCTTAGTAAAAGATATTGTACATATATTCACAATTAAAAGATTTGCATTAAATATTTGATAAAAAAAACCTGTTATATTTAAGCAATATTATATTTTTCTTTAACCCTGAATAATAATCTTTTCTTAATATTGTGATTATTGTAAACTTTGAATTGACAGGTAGGAAACTAATTAAGGTTTGTTTTTATTGCAATTTCCAATTGAGTATAGCTGTAGGACAATATAAATGATAAAAGATTAATCAGACATGTGAAAATTTATCTAATTAGCACAAACTAAATTAAAAGTTGGACAAATATCTTGTTTAATATAAGCAAATTTTTGTATGTACTTGGACTGGACATGTAAATTGCATTGACTTATAGTACTTGTAATTTGTTTACAATTTGTTTAAGCAATTCTATTAATTTTTTTCATAATTTTTATCTGTTAACTTTATTTCATCGATATTTTAACTTCCAAAAACTGCACCTTGAAATACATATAAAGTCTGGAAGAGGTCAGAAGACAAACAGCAAACTCTTTATAAAGCCATATTCAATTGAAGTCAAAATGATTCAGATATCAATGATGATAAAGTGTAATAGGTGACACAATGTTCATGTATGTCTGTAGTGAACTTTTGTGGTTTATTAAATAGATGAAGTTTGAAGTTATCAGTTTAAAATATATAAAACAATTTTTTTTCTAAAAAGAACTAACGTTATATTAAACGTTAATTCATTCTCATCATTCAAAATTTTTTTAATTCATTGTAATCAGATGTAATCATGATTACTTTGCCAATGTAATCATTAATTTAATCAGACACTTTCAGAAATGAAGTAATCATTAGTTTAATTTAATCGTACAAATAACAAAGTAATTGTAATTTAATCAATTACATTGAAAGTAATCGGACCCATCTCTGCTGTCCATAAATCTTAAGCATTAAGCATGAACAGATTTGTGTATGATAATCTTACCAAATGTAACTATTTCTATCCATTAGCTTAAAAACTTTATCGCAAAATACAAAATCATTTTATGTTGGAATTCAGACGTTTTCGATACCTTTAATGTCATAAATGTTCTGTTTTATTCCAACAAAAAATTGATTTTAATGTATATCGTTCTTATTCATAAGTTCAAACTGATAAGATGAAGAAAACACATATGTGAGGGAAAAGTGAAATACTTGACCAATCGTTGCATTTAAGGAGCATTAAATTTAAAAAAAAAATCTATTCGGTTCCAATTTTGTATTTGATTCATAACATTCTTAAATATACAATGTGTTTTTTAAGAACCGAAAAGAAACTATGAACAATTCATAAATATTAAAATTTATGATAAAAGGGATGATTTTTCATTTCCTATCGTTAATTATCCGTTTTTAAATGGTGACGTTCCCTTGTCCCCATCTTACGGTGTTTATATATCTCAACTTGTACGATTCGCTCGTGTATGTAACAATGTTTTAGATTTTAACGAGAGAAATTTATGTATTACTGAAAAATTATTACACCAGGGTTTTCGATATCACAAACTAGTCAAAACATTTACTAAATTTTATCATCGGTATAAAGACATCATTCGTAAATATAGCTCAACATGCAGACTTCTAATATGTTCAAGTATTTCACATCCAATTTTTTATGGTAATATTCTTTATAAAGCACAAAGGTGTCAGTATTCACCTCAGAAACTTACAAAACCTTTGAATAGACTTATTAAGAAGGGATATAATTACGATACTGTTGTCAAGTCATTAAAGATTGCATATTTTGGCGTTAATATTGAGTCACTGATAAGGTCTTTGCATCGGAACTAAACACATTTATTCTAAAAACAGTTGTTGGCATGACACGGGTTATGTTCTTCTCATATATGTTATGATGGTATGATACTAAACCCCTAACGGGAAGGATTGTGCCTGATGTTCATATGATGAAATCATAATCTTTCAGTCAGTTTAATTGAAGTCTGGAGCTGGCATGTCAGTTAACTGCTAGTAGTCTGTTGTTATTTATGTATTATTGTCATTTTGTTTATTTTCTTTGGTTACACCTTCTGACATCAGACTCGGATTTCTCTTGAACTGAATTTTAATGTGCGTATTGTTATGCGTTTACTTTACTACATTGGTTAGAGGTATAGGGGGAGGGTTGAGATCTCACAAACATGTTTAACCCCGCCGCATTTTTGCGCCTGTCCCAAGTCAGGAGCCTCTGGCCTTTGTTAGTCTTGTATTATTTTAATTTTAGTTTCTTGTGTACAATTTGGAAATTAGTATGGCGTTCATTATCACTGAACTAGTATATATTTGTTTAGGGGCCAGCTGAGGGACGCCTCCGGGTGCGGGAATTTCTCGCTACATTGAAGACCTGTTGGTGACCCTCTGCTGTTGTTTTTTATTTGGTCGGGTTGTTGTCTCTTTGACACATTCCCCATTTCCATTCTCAATTTTATAGACTCATCTATCAATTTTTTCTAACATAATCATCTAATCAATGACAAACTTTATTTTGTAAAATTTGTCATTTGTGAGCAATAACTTATATAAGAATTTGTCTCACAGTATTTATGCATACATGGATATTTGGTAGAGCTCATTTTTCTTCACATATTAATCCTTTCAAATATTCAGATTTTTCCTATTTATAACGGTTCAAAATAAAAGACAACAATTACATTTTAATTCTATGTTCTATTTAGACATGCCAGCCATGTTGGTTTGTTTGTTGGTAGGGTTATCTGAAATATTTTAAAACCAGATACCTTAATGATGGTTGTGGCCAATAAGGGTTAAATTTTTATCAGTAGTTTTCAGAGGAGGAGCACTTTGTAAGAAATTACAAAAATTGTAAAAAAAATGACTATGAAAGGTAATGACTATTAAAGGGGTCAGTTGACTATTTTGGTCATGTTGACATTTTTATGGATATGACTTTGCTTAACAATTTTGCTCTTGACAGTTTATCTGGTTCTATCAAAATATTCAAGATAAAAAACAAAAACTGCAAAATGTTTTTAAAAACACAAATTCTAAAGCAGTTACCAATAAATCTCAAAATCTCAAAATTTTAGGGCTGGAAGATCTTGACCTGATAAATTTGTTTGTCTTATATCAGATTTGTTGAGAATGCTTAAGTTTCAGAAATATAAGAAAAAACTGCATTTTACCACTATGTTCTACTTTTAGCTATGGCGTTCATTTTATTTGATTGACAGGGTTATTGGATACATTTTTTAAAACAAGATACCCAAAGGATGATTTAGGCCGTGTTTGGTCCAATTTCAGATGATTATTATAAAAACTTACCAGAATTTAGGAAAAATTGTGAAAAATTGACTCTAAAGCTGGGGTCACACATTCACGATTTTTACTGCCGTCCTTGACAGGACCATTCCTAATTAAAATTTATCAAAAGTCTGATCAAGAGTCTATGAATCGTGGATGTAAATTCAAACTTTAAAAATTAAATCACGACAACAATCAGATATTGTTCAGGAAGCGTCGATATTCAACCGTTTCCAAGCGAATTTATCCCGATAATCCCGTTCTAAATCCGCTTCTAATCCAATTTTTATGTTTCGCCAGGTAAAATTCGACCGAGTCTGTCACGACTGCGTCCCGATTCTACCGAATGTAATCCGACAGAGATCAGATAGTGACAAGACAGTGAACCGACGCTGACGGAAGTTATATGTTCGAACAAATTTCTCACGATCATTCCCGTTCCACAGGACACCGTCCCGAATACACAGAACATTGTTAGGAATTCGATCCGATACAGCAGAATCTGTCACGACATAGGCACGATTGTAATACGACTAGACAAAATCGGCTGAGTTTCCCGGAATGTTACGGGACGCACCTAACTGTCGGGGTGCTTTGCCGAACTATTCGGACCCTTCCCGACCAGTAGGAATCTGTTACGAACTAAAACGACTGCGTTCAGACAATAATAGGACATTCCAGATAATTGAGGATACTAATTCGACTTTTTCACTTTTCGTGTCGTATCGCTGTCTGATCTCAAACGGGAGTAATAATCGGCAATGTGTGAACCCCGCATAAAGGCCAATAACTTTATATTGTGTCAATTGACAATTTTGATCTTGTTGACTTATTTATAGACCTCTCTTTCCAGAACAATGTGCTGTTTACATTTATCTCTATCTAATATAATATTCAAAAATTTCCTTAAAATTAAAAATTTAGGGATAGCAACTCAACAACGGGTTGTCTGATTTGTCTCAAAATTTCAGGACAGATAGAACTTGACCCGATGAAAATTTCTCTAATCAGATTTGCTCTAAATGCTTTAGTTTCCGAACTTTTGTAAAAGTAAACGGACGACGACGACGGCCGACAGACGATAAGCGTAAATTGTGAGAAAAGCTTATAGGTGTAAAAATAATTGTGAGTAGCATGAATACATACTCAATTGGGGCTGTATTACTGCAATGATATATAAACGATGACTTTTTTCACAAATTGTATTTTACATAATGGACTTTTATGTGCCTGTTAGTAATACAAGTGAGAGGTTTTACCAACTTTAAAACCGGGTTTAATTAACAATGTTTTGCATAAGAAATATTAATATCAATTTGTTTAATGTGTTAGAGCTTTTAATTTAGTAATTTATAAAGAAATGTCCGTTTTGAATTTTCCATGATTTTCTTTTTTTTTTTTTTTGTTATTTTACTTTTTGTATCTAAAAGTCCTTTTTTTAAAACTGCTCGTTTAATGCAACGATGTTGTCGATATTTCAATTGTTAATGATAAATATTAGAGTTAAAATTTAAAAAAAACATGAACAAACTTTGATATTATCTTGAATGGGGATGATAACATACTAGGTACAGTTTCTGTATCAAAGTGGCAAATCTGTTTGAAAAATTAACCCTTAAAATAAACATCAAATAGCAGAAAATATCAACATTGTGAAGAATCAAAAAGTAAGATCACGAACAATTTATATATTTGTCATGCAAGGATTGAGTTATACAATCGTTAAACAGTTTCATGCTATCATGGTTTTATTTCCTATTTATCAAACCTTATAATTTTAACAAAATTATGTACGCATTTTGAAATACATACAACTGTGTGGTTCAAATAACAGAAATGTCTGTTTTATGTGTGTTTCAGTTAAACTCTATGCAACGGAAGGAGTACAAAACAATGATAGGTAATGCAGACATTGCTCTTATTTAAATCTAAGGACGTCATGTTATGGTAAGAGAAGAAAAAATTAGATTAAGTCTTTCAATACCTACTTATTCTGTTTCTAATGTGAGTTTCGTTTATTTTACTTCCCGCCACGATATTTGCGTGTATCTTTGAATCATTTAAATTGAATGGTTGAAGTAAGGAAATGTTTGTTTTTAGTTTATGTTCTATACATTCGTTACTTTTCTTACCAGCTGCTTTTGACTGTATCGACGATTTTTAATCGCTTCAATAGCTTTTATCCATATTTCTCTTGATTCTGCGCTCTCAGCTGAAATATATCTAGTTATTAGTATATATCGCAGCACATTTATTTATACAATGTTAAAATTCTTAAGACTAATAATCAATTCAAAATTGAAAATTTTTTTTTTTATATATAGACACTTGATGGAGAGTTTGCATCATTGGCACTTCTATCATATCTTCTTTATATACATCGAATAGTTGTTCAGTGGAAAGGTTGAAATCCAAATTTGACATCTTTAAGGTAAGATACAAAAAGGGGGCATAACAATCGACATGAATTCATTTCGTAAATCTCTAATGTTCTTCCAATATATACTAAACACTTTACCTCTCAACTTCAATTTCTTGTTTCCAATGAATAGTGTGAATGAGTTGTTTTTCGCTGTTTTTGTTTCAGAGCACTACAACATATACTTATCATATTTATGACATACTTCAATTAAGTTTGAAAATTATAACAGTTGTTAATAATCTTAATTATACTGATACGAGTCATACAGAAAAATGACTTCAACAAACAGCAACATTTATAAGTGCTATAACATAAACCAGTTCAGTGTTATTGCACCTGAGATGCATTTGGGCAACCTATGTCTCTTCAGTGACACTGAAGCAAAAATGTTCGGAAGTCCATAACAGACGCTGAATTCCAATTGTACGATATTTGATTACCATATGAAGATAAGATTTGGTGGTTGCATATGATACCACAAGTCTTAGTTGTCCGTCTGTTACATTGATGATTTAAAGTTGTTCTTCTGATCAGGATAAACAAGATAAAAGAAATTATCAACTTACAGATACCAGATTTATTGACCCTGGTACAAATTATGTCCTACATGTACGTCTGAGATATCACTTGAAGCTGTCTTTTGAATTTCCAAACTTAATTTAAATTTTTTAGGGGCCAGCTGAAGGACACCTACGGGTGCGGGAATTCTCGCTACATTGAAGACCCATTGGTTGCCTTCGGCTGTTGTTTGCTCTATGGTCGGGTGGTTGTCGCTTTGACATATTCACCATTTCCTTTCTCAATTTTATTTTATTAGTCTTTCCACTTTTTGAATTATCAACGAAATGTTTGGTACAACGATTTGCATTTATTTTGATTCCTTCATATCTCTTCAAAAACCGACTAACTCTTTTATTTACACAAACTAATCATTTGAAAGATAATGAAATGAATGCATTTATCGTCTCATTTTGTTTTTCTTACAAAGGATATTATCGATTTTTTATAAAACAATTCAAAGATTTATTATGCTGGTATATTGTATAAGTGGTGTTTTCTGAAAAATATTATTTTGTATCACATGGCAAGCACAATTATATGACGATCATACTCATTAGGTTTCGACAAGAAATATGATACCATTGTTAATTTTTAAATTGTCATTAAACGTTTCAAGTAATACACGAGAGGAGAGGTGAAACATACAAAAGTGACATACATAATCATAAATCGAAGAGAGATGACTCAATCAAATATCTACATAAAACAACATAAAATCACTTAAATACAGCAACATGAACCCCGACATACACATGCATAATAAAAGCAAACCGCTGTTCAATAGCCATTACATGATTGAACTAAATAAATCTGGTACCAAGATAAAACCAAGGGAAAAAATCAACTATCAAGGAAAACAATGCAACAATAGAAACACTGATCTCCAACAAATACAAACGCCAACATAATATAGAAATTGTTTGTTTGATAATCACTGCTGTATTCCTGACTTGGTACAGGACATTTTAAGACAAAAGGTTGAGTGGAACTGGTTGGCTAGAAAAGCTCTATACGGGTTATGTTCTTCTCGTATATTTTATGACGGTATGAAACTAGACCACTAACTAATAGGATTCTGCTTGATTTGTTTTAGGTCTGGAGCAGTAACTGCTAATAGTCCTCTGTTTATTTAGGTATCATTGTCATTTTTCTTATTTGCTTTTGTTACCTATTTTGACATCGGACTCGGACTTCTTTTAAACTAAGTTATACTGTGGGAATTGCTGTGTGTTTGTATCATCTACATTGGCTAGAGGTAAAAGGGGAGGGTTTATATCTATAAAAACATGTTTAACCTCGCCAGTATTTTTCGCCTGTTCATAGTCGGGAGCTCTGAACTTTGTTAGTCTTATATCATTTTAATTTTAATTCGTTCATATATTTTTTTAGTCTAGTATGACGCCCATTTTCACTGAACTAGTGAACATTTGTGCTTAGGGTTCAGCTGAAATTCGTATCCGGGTCTTTCTTGCTGTTGTGAAGACCCGTTGGTTGCTTCGGCTGTTTTTATTTTACTATTTGATCGGGATGTTGTCTCTCTGACACAATCCCCATTCCCATTCTCAATTTCATTTTAATGCATTGTTCAGGTAATAACTTCATGAGTACAATGTAACAATTCTCGATAGCCTACCTTAAAGACATTTAGTATTTGAAAAGGATATACGTCGTCTGTACCTGGATCTTCCTGTAAAATTGAGAAGCATATTTTTTTAAATGTGAGCATATCATATTCATCTCTTTAAATGATTTAAAAGTTTACACTAAAATATAAAATTATACAATTACATGTATTTTTGTGGAAACTGACGATTTATTATTATTCTGCAATAATTGAAACTACGGAGTCTAGGATTTTCTGATTGGTCTGAATTCATTAGAATATATATATATATAGTAAGTAATCAAGTAAGTCATTATTTATCATAGTGACATGTGTATCATAACACAATTCATACAGGTATATACATAACAATTTCATATTTACACCCAGCCCATTGAACCTATATGACACTTTAGCAATATTATATCCTATTTGAGAAATTAAAAAGTTTACAAAATTAAAATTTAGAAAAAGAGGTAAAATTTTCTCTCAGAATGAATGCTAAATATTCCAAACATACAACTACTTACATTATAAATTTCTAAACTTGAAGGTAGTCGTAAAACAAACCATCTTTTTCTGTAATAACCCAGGTGTTTTATTTTCTTCAATACACTAGGTATTTTCTGATCCAAATAACCTTGCAGTTGTACTATAAAAATGAGATTTATTTATGCATTAAAAAGTCATTAAAAAGGCAGGTCTGTGATGTTGCATGTTGCAGGCCGTACGGTAGTTGGTAGTTTCTTTAGTATCTTGTAATGATTGTCTCATGGGCTGTTCTATCACATCTTACCTTCCGGAGAACCTGAGATTTCTCTTTTTACTTGTACAAATAATTAAGTGGTTTTTTTTTCAGACGGCAGTATATAAAAATATTTATCATAATTGTCTGTGTTCTTTTTAATTTCGAAGTAACATAGACAATATGAGTAATAACTATTATTTCATAATGAGAATACTCTTAAATATTGATTACATGCACTCATATCCCTTATCTTAGATTGTCTTGGCAAGGGTGTAGTAAAATAAGTCTTATGATGGGTTGTTATAGTTATCAAAGGTACCAGGATCACTATTTAGTACGCCAGGCGCGCGTTTACATAAAATTCAACAGTAACGCTAATATCAAAATATTTATAAAACCAAACAAGTACAAAGTTGAAGAGCATTGAGGATCTAACATTACAAAACGTTGTGCCACATACGGCTAAGGTAATCAATGCCTGAGATAAAAAAAAAATCCATAGTTTTTCGAAAAATTCAAAGTTTTGTAAACAGGAACTTTATAAAAATGATCACATCATTCATATTCATGTCAACACCGAAGTGTTGACTATTTGGCTGGTGATACCCTCGGGGAACTTTTTTTAATTCTGTATGAATGATTTCTTGTGAAACAAATCAGTAATTTGTTTCTGATTGCTGCCTTGTTTCACTTTCTTTTGTTGACGATATCATTTTTTTACAACTCAACAAGCTTAGGGCATGCAAAACCTATCTCAGGTTTTCCTGTTTCCCCTTTTCTGTTTTAGCAATGGCTTTGTCAGTTAATTTCCACTTATGTGTTTGAATGTCCCTTTCGTCTGAATTTTTAGAATTACTTCAATAATAATTGAGTTGGAAATATTGCCTTGTGAGTCAATAAAACATTGGAATCAAACTAAATGCTAAAAGCTTAATATTTTTTTCAAAATTGCACTTTGATCTTACTGGTAGCCTATGTCCATTTACATTAAAAAAGAAGAATGAAAAGTGCAAGAAAAAAGCATCAAAACGTACACGAATCATTGTATAGTGTTTACATAATATGAATTTAAATTTTACCGTCGTGCATTTACAAAATTTACATGTGTTTGATCCTGGCAATACAACACCTTAAATGTTGATCGATTGTTTTATAAATCTCTGATATCAAGTTCAAATATTAATGCTAACTTTATGTGAAACGCAATGTGTCGTACCATGTTTATCCAATATTTTGTTTATAGTTTAGATTACCTGAACAAACTTTCTCATTTATGGATATTGATTTGTGCAATTCCTCCATCACTGTTTCCCTCATAACTGCAGTCAATTCCTCTTTTAATGTCAAGTATTCTTTTCCCTTAAAACAAATTAATTTATTAAGCGCACGTTGGTTAAAGAATACTGACATTAATTATGGTTATCTATAATGGCAATTTATTGTATGTTTTTATGGTGGACTGGTTCGCACTATTTGCCATGGTTAAGGCAGGAGTGATACCACTTTTTTTATCTATTCATTATTATATGTTTACGATTTTACTAGAGTTAGAAAAGTATTGCAGTAAATAAGCCTGTTGTCAAAAAAACGGCTTGGACACACAGTGATGTTCACTTTGTAATAGTATGATAGGAATTTTTTTCGGATTAAGTTACTATATAGTTTCAATGCCATTTGTATTTTCCCTTATTCTATGCGTTTTAATTTTAAACATAATATATAAGTATCTTGGGGCCTCGGTGGCCGAGTGGTCTAAGTAGTTACCGCTGAAATCACAAGCCAGTCAACACTGAGGTTGTAAGTTCGAACCCCGCTCGTGCGGGTAGACTCGACTCCAATCTTAATTGATAAGGATTTCTGTTTTTCTATTGACGGTCGGTGCTTTTCTCCGCAACTCCGGCTTCCTCCACCAATAAAAACTGACCGCCACGAAATAGCCTAAATGCGGTGCTTAAAAGTGGCTTTAAAACACCAAAAATCAGATCAAATTATAAGTACCTTGAGTAACGTAAAATCTTTGAGTATTCTTCCAATGTATTCGACTATGGCTTGACATAACTGATTTGGGCAAAAGTGTTGTGCTTTTTTTTTGACATTATATATTTCAAAATCATTTGTTATTTTTTTACTTTTTGTGCGTTATAAAAAATGAAATTATTGTGTACATTTTGATTTCAATGAAATACCTTCCACTTGACATTACGCACCAATTTATGACAGTAATCTAATTAAAACACCTCATCATTATGCGTAAAACAAAAATTCTAAATACAAAAATACTTTAAAAACACGCAATATATACCCACTTTATTTATCTGTTCCGAGGTGCCACACTGTTCCTGACAATCTTTTATTTTTCCTTTGACCAGCTCAATTAAGTCCTCTGGATGATGTGATGCCTTTTCGGCTAGTGTGAGTACAGCAGTTATAAGTTTTCGCCATAGTTGTTCAAATTTTTCTTTATCGAGCTGTGTGTCTGAGGCACGTGCAATTTGATTTCTTACTTCTGTCAAAGCGGTAATGCTTTCTTTGCAGTTTTCATAATCGTGTTTGGTGCATTGACAGTTTCTTAGTAAAGATACTAATAATGTGCAATCAATGTCTTCTATGTTGCTTGTTGGATTGATGGACATATTGCAGGTGCAATGTGTATGAGCATTTTTCTTCTGATCCCTTCTGCAATGATCGTTTTTTCCTGGACCTCCAGTTGTCAACAGCATGTTTACTTGCGCTGGTAACAAAACTGGTTTTCGGAGTAAAACTGGGGCTCTGTCTTCAGAACATTGACAACACAGTGTGTTTTTCCACAAGTGATATATTTCATGAATATTGTCGCCTAGGAATTCTTTCCAATCTTTATATTTGTTTTTTTGTATCGAAAATGTTACAAGTTCACGAATGACTTTTTGGGCTACATCAAAATAGAACACAACTAGTTGAAGTATCTTTGGATCACTCATTGAGTTCGTGTTACCCTTAATTTGAAAAAAAGATAAGAAACCATGGTTAATAGTTAAAAAAATATTGAAAGATAAACTGGATATAACTAATATGTCACGCCTTCTTTACTGAACTGTGTTTTATGTTGATAGTAATCAATATACAGCTTTACTACAAGTGTCATATAAACTAACTTGATCCCAGAAGATGAGGTCAGATAAACCCTATGAGAAATACATGTTCACCTTACATTCATTCAATATACCAAATATATTAGCCCTATTAATATTGCTTATAGTTTCTAAGGAAAAGACTTAACCAAAAAAAATTGACCAATGAACCATGAAAATGAGGTCAAGGTCAGATGAATCATTTCAAATAGACATGTATTACTTATAAAGATTATGCCGTTGGTTTTCCCGTTTGAATGGTTTTACAATAGTAATTTGTGGGGCCCTTTATAACTTGCTATTCGATGTAAGCCAAGGCTCCGTGTAGAAGACCGTACTTTGATATATAATGGTTTACTTTTACAAATTGTTATTTGGATGAAGATTTGTCTCATTGGCACTCATATCACATCTTTTTATATTTATCAATAAGATGGTACAATGCCTTCTATTGCAATACACGAATATGGCAACTGTCTAGAGAAATAGTCCTGTCTATTAGCAAGCAAAATCGAGGGAATAGTGCAAATGATGATACAAGCATAAAAATAAGCACAAAACATCATTATTATATACTTTTTAAAAAATAATTGCTGGCCATTAAAAACAATCATATTTTTAAGATGGCCGCGGCTTTTTTTTCTAAAATGGCTGATTTTTTCAGTTTGAAAATACTGCTTTGTTTCTGGAAAACTTTTCTAAGACCTTATTTTAGAAAAAAAAAAACGATTATCAGGATTGGTAGCTACCTTCCTTGCATGTGACGTATTTACTAGAAATGAATATTTGACATATCCAGGGTTTGCGCATGCTCGAAAATGTAACATAATTCATTCAAAACTATTTACCATATATTTAGTGTTTTGTGTTTTTGAATAATAATATGATTTTGGATTGATTACGTTAGTGAACGTTGTGATAGTTTTCCTCGGAGTTCAGTATAGTTCAGTATTTTTGTGATTTTACTTTTTTCACATTACTTGATCGGAGAAAAATTTCTTCTTAAAAAATGATTTGTGGACATTTTAACATGACGTCAAATTTTCTTACTGGTTCCTTCGGAATTTCCTATTCGGACATCAGGACAAATGGCGACCTTGCCTGATTTCCACACATATAGAGTATACAACTCTCTGTAAATCTTTGAAAAGGAAGGATACACTTTGTTTAAAAATCATAAGTGAATCAGATAACTCGTGAACTATAATATTTCTCCACTGTCAACATTTAAGTTGTTATCTTTTAAAACATGGTTTATATATACTTTCGTAAAAAGTTCTAGACACTAATGGAAAAATGGCTACTTCAGGTTTGAAAATATTACAGTACAGGTCAAAATCTAGAACGTCAAATTAAATTTTGATGACCTTCAATGTCTCTTTTATATGGGTAATGATTTATATTACCAAACAGCTATATTTTAATGAAAAGGGAAAAACTCCTATCAAAGATGAATGTACCCTGTCTACCTTAATGCATGTGTTCATTTCGGCTTATCTTTTCATGGTCATATGTCTTACAACCAAATGCAAAATACCGCATATCTTAATCGCGTTTAAATATATATAGTTTATAGCAAAGACCAAAATTTTACTTTAAGTTGACAAACATTTCAAGATCATTAAGCTAAGATCTTTTTCAAACGACATCAAGTTCTTTCTTCCTTTGGTGAATAAACTAGTTTTACACATTAGAAGAAACTACAATTAAATGTTGACGCACAGTTTTAACAGTTCAGTAAAAACGTTTTGGCAATACTTTATACGGTTTCTGATGATAATTGATATCTAGTGACAACAAGCAAAAATAAAAATTTAGAACATCAGGGTGACCTTTGATCTTGTTAGAAATATGTTGTATCTATACGTGTTTACATAACTCAATTTATACGTTATGATAGACTAGTTCATGTTCACACTTTAAGGAGTTCATATACAGGCGTTTGCTCCTTGCTCAAAAAATTATTCTAACAGGCTTATGAGAACGAAAGATTAAAAATTACCCTCTGTAAATTTTATGGAAACCATCACGAATTGGTTGATCTTTACGATGTGTCGGTGTCTATGGTAACTAATGACATATTTCCGAATATGATTGTTTAGCCGAGAGTGAATTTGCATTGCTATATACGACGTGTCCTGGTATTTTATACATCCAACATTCATGTATTTATTAATGATGTGTTTGTTTTGGTTTCAGATGGATAATGTGTTTTATCTTATCGTTTGCGACTAAAATTCTGTACTGTCGGTACACATATTTCTTATTTTTCAGTATAGTCGAGTTGATTTTAATTTTTTTATTAATGGATAAATTATTGTTACGTCGTGACAGAATTTATTTAAACTAGCCTTTTAATCCGTCATTTATATCATGATATATGTTTTGACTCGTATATAGTGTGAAAATAAATGTTGTTTAATTTAAAGCCAGTTTCGATGATCTTTTAAAAGGTCATGAGTCTAGTAACCTAATAAACCTCATTAACCAATATGAATTTTTAGAAAAGTTCGAAATCATAATCGTCATTTTGTCCTTTTTACTTACTTCAATTTCATTATCATAAGTAATTGATATCAAATCAGAAGACAACAGATTACTTATTTATATTGCCGAGTAGCTATACTGATTGACATATGTTTGGGGACACAACTCTTATAAAGGGTGACCAAAATACTGCATCTCAACTAGGTTCAAGGTGCGCCATATCACAAATAACGAGAGCAGTAGTTTAAGAGGAAAACAATGGAACAACGGAAACACTGAACTGCAACAATAACAAGCCCAAACATACATAAATCGGAACAATTGTCATATTCATGATCTGGTACAGTGAGATCAACGAATAAAAAACACACAACTACAACCTATAACATAGAAACTTATAACGGCTGAGCAACACTAACCCTAACAAATGTTGGATTTGATTGCAAGTGCTCCGGAAGGTTAAAAAGACTTTGTACTGCTAATGTGTAACTCTTCAACACATTATGATACCTTACGCTGCAGCAGGTGAATAAGAATAAATCTTATGAATCTATCCATATTAAATCAATTAACTATCGATCATATAAATACTGACAAAGGTCTTAAAAGTCTGTTACCGGTATTAACATCACATAAAATAAAATAAAATATGAACAAAGAAAAACACAAAAAGCAAATGAAAAAGCAACCGGAACCCCTTCAAATTAACATTATAGATGATCTCAGATGCTCAAATGGGGTAAGCAAATCCTACTTCACATGGTGTACCCGTCGTGATGCTTGTGTAGGTACATACCCAATGATGAGTCAACTTTGGTATGTCACATTCAAGAAAATAACTTTTTAATTACGACAATTGCAACATTATCGTCATCAATATGGAAACTGATATTTTTAATTCTCAACGTGTGATGGTGTCGAAATACTTTACAATTCAGAATTTCGACATCTTGATTTAATAGCTTCTTTGTAATCAGCCATCGTCTCACAAGTAAATCCTGTTAGGAGATAAGAGCTTTCGAATATCGTATCAAATGATCAACTTGGATATATATATACCAAATATTAAGCCAATGTTGGAATAGCTGTATTTTGAAAAACTTTTAGGAATTGTTGTACTCAATGCTCGATCTTCAACCTTGTATTTTTTTGGCCTTTTTAACTTGTTGATTTGAGCGTTACTGGTGAGTCTTTCGTAGATGAAACGCTCGTCTGGTGCAACCGTAAAATCTCAATTCTGGTAAGTTGTTTTGCTACATTGAAAATGGATTTCACAATTAATAGGCTGAAATCATGTCTTGTTTTATTTTCTCGATCAATCCTCATTTTATATTTTAGATGTAGGTCAGGACATGAGGAAACCTCACTGTATATTTTGTAAGCTGAATAGGACATATGCGTCTAACATTGTCACTAAACTTTAAATTATTTAGTGATAGGACACAAGCTTTTTTGATAGTGAAAAACATGGTGAAACACAAATGAACTATATATTTAACTTAGAGGTAGACTATTTCAACAATTTATCAGTATTGTTATGAGACGAACTGTTCCTCCCTAACTGTCGATCTTTTCTTATTTGCATATTTTGAGTTTGAGTTCATTGAGATCTGTGTAAAAACAAACAACAAGATCAATGAAGCCCAATCATTTAGTTTACATTAAGATATACACAAAATATACACATTAATTAATGAACACATCAAATATTTCATACTAATAAATAATTTTAGAAAAAAGACATGTTTGAATGGTTTTACACTGTCTAGTAATTTTGGGGCCCTTTATAGTTTGTTGTCCGGTGTGAGCCAAGGCTCCGTGTTGAAGGCCGTGCATTGACCTATAATAGTTTCCTTTTTTTTAAATTGTTAATTGGATGGAGAAGTGTCTCATTGGCACTCACAACACATCTTCCTATATCTATGAAAACAAAAGGAAACTTTTGATGATGTTCCGACCACTCAAAATCCAAATATATGTATGGTACATAACTAGAAATTAGAGAAACGATAGTCAGCTTCCTGTGACTCATGGTTAGATTTAATTCTCGAATTTAACGTATGTGGTCCATTAATAAATGTACTTTAGATTGTCAAGTTATAAATTTCCCCCACCTTAGCAACAATATACCTACTTTACCTGCATATGGAATGTACATTTACCAATAATTCGGTAATCAAAAACATGCCGCTGCTATCATCACTTTTCTATATGCTACGACAAGATACAACCGGTATTTTATAAAATGATAAGACACATAATTGCCGTTCTATTTTATAAGTCGAAGGCAAACAGACAACTTCATGCCAAAAAAAAGAAGACACAGACAAATAAATATTAAAATAAGCAATACGAACCCTACCAAGATTTGAAAAAAACAAAGACAATGCAACCCTACCCGTTAACTTACCTTGTAGGCATTAAGTGTTTTTGAAGGTATTGAGTCGTTTTTGTCTTTGTCGTCCTACAAAATCAAAATCATAAACGTTACACTTGAGTTTGATTAAACAAAAAGACACTAGGTACATATCTGAGAGTACTCGCAGTTAACTGACAGCTGGTTCAAAGCCTCTAACAACTAATGAAAAAAAACATGCATCTCAGACTAAATCATCAATCAGCACACATCCATCATCCAATGGATTTCGTGTAAAGACATCATAAACAGTCAGAGAAAAACATGACCTTGTGCAATGCCAAGATAAGGTATCGACATTGTAGATCCATGAATGTGTATATGTATATAACATACAAGTAATATTTAGATTGCTTTTTATTAACAGATAACAAAATAAATATTTATAATTTGTTATCAATTTAAAAAAAGAATTCATGTTGTTAAGCCATGGGTGGAAACTGATAAACTATTGTCGTAATTAATTTCACAGAAACTTACCTCACTTTTCAACCAGGGCAAGTATAACTCTTCAGATATGTGTGCCTTCCGACAGTGTGGACAGTAATACTCTTTCGTTTTTTTCAAGTCCTGATATAACATTGTATCTTTGTAATAGTTGCCTTCGCTGCAGTTGAAATGGAGATTGAAAGATAGTTTCAACTGGTATCTGTCTTTAATTGTTTTAATTATTTCTTTAAGTTCATTATGGACCTCGGTACACATGATTCCTAATTCCTTTTGTTGTAATGAAAACGACAACATTTGAAGGGCTATTGTATCGCTGGACATTGCGACTAGAATTTTCTGACACCCGGATACATTGCTATCAATGTCAAATATACAAATTCCACGGTATAGAGCCAAAGCTGAACTAATCTTATCCAGTTTACATGGTTTGTACTTTCTGATTAAGCAAGCAGAAAGATGGTGAAAAAAGCAAGGTGGAAGAAAATCGAATTTAAGACAAAGCCAGGAAGATCTTCTGCAGTTGTCTATGCCAACAAGTGTACATACATTATCAAACGTACAAGGCGGTACTTCACTGGGCATTATGTAGGTATCCGTTGATTCAATTTTGACCAATATATCAAGCTTCTCCATGATTTTATGCAAGTTCACCTTTTGTCCTGAAAATTGACTACCAGTTTTCGATTCGAAAAGTTTTGTATTAAATATTCACTTATTTTGCCGTGTTCTTTAAGCTCTGTCCAATCTTCAAGGTGGTGTAAACTGTTGTCAACGTTATCAGATACTAAACATCGGAAGGCATCTGCCAACCACTGCGGTTTTAAAATTATCAAATCCTTAACATTTTCAAAGAAAATAATGTTCCCCACGTTATGTTGAAATCGGAGAAACAATAATAAGTCAAAAGATGTGTGTATATTAATTTCATTGTGCTTTGCCATTTGGATCATATCATTATAACTTGTGAAATTCTTTCCATGGTCCTTATTGATTGCAATCAAATGTTCATAAAGAATCCATTTTAACGGGAAATGTTTTCCCCAATTATCCATTTTCTTTGCGTTCTCGTATATGGCGTTTCGAACCTGTTCAAATTCAGCATCACAATCCTTCGTATTTGACAAATAAAACTTTTCACGCAAGTGGTGATATTTGCTTTGCCGTCCTAATACGTTGTCTACGTGTTTATCAAGTTCTTTTTTTCTGTTCTCAAATTGTGTCTACAAATAGAGGCGTTAGATTAAAAAAAAAAAGGTACAAACATTAGTCTACAAAACAATACAAGGACAACTAAAGTATGAGTATATGTGGCAGAGGCCATGTTGCTCATAGAAAATAAAACATCATCATTCATTGATGTCACAATAAATACAAAAAGAGAATTAGGTTATGAACAATTATGATACTTAAGTATATTATTGACACGTGTAAATCAAAATAATACAACATAGCATTACGTAAACTTTCCTACATATAAGTTTATGCTCATAAATAAGAGGTTTGTTTAGATATTTTTTAGATTTTCTTATCCAAGGAATAGATAACCTTAGATGTATTTGGAATTACTTTTTGAAATTTTTGTGTCCTCAATGCTCTTCAACTTTGTACTTTTTTGGCGTTATAACTATTTTGATCTGAGTGTCACTGATGAGTGTTATGTAGACGAAACGCTCGTTTAGCGTAATATATTATAATCCTGGTACAATGTACCTTTGATAACTTTTTATGACACAATGTAAATAAAAATTTAATGGGACCAAGGGGTGAGATGTCAACCAATATCAGAGAGAAAATAGTTACCTTGGACACAATACCTCCAATTAAAAAAGGAACAGATGTAAATAAAGATATTTAGTCGTAAGGTATACATATGGAGTTACGGAAATGTTCTATACAAAATAGAAAAATAATTTGGTTATTCATAGAACGAGAACAAAGTGAAAATTTATTGTAAAACCGAGCACTTATTGAATGTGGAATATATTTAGAATAGTGGGACGAAATATAGCACTATTAGGCTACCATTAAATAACAAAAAAATGCATTACAAATTGTTTCAGCAGTTAGGAATTTATTTTTAGTATTCTGAAGACCTGATAGTTTTTACGTTTTGTTTGTATTCTTGAAATGGCTTTATACTGTTTATTTTCGACTTATTAATTTTAGTTGTGCGTCAATTAGTATACTCGAGTAATTTTTATCCCTTTCAGTTCTGCTTTTTATGTAATACTTTTCAATAAAGAGCGAAAGATAAAAATGTCAGTTTAATACATAATTCACATCAAATTGAAGAACAGCTTTCTGTAATTACCTGGTCATATTTATCTTTTCCAGTGAAAACTAATAAAATAGGAGGATCAAAGTGATCTTTTACTGTTTCGTCAGTCGTCCGGTGGCAGTGAATAGAATTAAACCAAAAATCGACATACTCTGTAAAATATAAATAACGTTCATTCTGATATATCACATGTTGTCGTTTAACAAAAAAATAACTGTAGTGTCTGCGATCTTTCAATTCACATATGATATCAAAGTATATGAAATATCTAGTTTGTCCTCTGAAGTACTTACTTGATGCTTTATTCATAAAAAAAAATTTCGATCTTGCCATTAGTGTACGAAATATGATATCTTTTGCTAAATGACGAAAAGGGAGCAGATGTGCAATTAAAACTCATAAGATGTCTACTAAATATCTGCGATTAAAAAAATGAGCAGTATGATTTAAAAAAAAATGTACAAATTGACGAAGATATTTATAATCTTATGTGTTCTATATATTATCAGCCTTTAGTTTTAATTATTCAATCTCCTTAACGAGTTTAAACATATGGTATTGATTGTATTTAACTCCTTGTTCCAGTGTAACATTAAATCGATTTTTCTATCAAATGGCAAAATAGTTTTTCATTATTTTTTTTTTGTTACGTGCTGTAAACATTCTAAGCATATTCTGGTTGATCATTCTTGAATTGATTCTATAAACACTGATATTGACATCAAACTATACAAAAGGTATTTCGGTATACGTCAATCAAAACTAAGTATACTTTATATTATATTTGTTTATTATATCGTATATGTTTTATAAAAACTTCAAAACTTTATTATGTAATTGCATCAATGCATTTGATCGATGTAAAAGAATCAATTCATTTGTAAATATCAAAACTTACCTCCGACATCCTGAAAATCTGCAAAACACTGACTGATACCTTGCTTTTTAATATCGTCAGTCATATCTGCAACAACAATGTATACTGCAATACTTGTCAAAAATGCCTGGTGTGTAGCGTAAAATTCCTTTTGTCCTGCAAAGTCCCATAACTCACATAAAGCATACCGATTTGATAAAGTATTTGTCGTTGAATTGGAAAACAGATGAGACATCAAATCCGAAGGCATTAATAAGGTGGAAGGCTCAATCTTATTCCCATTCACATTTTGCTTTGAAGTAGCAAGCGTCGACACTTCATCCGTCGAATCTTCATTCAGTTTCGTTTCTATTGGTGCATTGGTGTTTGATACAGAAGGAGTGTCATGACTTTCTACATCATCGCAATCACGATATTCGCTTTTATGTAAAACAACGTTAGATGTAGCTTTTTTATAATCTTTGTAATCAATGTGTTTGGTCTCCCTTTTTTCTCCAGATACATCAGGTGTAAAATCAAACTGAGATTCATACGTCTCGTCTTTTGACTTATCCTCATAAATATCTGTATGATCTTTTTGGCTATGATTACCTTCTACAGCCTCAATGTTTATTCTTTCATTTTGGATTACAGCTCTCTTAATCCGGTCTATTTTATCATCTTCAATTTCTAACAAATAAAATCAAGTTTAAAAAGACATACCTGCACTTTCAACAACTAGTTTCAAACTTTCATTTATTAATCGTGTTTTAATCAAACACATTAATTAGTATAATTTTATAAAATATTTGATGATGTTAATAACTATTTAGTCAGTTAAATGGAGCATAAACAATAATACAAGTGATATCACTGAATCTATAAAATTCAGTCTTTTGGTAAGGAACAGGATCAATTATAGGAAGAAAAGGTGGATTAAACCTAGTTTTATAGCTAGCTAAACATCTTACTTGTATGACAGTTGCATTAAATTTCATTATATTGACAACGATGTATAAACAAAACAAACAGATATAAAAGGTAAAAATATCAACAATAGGGGTACATCAGTCTATATTGCGCTATAATCTTAACCAGTATAAAAACTAACAAATATATATCAAAGAACACAAAAAACATATAGACAAAGCACATTAGCAAAAAGGACAGACAAGAATACAAAAATTCACAATAGCACAATAACACAATGATGGGATGTATAAATACAGAGCCACGACATATGTGTCAACGGAACATAAAAGCATATAGACAAAGCACACTAGCACAAAATGAAAAATAAGAATACACAAATTATTAAAGAACAATAGCACAATGACAGGATGCATAAGTATAGAGTCATGTCAAATGGATATCACCAAAAACAGAGTAAACCTGAAAATTATTCAAATCGAGACCTCTGAATTGTCTATAATCAAATGAGTTTTCGTCAGATGTTTTTTACAAACAACTTGCGAATTGACAAAGTGTTTTGGGCAAATGTCACGGCTAGTGGTATACGTTGTCATTGATGTTTGTTAAGGTAGTTAGGCCATTTCTGTTTTATTGCTTTTTGTTGTTTGTGTGTGTATTTTGTTGGGTTTTATTGCTGTTGTAAAGAAAAAGGCAGATTAACTAAAACAAAGCGTCAACAAGATTAAAAACATCATTGGAACTGAAAAATTCTTGTTTATTTGTTTATGTTTTTTTGTTTGGTTTTTTTTTTTTTTGCCAGCCGCAACGAAGCAATTGTTCGAACCAGTAACGGTTAGGAACATATAAAGTAGCGACTGATTTCACAATTTTCATAAATATTCTTATTTCGTGATTTTCTATATATTTTCTAAATGCATTATATTGAAGTAATTGTAATTACAAAAACATATCTATATACCTTTCCCGATTGTCCATTTACCATTTTCTATGTTGATCTTGCATCGACGAACAACAATATCAACACCATCTGTACTGTATACATCATCAATACCTTCTTTAAGTAACCTTCTCATAAGACAAGTTTTTCCAGCTGAGTTTTTACCAACAATCATAACTCTAACAAAATGCCTTTTTTCTGTTTTTGAACTTTGCATGATGTCATGGTACCGGCTTCTCTCTTCTTTTGATAATCGTTTAATAGCCTCTGGTAAAACTGAAATTACATGCCCGGAACATTAAACCCAGTTTTTCTATATAAAAAGTTCTTTCAAGTTAATTAATAGAACTTTAAGAAAGCGAAATATGATTTGCCTAGATTTTCACATCAACTGTTGACATTTACACCCCGAGTAGACAAACAAATATCGATTTAAGTGAAAGTTGAATAAACTGACAGGATGTCAACCAGATTGTGTTTGGTCTAGAAAGCAAAAAGCGCAGGGTTGAACACATTAGATAGTCTAGTCAGTTACTTTATTGCATAAAACAAACATACAATGTAATGTCAAAAGATTTGTTGTCGAAATATGTACTGTACTTTTAAGTAACAAAAACCGATAGAAATGAAAATGTTTTCCTTGTATTTGGATTAAAATAATAATTTGGTAAAAGTTTAAAGTAAATGAATGTACTTTCTATATGTGAACGGTTGTGGCCATAACTTGTGGAATAAGTAAACTGAATGATAAAAAGTTTGAAGTGTTTTATTTTGTGTTCGATCGGTGCATGAACCGATGTTTTATGAAGCTAAACATTCGAAATAGTCCTTGGGTCGACTTTATGACTTTCGAACAATTCCTGTACCAAAGTTATCTTCAACCGAGAAAAGAGAGTTGAAATGCATTAAAGGGATGTTGAAACTCATGATTCGTTTAAAAACCGATAAAGCTATGGCATAAAACGATAAACGACGAAATGACAAATAAAAGAACATAAAAACAAGAACTCAAGACTGAATGACATTAACCCTGCCGAAAACCGGGAGTGATACAAGGTGCTCCAAAGTGGTTAGAGGATCCCACTGAACATGTGACATCACATGTGTTAGTCATTTATTTTCGTTAATTAACTTTGGTGTAGTCTTAAGGCTTAAATAAATTTTGTATTTGTGACTAGTTTAAAAAGAATGATGATTTGTCTTATATCATTATCCTTATGATAAATATGCTGGATAGAAATAAAAATATTTATGTAAGGATTTCCAGACCAAAAAAAGAAACAAATATTTAAAACACAAACAAGAAGTGGTTGACTTGATTTTCAAAAAGAAATTGATCTTATCAACTCTGCTATCAATAAAGAAAAGGAAAAACTAAATTTACTAAATGATAAAAAAAAACTTGTACTCGAAATTATTCAGCCACCTTTTCTAAACATAGTTTCTGACTAAGAAAGTGGGAGGTATATACCATATAAGTAATGGAAAACGACAAAATACGATAAGTGTGAAAGTTTTTAATTTGTTTGAATTTAATTAGGAAAACTTCTTTTACATTGTTCTACGTTTGTAGGTCCATGTCATGTACTGTTGAGAATAACCTAAACTTTTATAATTCTTCATTTTTCTATAAATCAATTTTTGACAATTTACATGTTGTTTGTCATTTCTGTGACGGAGATGATTATACGTAAACTAGACTAGGACTGTAGGTGTATTTTCATTAAATGATTGCCAACCAGACAACCCCACTTTCAATACAGAAGAGCATTAGTGAAATAGCGATTAAACGCGAAATGTATTAGTGTCAAATAGTTCAAAAGAAAAAAACAACAGTCTGTTGTATATTTTGTATATTCAAAACAATAAACTAAGAACAAATTTGAAATAACTACAACTGAAATACAGGGTTCTGACTTCATTTAATTACATACAGTATATACTAGACACTGGCATGTAAACATTACACTTTTTGACAACTATCATACCTTCAACAAAAAATAAGAAACATGCTATAATTTGATAATGCAACTTAATGTAGTTGACTTATGCCAAAAAAAACTGTACGACCTTTAACCTGGAACATTGGCCTACGATGCATAGCAAGCTACGCTAGGCTAAAAAAGGAACACAGCAACAAGTGAATAGTATTGCCTGAACCCCATTTCAGTTACACCTCCACACTTATACATGTTATACTATTGCATTTTGTCGTGTCATACAATCGCATTTTTGCGTGTCATATAATCCACTTAAAAAATACGCAGATGGAAGATATGAATGCTATGTATTACATGCCCTTCATTATAACCGGAAATTTGTTTTTACAAAATTTTCAATTTAAGATTGTTCATAGGATTCTATCATGTAATTCCTTTTTATTGAAATGTAAATTAAAAGAAACTGAACTATGTACATTTTGTTCAGAGAAAATATTTTTCACATTTTTTGGGAATGTAATGTAACACAAAATTTCTGGTTATCCATTATAGATTGGATTAGAAATTATAACATCTTCCTGCCTTTCAGTGGAAAGGAGGTCATTTTAGGTGTGTCTGAAGATTTTGTCAACAGTAAAAATGGTAATAATATATTGTTGCTCTTCAAAGACTTTATATACAAATGTAGATGGAAGAGCATATTGCCCACAAAATATTGTGGGATTGAATATTTAAGGTATCTGATTGATATAGAAAAATACTCGGTATGTTTCTTAACCCCTGCACACAAAAAAGGGAACAGAAGTGGCAATTCTCAGAAGCAGCATTTAATTAACAAAATCAATTGTAATATTTATATCTAGTATTATACAATTATGATTTATTCGATCTTACAAGTGTTTCTCAACTTTTTATACTTTGTGTATAATACTGTTTTGTGTTATTTCACATGTTTCATCTTGAAAAATTAATAAATTACAAAAAAAAATCCAGTTCAAAAAACCTCGTAGTAAATTAAAGCTATAACCATAAAATTTGAAGACAAAATTGATGATCAAAATGTCTACAGTTACAAGAAAAACGGACGCAATAAAAAAAAAACATCGCAAAGTTTATCACAGATTTTGAAAAATTCAAAATTCTAAGGTTTACTTGTTTTCGTCCTTAATTTGCATAACATGTTTTTCACAGGGCTTAATTTATACGAACAGTAGCCACTGCATCTACTATCTACTTAATCTGTTGTGTTTTTTTAATCCCATACCTAAATTAAAATAACACCATTTTTAAATTTGAAATTAAAAGAAACATGATGGCCTGTTTTATAAACCACAAACTCAAGCTAGGATACGTAATTGAATATTGACTATGTTTAAATTAGAATATCTGATGATATATAAATAGCAAACATTTCATAGTGAATTGACATAGTATGTAAACGACAAACGTAACTCAAGTTAAACTACTTGATAGTATCCTTGTCTCCTAGTTAGAATAGAACAAGGACCATTTCTGATATAATTATAGCATTGACCAGGTGAAATGTTCGTTTACTTGTTAAACATTTTATATGCGTTTCACAACTATTGACAGTCTTATCGAATGTCATTCTAAGACTTTTAAAAGTATAAAACAAATGTTTTCTTACCGGATTTTAGTGTTTGTTGTGTCTTATATTCTGTATACTGACTTTTACATTGGTTATTCACATAACACATTCTCACTTCATAAAATGTTTCAGGTGACAGATTTTCAAGTATGTACACACGACATCCAGTTTCATTTGTCAAAACATCTGTAGAAGAAAATGGCAAGCTTGTCCATTCATTTTGCCCTTGGAGTCGATAATCGAGTTCATAAGACTGGAAGTCATCGGAGTCACTACTAATCCATTTAACAGTTATTGAATGATCCATACATTCAACTATGTCAAAGCTTTTTGGAGCTGTTGAAAGGAAGAAAAAAGAGAAATGAACTGTTATTAAAGTGCTGTATTATGTGCATTTACTTAAGGTATTTCATAAAAGTGGTTACCTTTTCCATGAAATTTATATGCACTTGTTTGACTGGCGCTTCGTAATCAAGATTAAAATTCATTATGAAATCTTATTTTTATCAGAAAAGATTCCAGTGGTTTATATGAAGACGACTGTGGGTTTAACACATCTGCCTACCCATAGTGTCTTGCGCAGTTGACTCATTTTTTATATACTGGGGTTTTTTTCACAAATTTTCGACATAATTCAGTATGCTTATAGACCTACAAATGACTACGTATATATTCTTTTTTTCCTAGAATATTGGTTTGACCGTGCTGATCTTAACTGACCGGGAGCTACATTACTCCATGAATAAAAAGTGCCTACATATATTATAGGTTTTGCCAAAATTGCAGCTGCATCTTTGTACTTTATTTGCCATTTTAAATTTTCTTTTATCCTAGCGTCACTGATGAGTCTTTTGTAGACGGAACGCGCATCCGTCGCAAATAATATTTCAACCCGAATATCTATGATGAGATAATTTGATTAAATTTGCTGAATTATCGGCCGCCAAACCTTTAATAGGGCGAGAATTAAGAAATACATTAAAGTATAAAACAAATGTTTTCTTACCGGATTTTAGTGTTTGTTGTGTCTTATATTCTGTATACTGACTTTTACATTGGTTATTCACATAACACATTCTCACTTCATAAAATGTTTCAGGTGACAGATTTTCAAGTATGTACACACGACATCCAGTTTCATTTGTCGAAACGTCTGTGGAAGAAGTTGTTAAGCTTTTCCAGTATTTTTGTCCATTGAGTCGATAATCGAGTTCATAAAACTGGCAGTCATCAGAGTCACTACTAATCCATTTAACAGTTATTGAACGATCAGTACATTCAACTATGTCAAAGTTTTTTGGAGCTGTTGAAAGGAAGAAATTAGAGAAACGAAATGTCATTGATAAAAACAAAATGAATGATGAAAATGTTTACATTACAGAAAACCAGTCGCAATAAAAATCTTAATAAAATTGAGAAAGGAATTATTACGAATAATGGACAACAAAAGGAGAAAATAATACTTAAATAATCATGACATATTTTTCACAGGGCTAAAATCACTATTTCAGTAACAAGTTCACTGCACCATATGCGTATTGTGATACTTATGTCTCATCAGTGACAAACGAATTAAAAAAAACTAATATCTACTAAATCTAATTATTTCCTAGGTTTAAAAAAAAACTTTTTAATCCGACTTTAAAAGAAACTTTTAGGTTTTAACATGATGACCTATTTTATTAACAACAAATTCAAAGTTTGGATACGAAATGAAAATTAGACAATGTTTTATATTAGAAAACAAGACGATATATAAATAACAAGCATTCGTGTATTGTATTGACAAAAAAATTGCAGTTCAACTACCATATGATATCATGAGTTCCTGGTTCGAATAGACTGGGACCATCACTGATTTAACTTTACCAGTGGGGTTGTAGTACCAGCAGTGAGTGCAATAATGTTATTAAATAAAGCAAACAAGTGCTCAGTTATTAAGTTATTAAAACATGTAATATGCGTTTTACAATTATTACAGTTTATCTGGCCTTTGAGTCGATTATTTCGTAAATTAAGATTTAAACTAGATTGCTGACATGAACTGTTATTAATATGATCATATTTATAGATTAACTGTTTGAATGTGTGACATACTTAGGCTTTTATTTTGGTCATCAATGCTCTCCAAGTGCGTACTTTATTTGGATTTTTTAAAATGTTTTAGGATACGAGCGTCAATAATGAGTCTTTCGTAGACAAAACGCGCGTCTGGCGTGAATACAAATTGTATCCTGTTATCTCTGATTGGTTTATTCGAACAGCTATAGAAACATATCATGAAATCATATACTACAACTATCCATCAATGTAGCAATTTGTTTTAAGTAGTTAGTATAGGTCAAAGTACATTTTCAGCACGGAGCCTTGGCTCGAACTGACAAGCAAGCTATAAAGGTCCCAAAAAAATAACTATAGGTGTAAAAACATTCATAGACAGGAAAACAAACCATCTAATATATATAAATAAACAGCTATACCACACGTTCATAATTCGCCCTTCGTCTTGTGAAAAAAAACCTCATAATAAATGTTATTGAAATAACTCTGGGGTTGTATAGGAAGTCATGCTAAGTATATCCTGACTCATTCCTTATTCCTGCTGAATAGGAAGTTTATATGATAGACAAAAACATCTACTGATTAATATAACTAACAAGTGGGTGAAGTTTTATGCAATTATCATAAATAGTTTCTGAGATACGGGAGGCATGTAACCCCCTTTTGTTTTACCAAAAAACTCAATATCTGTAAAAGAAAATTTTGAATCATAACCAACATTTATAATTTAACTAAGAAGTGTGTAAAGTGTTATGCAATAATCATAAATAGTTTCTAAAATACGGCTCGATATGTGACTCCCTCAACCTTTTATTTTACAATCGGTAATTGGTAGTAAATATCATACAAACCTTGCATTTTATCAGATTTTTGTTTGAAATCATTTTTATCAGCCCTGTCTACAACTTCATTTATTTCCTCCATCCGTACTATTCTTTTACTTTCTTGTATCAAGGAACGAATTTTCTTAATGTCTGTAACATCATATGTCCTTGTTCTTAAAGTTCCGCAGTCTTTTCTCAATTTTCCACTACTGAGTCTAATCACAGCCTGGAATAAAGAAGTATAATTCAATTGATAACATGTATATATATATATGGGTTCAACTTCCAAGGGGAGATAATACCCTTCCGTTTACACTTATTTTTCCTACCTAAAATTATAGACAACGGTAAACTGGCGATGTCTAATCTCCTTATCATTCTTATATTTCAAGTAGAAATACAGAATAAAAAAGATTGAGGAAACGATGAAGAAAGGGTGCGTCGCACCCACAATGTGAATTTACTTTTTGAAAAAATCGGTTATATGCCTCAAACGGTTGATTAACCGAGCAGACGACTTGCCTGGTAACCTATATCTAATGTCGAATTTAGCTGTTAGTCTTCACCTATTTGTGACAGGAGAACACTCGTTTAGTCTTTTCAAAGAAATATTGTCAAAGTCTAAAGCAAGAATGTGTTTCTAAGATTCCCATCTGGTACAAGGTATAAAAAGTACTGTACTAAGAGACGATATATCTTTCAACAGAGTTTGAGAACTAGCATAGAAAAGAGAGTCGCCACCTTATTAACAGTGTGTTTATAGCTGCACAATTGTAAAGAATATGACTGACAACTTTAAAGCTTTCAATACATAAATGGCAAGCAACACTTGATTTACAGAAATTTGAATCTAACAAGTTTACGAGTTCATTAATTTGTATGAAAAAGTTATACGCTAATGTTCTTTAACCAAACACAAATAAAAACAATCCACTAGATCTAATGCGTTAGTTGCTTAAAGAACCATTTGCATTATAGCAAAAAAAAATATGTGTAGCTAAAAGTATTATCAAAATAATTATCTGTGTACTTTGACAATTGAATGCCCAGTCATTTGGAACTCTCTTGTGTTTTAGACGATTTATTTGAGATGCATATGTACGTATTCATCTTTTGAAGAAATCAAAATTGTTTTAATGATACAATTATGATAATATTTTGGAAATCAGTTCAAACGGATGGATGCAATTTCCCGTCTTATTTCCTGCATTTGTGATTTATCGGCTTTTCCTCGTCGTTTGTAGAGGATTTAGAGTTTCAAACATTTTAATAAGCTTGAACATCATGCAGAAGATGGCAATTTTTAAAATGTTCATCCAGTAAAAGTTGTACTGTTATGATTAAAATAACCATAAAAGCCATTTTTTCTGCTTTCTGATGGACTGCTACTTTCTAAAGACATTATCCGTCCACTAGCAAGAACTTTGGCACTGTTGTGTAAATACAGATACTGTTTTAATGTAATTTGTTAAATAATTATATGTATAGCATTCTTAATTCAAATATATCTCTTACTTATGAATACCTCTGATATCGTCTCCAGGATTTGCTTCACTTTGATTTCTGTTGTCGTTTTCATTTTTTTAAGTCACAAATGTTTGTATAAGTGTTTCAAATTGTTTACTTTTGAGGAGTCAGATATCTTTTAAGAGACTTGTCGTCTAAATGCATTTATATTGATGGCGTAAATATTTTTAGCGTACGCACCTTTTTAACCAATTTAAATTTTAAGGTTACCCGAAAGAATTTATTTAGATGTGGTTTGAAATTTTTAGTGGAGTTTTAAATTTCCAGTGCAGTGTTTTGTCTTTTGTACTATTATTTGTCTGTTTGTCTTTTTACTAGTATTTTTAGCCATGGCGTTGTCAGTTTATTGACGATTTACGAGTATGGCTGTCCAACAGGTATCTTTTGTCATACCAATGTTACAAAAAAAGTTAAAAGGGAAGAGTTAAAAGGTTGAAAAAATTTAGAATGGAAAAGGGAATGTGTCAAAGAGATAACAACCCGCTTATAGAGCAGACAACAGCCGAAGGCCACCAATAGGTATTCAATGCAGCTAGGAATTCTCGCACCCGGAGGCGTCTTCCAGCTGGCCACTAAACAAATATGTATACAATTCATGTTAGGGAAATGAGCGAAAATACTATGAATTCGTAAAATGTTTTGAATAAAAGGAGGAGTATGATACGAGCTATTATTTAGACTCCAAAATTAAAATAAAATATCCACTAAAATTAGTCAAGCCTTTTAAGAGCAGGTTGATTACATTGATTAACAATAACACACATAGCATTATTCACATGTACATCTTTCTATATCACGTCATTTTAGCTAATATCTTTTTGAATTACGATTGTGGTCATATTTAAAGGCTATTGACAAGTTATAAAAATAAACCACATGTGCCTTACTATTTAGTGCAGTTTTAAGTAGGAAGTACGAATCTCTTAGAATTCCTGTCTTGGGAAAAAGTTTTATCAATTCTTTTCTTATCAACGAAACAGGATCAAACACATAATTATTGATTCGATGACAAATGTGTATTGTAATATCGTAAACAATTTCAAAGCATTAAAATATTTAAGAGGTGTAGGCAAAATGTGTATACATACTAGCTCGAAAAATTGCATGCAAATCCTATTTTATTAATTTTGGGATTTACTAGGTGTCTTGGTAACCTAACACTCGTAGATCTGTGTTACATTTCTCACGGTTACCACTTACTATGAACATTTAAACTAAACTCCACTTTCCGTTAAACTTACAGTATGTGCAGAATTTTAGGTAAAGGTAAAATAATATGGTATATATACGATACTAAATGAAGCAGCACGAAACCAGTGCAGCAGTGTAAATATTGACAAAATATCATACCGTATAGATTAACTATATATAAGAAAAGTATGCTCACTTCTTCTGTTTCATTCCAGATAGCTGTAAACTTTTCATTTTTAAATGTTCTGTCTTTTGAGTTTGCTATATCTTTTCTGTATGTCTTTATTCTTAAGAGATCAGCACCAATGCTGAAATCCGTTGGAGAGGGACGTTTGTTTGGTATTTGAATGCCTGCCAGGTTTCGTAGCAGGCATATCATCAGTGGTGTATCAAATAACTGTGATGTGGGATCATCTGAAATTTAGATAAAAAAAGATATATATTCCAATGTCCTCTTTTGTCATTTGACCTAAAGTTCAAGATAAATGCTATTTCAAAAATCTTTAAAATTATGAATTCAGAGTATTAAGGTGTTCTGAGCAAATATATCTCATTGAACTAGAGATAAGGAATACAACATATACATTAAAGTCTGTCTAATGTCTTGACTTACATATAGAAATTGACAACGATGGTCGGTTAAAAACAAATGAGATGATTTCAGCTTTCCAATTGTGAATTTTCTATTTCCATGTAACAACATTCCAGTAGCGCATGCATACAAAGTATATATCTCATAATTAATATATATTCCCAGGCTTGTATTTCCAATTTTGATTTCCTTGATAGAGGTTTCTGCTAACAAGGAAGATATCAAACCAAAAGTTCCAAATGGTGAAGTTGAAATCATCCTGTCGTAAATTTTAAGGACGCCATTATGAGTTGGTTTACCACTATGGAATCTCTGTTTCGCAAATGATATCATGGCTTGGAGTCATGAAACTTTGCTCAGTGCTCGGAGCACAAATTTCATGCTCGAAACATGAAATCCAACATTTTGGTTGGTTGATTTTGGGGTACGAGTACAAAAAACTGACTCAAAAGTTATATATGACTTCAAGGCCTGATTTGTTTTTCATGTCGTAACTAGAATCCCGCTCCTGTTCCACGAATGAGACCTACCTAATTTGACTATAAACCGAAACACGACGGTTGCCACATGTGGAGCAGGATTTACTTACCCTTTAAGAGCACCTGGGATAAACACCAGTATTTGTAAGGGTTCGTGTTGCTTAGTATTAGTGTGTCAAAGAACATCTGGTTCCTATTCTATAAAAGTTCATCGGAAGGTACCAAGACCTGGTTGATAGATATTGCGTATCAATTTCACAAAATAAACGGTTGGCCTTGAGAAGATTCTGGTACTGACGTTGTTTATCATCTTAATGTCGTGTTATAGAATGCTTCAATTTGTCCTGTTGAATATTACTTTATTGTTTAGCCTATTTTGTGATATCAATTTGAACCGGATCGGTACTTTTTGTATTTTTGACATTCTTTTTTAGTGATGTTGTTATCTGAAATCAAAGTTTTTGACGTTGACCAAGGACGTTCTACATACATTATGACACTATCTCTAGTGTTGGTTAATATACATATCAAGTATAAAGTATGAAATCATAGCTGTTCTCAAGATATAGACCGGACACAATTGGTAAGGGACGGACGAAGAGATGGACGGACGAAACTTTGATCTTGGAAGTTGTAAATGCATAATGACAAACTCTCTAGTATTAATAAATATATATTAAGTATAAACTTGACAAGATTTTTACCATAGGACATAGGGGTTGTCAACGGAAAACAAAGTTGTTTACCTGGAACTTGAGACTGTCATCATAGTGAGAGAGTTAGCGCTATAGAACCAGGTTTGATCCAACATTTTCTACATTTGAAAATGCCTGTACCAAGACAGGAATATAACAGTTCTTGTCTATTGGTTTTTGATGCGTTTTGAATTTTAATTTTGCCATGTCATTATAGACTTTCCGAATTGATTTTCCTCTAAGTTCAGTATTTTTGTGATTTTACTTTTTAGAAGTTGTACAAACATTATGACACACTATCTGATGTTGTTTGATATACATAATAAGGATTAAGTATGGAATTATAACGGTTCTCTTGATTAAGTGCAGACACAATTTTTGACGGACGGACGGACAAATTGATCACTCAAGAGCGACCCGCCACTACACAGGCAATATTTGCTCACATGAATTTCACATGAAATTCACATGAAAACTTTCACGTGAGATTCACCTCAATCGAGCCTATACATGAAACTCACGTGGAAATGTTCATGTGAATTCCACATGAATTGAGATTAAATCTGGTGTGAAATTTTTCACATGAAATTCACATGAAATTTACAACAAAAAAATGATGTTTTTCATGATTTTAATTAAATTTGAAAATTTAGATGTTATTTGAAATATTTTAAAAGAGGGACGAAAGATACCAAAGGGACAGTCAAACTCATAAATCTAAACTTAACTGACAACGCCATGGCTAAAAATGAAAAAGACAAACAGAAAAACAATAGTACACATGACACAACATAGAAAACTAAAGAATAAACAACACGAACCCCACCAAAAAACTAGGGGTGATCTCAGGTGCTCCGGAAGGGTAAGCAGATCCTGCTCCACATGTGGCACCCGTCGTGTTGCTTATGTGATTACAATTCCGGTAAATAGTCTAATTCGGTAGGTCACATTCAGAAAAAGGAAGGGGATTGTAGTTACGACGTAAGGAACATATCCGATATCATTTGTGAAACGGTTATTCCATAACGGTCAACCAACTCGTGATGGCGTCCGTAAAATGTACGAAGGGATGATTTCAACTTCACCATTTGGAATTCTTGGTTTAATAGCTTCCTTGTGAGCAGTAACCCTCTATCAAGAAAATCACCATAGGAAATGCAAGCACGGGAATATTGTATCAATTAGGAGATACATACCCTGTATGCAGGTGCTGCTGGAATGTTGCTACTTATAAATGGAAAGTTCACAATTGGAAAGCTGAAATCATCTTTTTTGTCGTAAAGTTTTGTTTTCAACCGACCCTCATTGTCAATTTCTAGATTCAAGATATGAAGCCGACTTAACTGTATCTGTAGTATCCTGTATCTCCAATTCGATGGGATAGATGCGTTCCACATAGTCACCAAATTTTGAATTGTTTAGTGAAAGAACGTCATCTATATAGCTGAAAGTAGAGTTAAAGGATATTGCTAACTTCTTATCTTTCTTTCTAAGAAGTTCCTGCATGAAGTCAGCCTCATAATAATAAAGAAACAAGTCGGCAAGTAGAGGGACACTATGTGTTCCCATTGGGAAGCCGACAGACTGTTGAAAAACACGTCCTCCGAACGTTACAAATATGTTGTCAATCAAGAAATCAAGCATCTTGATAATATCGGTTTCAGAGAATTTTTTGTTTGAATCAGAGTGATTCTTAACAAAGTATGATTTATCCCTCCCTAAGACAAGATACTTGTATCAACGTTGGCCATTCTTTTTTATGAAGCAAAGTAATACCAACTCTTTCAATTTGTCTTTTAGTTTGGAATGTGGAATACTTGTGTAAAGAGTTGAAAAGTCATATGTTTTAATACTGCTACAAGATGAAAGAGAGTTAGATTGTATGTACTCTAAAAGATCTTTGGAATTTTTAAGTATCCACATCTGATTCACGCCACCTCTAGAATAGGCAGTTTCACAATAACTTTGAAGCCCGTCTTTGATTGCTGATAAAATAGATGTTAATAATTTAGAAAGAGGTTTCGTGGAGCACTTGGAAGACCCAGCAATATACCGTTGTTTGTAAGGACACTTATGTAGTTTAGGTATCCAATACAGTGATGGAAGATCCAGTTCTTCATCTTTGGTTGAAATACCAAAGGAACAAAGAACAGACCTATGATTATCCAGGATTTTCTCTTTGGTAAGTGTCGGGGGGGTATATGTTGAGTTTCCAAGTGAATTGTTTATCTCAATTCGTTTATCAATCAATTAATGTAGTGACTTTTACAGACAAAAACGATGTTATTTGGGGCTTTGTCTGAGGGGACAACAACATATTTATCATGGAGGTCGGATAAGTGTTTAGCAACATTTGGGTCTTTAAAGGTTGACGTAGCATGGGCATTGATGGACCCATTCAGTTTCTTAATTCTGATTTGTATTAACGACCTCACTGCCTTAATCCATTCGGATATAGTGTCTACGTCTTCCTTTTCACGTTTAGCCCATTGCCTGGCATAATCCTCGACTGAATCCATCAAAATTTTAAAGTTGTATTTCCAATTGATGGATTTAGGCTCACGATATTTCGGACCTTTCGATAACACATTTCGTACAGAATGTTAAGGTCACCGGTAATAACGTGGCCAGCAGGATTATATGTGAATTGGGAACTAGCACAAGTGCAATCAGGAGGTTTAGACTTGAAGTCGTCAATATCGAGATTCTGCAAAACTCGTTTGTAATTGAAAATTTTAGTTGCAATAGGTTTGGTATAGGTATAAGAAATTATTGGTACAGACTGGTCTTTGAAATAAGGAGGTATTTTCGATTTAACTAATTTATGATGAAGGATATTGCCTAGGTTGACGCCATCGAGACCTTTGTAGACAAAGGAAAGATTTAGAAAAGATCTTTTCTCTTTTTCATCTTTTCCAATGCGAACTGGCTTAAAAAGTCTGTGACTTGCAATATCCGAAATTATAGCTTGCAGTTTGTATTGGTTTGAATGAGGGTTTGTAAAAGTTCATGTGAATTTCACATGAAAAATAAATTACGTGATTTTCGTGTGAAATTCACATCAGTTTCACATGAGATTCGCATGAAACTAACAAAAACTGATTTCACGTGAATTTAAATTCACGTGAAATTGATGTGAGTGAAATTTGCCTGTGTACGCGGGACCATAATAACTATTAGTAAGCAAAAGTAAAATTAACAATTCGATTACTTACCTGTCTTGGGAAACATTGAGTTCCACTGCGTCTGATTTAAACATCTTTTATCTTTCAAATCAGTTAGTTTATTTAAATTTGCACTCAGCGTATCTGTCAAATACTCAGGATGAAATACATCATCAAATTTGATTCTCACAGCCCGTGGTGAAATCCTCAATAGCAATGTTGAAATTTTAAAGTAATTTGATTCATTTTCACTGACTACTGCTACTTGCGCCATTCTTAAAAAAATGCATCAAAAATTTGCAAGAATGAAAAAATTTGATAAAAAAAATGTAAACATATATAAGATGTATAAACAGAGGAAACATTGAGTGTAGTTCAGATAATTGTGAACTTGAGAACATTAACGACCCACTATTGCTATTGCTTCTGATTTAGTTAAAGGCAGAATTCTTATCACCTTGACAAACATTATTTGCATTAATTTGCCTATATGAATTAATAATTAAAGAAATGATCTGTCTTTTTAATTGAAAAGAATACAAATAGTTTGTCACAATTATTGATAACGTGTGATCTGAATTTTGAAATTGATAGAAGACGTAGTAAAATTTTCTCTTTGTTTGAAATTGATTTCTCTGGAAGACAATGAGCCAATATTTAGGATAACAACTATCCAGGAACAGTTTATGTAAAGTGTTTGATATTTAGCACGACAGCACAGACACAATATGTGCTATGCCCCAGCAACAAAAAGTCGAGGGCATATTTATTTACCCATGTCCGTCCGTCTGGCTATCGACTAGCACAGTTACGATGTTTGACTCGATACATGATATAAATGTGCGTGTCCTCAAGATTTCGATATATCAAAAGAAAACGCCAGGTAATTGGACTTGGTACAATTCATAATGAGTGTTTCAGTATTGTCAACTATATAATAAAAACCAAGACGTTCAACTTGGAGGCCGCTGAAAATAGAAAGTTTAACTTGATGACTTCTAAAACAGGAAAATTGAAATCGTTTGCTTGACTTTCATCCCTGCAAGTGTCGACATTCAAATTAGACATAAAAGAAATATCCACATGCAAAGTTTTAAATTCATAATTTCTTATGGCCTAAGGGGGCATCATTTATGTTATACATACAGCGCAACAATTTCAATAGTTATCAAAGGTACCAGGGTTATAATTTAAAGATGCACTTCAACGTCACTGTTTGTCAAATCTGAAGAATGTAGAATTATGTTCATGCATATGACACAAAAAGGGGGCATCGTCTTTATCTACTGTTTATCTCTCCAAGTAACAACAACACGATCAAAGAACAGAAAACAGCCAACAGCTATAAATGGGGTTTTAACAAAGCGAGAAAATCCCGCAACTGCAGGAAACAAATCAGGATGATCGGGGTTCATTTTGGTCTTTCAAAACGAAGTGAACATACATGTAGGTCTAAATTTACAAATTCAGTAATATGACGAATGTTTTTTCACTCGTTCCATTTATTGGTACGTTTGGTTTTTTTTTCAGTTTTTATAGCCTTTCCCTGTTATAAATTTTCTTTAAAGTTTAATGATTACCAAATATACTGATGAAAAATAATTATTATTGATTTTACATACTTGTGTTAATTCCCAAATTAAAAAAAAAAACCTAGTATATAGTTGGTAAAATAAATTTGTTACACGGACCTAATATAGACCTAATACAATTTTAGAGGCTTCGTAAATTCCATATGGGGACAATTGTTCGCTCGCTCTCGTCCTATATGGAATTCGCCATGAATTTTCATGTTCTATTTGTGAATAGTGAATAGTCAATAGTCCCTAAGGATGTTGGTTACTATTTTTTTATTCTCTGGCAGATATTCGAAATTCATAATGGGTTTTTTCTATGAGGTATCATTAACAATTTTAGCCCGTTAAGCTCTATTTTCATTTTCAAAATGTTATTGCATATACTGATGTAGTCTAAATAGTCCGGCCGATCGGTGAAAAAATTGCTCAAATAATGAGGAAAGCACCAATTTTTGCATGATGGTACATTTTTGTGTACTAAGCAATATTAGCTATGTACCCATCCTCAAAATTCAATATGGCGGCTTATTTCAAGATAGCTGCCGTACGTTCTAAAATATTTTCCAGTATTGCACAAACCACAGTGGATTTGATGCTGGGTGCACAAAAATCAACATATTTGAATGACTTGGTGTACTTAGCAAGATTTTGTTTTGATCTATTTTTGAAATACAAAATGGCGGCTATTTTCAAAATGGCCGCCTTAAAAAATAAGCAAATATTCGTTCCTGAATTTTATTGATGTATAGTGTATAGTGTCATTTGGTATCTGTCCCAGTTCTGTCCTTTCTGATTTTGCCTTGCTTGTCATTTCATACACAAAGTAGTAGCTTTCATAAAAAGCAGCAGTAGTAGCTTTCATTAAAAGCTGCACTATTTGTTGTCTTGGGTCACACATAAAAGCTATGATTTGGGATTTATTCAGTGCCTATCTTATCTCTTGATCGCAATATTTTGCAATTTGAGACATTAAACTGTGAATTGAGAATCAGTTAAACACATATCAGTGAAATGGCAGGAATTGAGGACAACAAGGACAAGAACATGGAAATGGCAGAAACTAAATCACTTGGGGATATTGAGAAACCCACAGCTGAAGACGCTTTAACAGAGGACAGCTCAGAAATTACTATTAAACAATTGTACCAAGAATATTTAACAGATAGAAAATCAAATGCTAAAAGAACAGCTGATATTTACCGCAATATAAAACAGAGTGAAGCGCGAATATATAAAATATGTGTTGGTCTCATTACGTTTCAAGCTGAACAGAAAGAGGCAATGAATGTCAATAACAAACAGGTGAAAGTAATATCTCAGCAACTTCAGTAGTCTGAAGACAGGATAGACCACAAGGCTAGTAATAATTGCTTGGCGGAATTGATGGTCAGACCAATAAGATATTCAATGTTGTGGTGAGACGAATGGACAAGCTGACAACAACTGAGGAAGGAGACACAGTTCTATTTCAAAGAGCATTTGAACAGCAGGGTACCTTCCAACAACTGGCATCTGTTGTGAATGAATCAGTGGACAATCGAAATAAAGAAGTTAATATTTTTGCAATGGACACATCATCTAAGCCAAAATTTGACCTTAGCCAGTACAACGCAAGTTTACCAAAAGTACACATCAAAATCCATGCCGTGGGTCTTTCCACAATTGTAGTTCGCATGAACCATAAACCGCGCCAACTCTGTTGAAGATGTCTTTAAGTCAAAAGTCCTATGTCAGGGCCCTGGGCCCTGCATGAGACAGTTCAAATTATTCAACAACAATCTCCATTTAAGAACATACTATAAACCTCTAGTACTAATCAAGGATACCAGCAAAAAGCTTATGTGTCTTCTTACGCACACTAACCATCTACTATGAGTCAATAATATTTGGTTTAGATCAGCACACCATTACAGAAACAATTAGCTACAAATGGATTCTATCAAGTTTCTCCAATGTTGAATGCAGTGCCTACTTACGGTATCATCCCCGTCGAGTCAATGGCAAATCCCACATTTATCACTCCAATTATGACAACCTCGTCCGCTTCTGGAGCTCTAATATGCTTCCCATAACATCAAGTTGGCTCCATTGACCGATCCAGGAAAGGGCAGAGGAAAGAAAAAGAGTGTGACAACACCTCTTCTTCTTACTTTTCACTGGAGAGAGAATATACCATGTGACAAGAAAATCTTTGTGCAAGGGACCGGAGCCGAAGCCCACAGCTGCCAACAATTCAAAAACTCAATTGAAGAGGATCCATCTCTTGGGAGGCGCTCATTTACCAATTTGAACGAACTGCCGGTAGATGACAATGGGAAATCAGGAAAAATGTGTGTAGGCCCCAGATTGCCAGGCCGATGTTGGCTTTGAGTACGCTCGCATGGTAAACACAGATGATGATTCCAAGGCCTTAAAAAAGCATTCATTTGGAGCAGCGCTTCAGCAAGGAAGACGATCAAACCAGATTGGAACCAAAACATTCCGTCGAGGATGTAAAGACAAAGATTCTTCAAGGCATGTAATAGAGAGGAACCCAGAAACATTCAACAAGGTGTTAAAACAATTGAAAACCTCAAAAGCAAACCAGATGGCGATATATGGATAAAAAAGTGCCAATTATGACCATCGACCACCGATAAAGAAAATATGAGCAGTCAACTAATCAGCATAACTTTGGATTGGCCGATCAATATAATCTCGGTTCTTCTGATAAAAAAATCGTGGAAGATCACCAGTTCAATGGAAGATCACCTGATCAATATAAACGTGGAAGATCTTTTGAGCAATACAATCGCGGTAAATGGGCAGATAGAAGTACACCCAAGCTTAATGCCTATCAATCAGCAACACCCCCACTAAGCTAGAGATCATATAGTCCCTAAAGACAACGGTTAGCATCTCCACGGACAAACTCCAGAAATCCCGAATATTTCAGACAACGGTCACCTTCACCAGGATACGTAGCAAATCAAAGTGTAACCTCATCAATGGAGCAAAGGGTCGGGCCAGTAGGACAACTCAGATTCCAAAGTCTATTGGCCATGAAACATCATCTTATCACAACATCGAACAGAGGCCCACTGCCTCGTCCAATATTGTCATCAGACGAATAATTTGAAATAGCTTAGTAGTACGAGGTACTACACATGACCAGAATGTGAGCATGATTGTGGACACTGCTGCAATGATAACATTAGTAATAGAGAAATTAATTCCAGTAAAAAATGGAGATTTGGAGAACGTAACGCTACGTGGTTTGGGTTAACAGCTTATTATTGAGAAGATTATAAGGATCGACTCTCGACATTAATAGAGTAAACATACAATGGATTGTGTGCAAAGAGCCATTAACAGACGATGTTATACTTAGGCTAGTCATTTTGGACACACTGATTGCAGTGATAAACCTGAGTACTCCCACAATTACCATTAACAATAAAGAGATAAATGCGTCATTTGTTAATAGTGGAAACGAGATTTTAACTCAGCTAGTTTGCAGAAAACGAACCATCACAGTTCCGCCAAATTCAAACATGACTGTTACCATTAAAACTAATAAAAGTGCTGACCAGGAGTGCATTTTAGGACCATGTTCGCTGAAATGTTGCAAATTGGTTACGCACGTAGTTGGAAAAGGAAATAGTTGCCCCTTAACCATTTTAAATGATGGCAATCGTCTAATCCGCCTGAAGAAAGGTACACCTATTGATTACATAGAATAATTTGACGATGTAGTGGGTACGGCAGATGCAAACGCGATAAGTGACGTAAGACGTGGCATTGAAGAGACACGAGACAAGGTGCCCTCGGCACTGACTCAAAGTTCAGATGAGTTACCTAGTATTCCACCACATTTAACTGACCTATATTAACGTCAATCGACTCGTTTCAACCTATTTCATTCCAACCATTAAAACTGAAAACGTTTAAAGAACAATTACAATAACATGTAACATTATGATATTGATTAACATTTTGAATTTCACTATTTGTTTTTGTATATGCAGCTATATTTGCAACTTATGTGTTATAGAAATACCCAAATTATTTGTTTTATACTTTAGAATTAATTGATAACAAATTCAAGAACATGAAGTCCATTTTTAAAGAATCATTACTTTAATTTCCGAAATTATATAGAATACTTTTAGGACAATCTTGAATTTTATATCGTTTTTTCCGCCATCTTGAAAATGGCAGCCATATTGGATTTTTCAGAGTGGGTCCATAGCTGAAATCAAAGGGTATATAACCAAGAACTACTATGCAAAGTTTCATGCTTTCCTCATCAAGTGAACAATTCTGCTCTATATCTGCACCAATCGGCCGGACTAAAAAAGTAATTTTGAAAAAAACAAAATGCCAATATTTAATAAATGAAAAACCGAACAAAATGATTACACGCCAAATTCTCTATTGCTTATATCTCAAAAACAAAAACACGGACATTTCAGTTTTTCTGATTTTTTATTTCAGTTCAGTTGTTAGTATGTTTTCAATTAATAAAAGTCTTTAAAAAAAATCTTGTAATTTTTAAGTAGCAACGGAGCGAACATGCTTTATGCGGAATCCACCCTGCATTTACCATTGGAAAAATATTAATCATAGTGATACCTGACTTGTGATTCCCGAATTGCTTCATATCTATTTGCATTATTTATGGATCTTTCATTGTCTACTATCATCAACACTTCTCTCGATGATCCATTCAATGGCACATTCTGTCTGTCGACTGCATTATACATTCCAGTAACAAAATTATTGACTTCCCTGTACAACGTTAATTCATTTTGAAATGCTGATTCATTCACATTCACATTCAGCTCTAAATAAGACGATGTGTTTTCTCTCAGATAGTCCAAATCGTTTTTTTCCTCATCATCTGAAACACGTAAGGCCATTAGTGTTTAGGTTTTTAGTATTAAGCCTGGATTTTTAGTATTGGTATTGTCATCTGATAAAATCATGCTGATTATAAGATGCACAGCTTTCACTGCTTTCAAAATCTTTCTGTTTGAACCCGTCGACCAGGAACTATCAATTATTGGTAATATTAATTATTTGGAAAACAAAAGGGACTGCAATGAGTATTTTCTAATCAGCAGAATTATCCTATATTAGTGATAAATAAAGTTGAATTATTTTTATCGGTGTTTTACGTCATGCCAGCTTACACATTGGAAACTGTACCTTATTTTAAGTCAAGATTGTTAGTATTCGTATTGTCTTATAAAGTCATACATACTACAAGAGGAAACAATGTAACATTGATTGAATTTGGTACTGTCAAAGCTGTGATTATGAACCGTGTATGAAGCAAATCCTAAATACACCGTTTGGTGGTCCGCCTGTCAAATGCGAAACCTACAGATAAGTTAATAGGTAACAGGTGAATATACAACGGGTTTTGGTATCGGATTCGACCCGGAACTTGTTAATTATTGGCGATATTAATTATGTGGAAAACAAAGGGTCTCGAGTGTGACATTTTTTATCAACGCCATTGTCCTATGTAAGCTATATATAAATTTGACTTTTTTATTTGTCTTTTGAACCCGATGACGACTAACACATTGGACTTCGTCTTTTTAGTATTATAGATATAAAACGATTGACTGCACTATTTCGAATTGCAAGGCAAATAAAAATCGCGAAAAATAATACAGTGCAAGAAATCTATTGTTTAAAAGGAAATACTGCATTGAACAAAAATTTCACTTAAGAGAATGCAGAGTAAAACCATTGCTGTTAAAATGAAAAGGCTGATTTTTATTAAAAAGTAAATGATAAAATGAAAATCACAAACCTAGAGCTTGGAATTCAGATTCTGCCAACACTACTGTATAGATATGACCATGTTTGTATGGAATTGACGCACCAATGAAAAACGCATGCAAGAAGTTTTGTACAGTTTTGTGTAGGATTTCTTTTGTCATAAAACATGTGTTATATATTGTAACATATAACATGAGACTGCCATTAACAGCGTCTTCTAAAGACATATCAAAATTTCCCCTGCGAAGATGTTCCTGTATAACATCTAGTGTATGGATAACAGCATTTACATCAAAATCTGGATCCCTCAAGTAAAGTGTACATGCAATTGTCCTGCCACCTTAAACGAAAATAAGAAATTTTACACGTTAGACACAAAACAAAATTGTTTTCATTTCAAGAATATACGTAATAATGACATGTATTGCTTAGAAAACTTCACATTTGACTACATAGAGTTATTGCTGTATGCATTAGATAACTTGAAATTAAGTTTCTGCTTGTTAAGATTGTGTGGTAGTCTAGTGTACAGAGTAGAAAATCATTAATATCAAACCAAATGAATTGATCATCAAAAGCACGTAATTTATCCTTTACTTCTAAAGATATTTTGACATTCCTAAAAATGGTGAAATTACTTTTTTTTATATGCATTAATTCAAACTATCATTTGAAGTTCTTGAAAAGAAGTCGGGGAACAAGTTAACAGCACATGAATAACAACTATCAAATTTCAGAATGAATACATGCATTTTCTTATGTAGAACAAAGTGGATTTAACCTGGTTATATAATTGGCTTATATAACATCTCACTTGTATGAAAGTCGAATTTATCGGGCATTTTAAGTGGAGTACGAGTTCCACATTGTTGGTTCACTGTTGATAGAGCAATTAATCAAATATATCTCCAAAAGTCTATAAAAAGTGTTAAAATTTAGTATTTCACAACAGATTTACAGAAATGTACATACCGCTGGTTAGTTTGTTGCCTTGAGCGTCTATTTTAATCTTAATGTCATTTCCATAAAAGAGATCAAAAGATGGTGCTACTGTCATCTCCTGTAGTCTTCCTAAAGAAATATAATACATTTTAGTACCACACATAGCTTTATGTGACAAATTTAAAACTTCCGCAATAAGACTAGTTAAAAAAAGAATATGCTTTCTGTTGATATTTACAGCATAATCATATAAATTGACAGGAATCTCTAATTTATCATAGCAATACATTCGGAGTCATTGGTGATTGTAATTATACTGCATAATAATATGACTAACCCACCAAAGATACCAGAATTTGTCTGCCGGAAGCACGTTTCGTCAACATAAGACTCATTAGTGCCGCGCGAACTAAACAATTTGACAGTCAAATCAAATACGAAGTTATCCTTTAACTCTACTTTTCGCTATATAGATGATGTTCTTGCACTAAATAATTCAAAATTTGGTGACTATGTGGAACGCATCTATCCAATCGAGCTAGAGATAAAGGATACTACAGATACAATTAAGTCGGCTTCATATCTTGACTTACATCTAGAAATTGACAATGAGGGTCGGTTGAAAACAAAACTTTACGACAAAAGAGATGATTTCAGCTTTCCAATTGTGAACTTTCCATTTCTAAGTAGCAACATTCCAGCAGCACCTGCATACGGGGTATATATCTCCCAATTGATACGATATTTCCGTGCTTGCATTTCCTATCATGATTTTCTTGATAGAGGGTTACTGCTCACAAGGAAGCTATTAATGTTCCAAATGGTGAAGTTGAAATCATCCCTTTGTAAATTTTACGGACGCCATCACGAGTTGGTTGACCGTTATGGAATAACCGTATCACAAATGATATCGGATATGTTCCTTACGTCGTAACTACAATCCCCTTCCCTTTCCTGAATGTGACCTACCGAATTAGACTTTTTACCGGATTTGTTATCACATAAGCAACACGACGGGTGCCGCATGTGGAGCAGGATCTGCTTACCCTTCCGGAGCACCTGAGATCACCCCTAGTTTTTTGGTGGGGTTCGTGTTGTTTATTCTTTAGTTTTCTATGTTGTGTCGTGTGTGCTGTTGTTTGTTTGTCTTTTTCCTTTTTAGCCATGGCGTTGTCAGTTTGTTTTAGATTTATGAGTTTGACTGTCCCTTTGGTATCTTTCGTCCCTCTTTTAAAAATCATTAAAAAAGAAAATTCAGAAAATTCAGAAAATTGTTCCAAATAAGGCTAAGACAAATAAGTCTGAAGTGGTTCATTGTTATGCAGTGTTTCGAAAAACTCAACATTTTATCAGTAATAAATTTAGAACAAATTTACATTTATATTATATGTCATTTAAGAAAATAAGTGCTGACAAAAACAAATAGTAGTGGTATCGACCCTATGGTTGTAAAATAAAAAAGCTTATAGTTTAGTATGTCAGACCCACGTTTCGTCTAGATAAAAATCATCAATGGAGTTCGAATCAAAACAGTAAGATGGCAAAATCGTTTAAGAAGTTGAACATGATGAAGGGCATTACTAATTAAATACATTTGCCTGTGTTATTCTTGAATGTTTGTAAAGTTATATGTTTCAGAGTTACATATGATGTCTATTTTGACAGAACTAGTAAACATCATTGTTAAGGGACCAGATGATTCCCGCCGGCGATTGCACAATTTTCACGCATGCTGTGTTGAAGAGCAATTGGTTGCCTGTTTCGTTTCTATCTACGGTTGGGTTGTTGTCTTTTTAAAAAGATAACCGTTTCTATTCTCAATTTTATTTGATGTAATCTAAGAATTGTTCTCAATTAGGTTAGGCAGTCTAAATCAATGACTAGGGTAGCCATTTGTTTCCAAATAAATCAATAATTTATTAACAGTTAAAAAAACGAATAATCTAATAAATTCTAAAAAAAAAACAGCTTACAAAATCCATGTCTTTGGTAGCATACTATAGTGTTTCGAATACTTAATTCAACATTTTATTTAGATTCAATATATTGATAAAATCGAATCAGAGATTAGTGCTTTCCTGGAAAATGTAGACGTGGTGCTGCAGTTTTCATTTTAGCATATTGGCAGATCATGTTTAAAGTTTCTCCTTGACCAATTGATAAAACAGGTGTTGAACTTCTTCTTGATTAATTGTTGTTAAATAACAGTTGAATATCGATATCCAGCATTTTTAAAGAAAAACAGCTTCATTTTACTTAGTCGTGGTTGATAACAAAACGTGTGGAATTACTTATAAACGTAAATCACAATCATTTAATGACTTGCGTTGGTGATGGATACATCTCAGAGAATTACAGAAAGAATAATTTTGACCATAAAATGTATAATATGAGAAACAAACTGGTTCTACATACTAGTATTCAAAATTGCTGCTAATGCAAAATAAACTACACTAAAATGCACTCATTCATACTGCACTATTGCATGAATATAACCATTATATTCGCATTGTCGATTTAATTCATGATACTTAGTTCAACATAATTTTTGAGTAAGATTTCAAAATCAAAAAGATATTTTACCTTGATATTCTACACATTTTTCTAAAAGTTGAGTATACTTTTCCCTTGTGATTGAAAAAGACCGCATCTCTTCTACTTTACTTGTATAACTAATAGGGGGACAACCAATTGTATCATCCATGCGTCTGGCTATTTCAATACTTAGCCGAAAAAAATCGTCTCTCTGTAATTCTGATAAACCACCTGCAGGGCGATGGAAAACATCATTGCGAAGGTTCCTCATCCTTTCTACATCATCTCCTTTTTCAATGTCTTCTGAGGTCGGTATGTTTCCCCATCCTTGCTTTGGAGGTGTTAAAAGACCAAAATATCTGATAATTTTATAAAAGACAGATATATCTAGACTATTGTAGCCATTTTTGTTCATATCTGAAATCATCTGTTTCTCCATAGAACTCAAGCTTTCCTTGAATGTTGGACGATTTTGTATGAGCGTTAAAACAGTTTTTGGTGTGAAATAATTGCAAATCATATCTCTCATAATAGGTGGGAAGATATCTAACACCACCATTAAAGCAGTAGAATGTCTATTACGATCATCATCCGAAAAGGCAGACGCCATGGTTATCAATCTATAAAAAAAAGAGATTTCTATGATATATTACTTGTAACAATATCTATATTTACAAAGTTGGATGGTTTCCAGATAATAACTTTAGTATAAGTAAATAGAATTCATTAAAATTTTAACAAAAAATTTATAACCTCTAAAGGAAAGTTGGGATTAATTTAGGGGGTTTTGGTCCCAACAGTTTAGGAACAAAGGCCCAAAAAGGAGTAAAATTAAGCATTTTTTTCTAGTTTCGAGACAATAACTTGTGTTTAAGTGTATGGATCTTTCTGAAATTGTACCACAATGTTCCATTCATAAAAGACAGGTTGGAATTGATTTTGGGGTTATAACCCAAACTGTTTGGGAATTTGGGGTCAAAAAGGGGCCAAGACCAATACTTTTCCAATACTTTGTATAAATTGCTTATTTCTTTATCAATTTCAATGGGGTTTTATTCTTGAATTCTTAGGGTTCTTAAATATGCTGAATCTAACCGTGTATTTAGTTTTTGGAATTTGGTTCCCTTTTTTAATTTGGTCCACATGAGGTTCAAAAAGTCCAAAATTAAACTTTGGTTGATTTCATCAAAAATTGAATTATTGAGGTTCTTTGATATGCCGGACCCGACCGTGTTTTTAGATTTTTGATTTTGGGTCCCGTTTTCAAATTGGTCAACATTATGGTCCAAAATAACAAAAATTGAATTCTTGGGATTCATTGGTATGCTGAATCTAAACATGTATTTAGATTTTTAATTATGGACCTAGTTTTCCAGTTGGTCCAAATTGGGTTCCAAAATATAGACCAGATCTGGATTTACAGTCTTAAAATACACACACAATAAATATACTATACAAGCATGCAAGTGGAAAATTCTAAAAAAAAATTAAGATCAATACTGAAATGTATATTCCATACCAGCTCAAAAGAAATCTAAATATATGCACATCAAAAATGGAAATAATTACGAAGGATTATAATATGATACATGTATACTGGATTGGTCCTGACCCAATTGATTTTATTATAATTACATTGACATGTTTTATCAAAACATAAAATTTGCTAAGTGAGCAAATTTAAATTATCATAGCATTTCCAAATTATATGCAGAAATCTTATTTTTATCAATATGCAAAGAAGAAAAAAAATATATCTATTTTCTAATTTAATTATGGATTAAAACATTGCAAAAAATGTGATAAAAATAAAAACCACCTTGTATAAGAGAATATTTTTTAGATTATAGATTATATAATGTATTTAGTGGATGTGAGAGAAGCACTTAACCTACTCATTTAATGCTTGTATAAACAATCAATTATGGATATCAGGAAAAATCCTGGCTGTAAATTTAAATTGAATATGTCAAAAGGTCAGGGTTTTTAATTTGCATTATTTTATCATCAGAGGATGCCAGGAATTTTGGGATGTGGTTAAAACCAAAGTTGTAAATTAATCCTCACATGTGATATTTACACTGAGCTATCAACGGTTGATGCTATATGAATCCCATAGTTTGACAATAAAAGCACTGATTAACTTTAACAATCTTTTGAAAAAGGAATTTCCAATGTGTCAGCAACTTTTAAGCGGGAATGACAAATTATCTTCTATCAAAGATATATATATGTATTCGACATTTTTGTTGTCAATAGATGGTTTTTTTTGTATACAAAATATCATAAAAGGGTGGGGTACATCATATCTCGGTTGCCCCGACATGTGACTGCAAAAAAGAAGAACACATTTGTACATGATGCATTTCTATCTCAAGTTAAAATTGTCCACACTTGTTATGAATAATTCAGAAACAGTTAAGGAGGTTCGCTACTGAAAGTTTCAAAATAACAAGCTTTTCATGACATTAATATATATTAAAAGGAGATTAATAAAAGAACCAAAAGAACCAAAAGAACCAAAAAAATATATATAGGTCAATGTGTTTGTTTTCCAGATAATTTTGTGAGCCAGTGAAATTATGGTGGGAAAATGTTCTCTCTTGATTTTTCATAGCTTTATTATAGACAAGTTAAAGTTCTCAAAAACTAATAGAAAATTATTGAACAACTTTTCTAGACGGCTTATAATTACACATGTTAAAGATTTTTAAAGAGGAAAATGGGGGTCAATGGACAAAATTTTGGAAGGCAGTTATATGGATAAAACCAGAGGATTTTGAAAATCTGACAAAAATTCCAGAACATTCTTAAGATTGGAATTCAATTTTCATAACCAAAAAGCCTGAACTTTGAACCAATATAACATGAAATACCCATTTTAAGCACACTGTGAGTGTATTGAACATTATCACAAGTACAGGACAGAGACATATAATATTATTCTTCATTCTTTCTTTTCAAACAAAACAACATTTATGTTTCCAGTGAAGCAGTGCTTTCCATACACTTGAAGATAATTAAAACATCCTGCAGAATATGTGGTAGTAAATAAGTTCACAAATCAATTGTCTAATTTGCGTGGTTTTTTTTTTTTTTTTTGAATCAGGAGAAAGGGATGACATTTAGGAGGAGGATGAATTGGGGAACCAATTATACTGATTAATGAGACCAATGAACCCGAGGTTTGTTTTAATTTTCAATAGTTTCCCAAACAGCTTCTTTTTCAAAGTTGCATTGATTTCGCTCAACTAAATTAGTCATCAGCATTATTAAATCAGTTTATGTGTTCTCGAAATAAAGATTATTAGTATTATCATAGTATCCATATAAATTCTGTGTTTTAAATAAAAATGCTTTGATGGTTAACATTATATTTTTTGTTTGATAGCTTAAACAACACATAGAGCCTTCCACTTCGAAGCAGAAAAGAAAGAAAGGCAAAACGCATCAGAAAATACAGGCTGCAAAACCTAAATTGATCTATGGTAACTTTATTATCAAATAAATTCATTTTATCACAAAATGGCCACCAATGGATCTTCAATGTAGCAAGAATTCCCGCACCCGTAGGTGTTTTTCAGCTGGCCCCTAAAAAAAGGATACTAGTACAGTGATAATGGACGTCATACTAAACTCCGTATTATACACAAGAAACTAAAATTTAAAATCATACAAGACTAATAAAAGACAGAGGCTCCTGGCTTGGGACAGGCGCAAAATTGCGGTGGGCTTTAACATGTTTATGAGATCTCAACCCCCCCCCCCCCCCTTATACCTCTAGCCAATGAAAAATAGTGAAGGCATAACAATACGCACATTAAAATTCAGTTCAAGAGAAGTCTGAGTCCGATGTCAAAATATTTTCTACAATTCTTTTGTCATATTGTTAACATGGAATTGATAAATTTTTTTGGGAAATTAATACATTTTTTATGGTTATTTTTTTTGATTGATAAAGTGTGATTAATTTTTTTATCAAACAGAAACCTAAAATTGAAGACAATTTTTTGTATACTAATTAAATTTTCTTTTGAAATTCAGCACTTTGCAAACAAAAAGTAAACTTTGAACATCATCTTAATTTATGTGTTTCTAATCACGAAGTGCATATTACAAATATTGACCCACCTTTTTTTAAAGAATAATACATTTCTTTTTTAATCTGTACAATTTCATTTTTTAGATTCAAAAGAAACGAATGAAACGGAGAAGGATGTCACTGAGGAAGTGAATACTAATGTTATTGAACCTGTGGTGAGTTTACAAATTTTACTTTTAAGAGCCAGTGTGATACTTTAATATGATTAATGATTTTTTTTTCATAATAATTAGTTGTTAGTTTATATGTAGATTTTTAGTAACAATTATTTATCAATTTATAAAATAACAAATTAAGACAAGCAAGTTATAGAAGCAAATTATTTGAAGAAGACCCCATATACTTTATTGTTATGACAGAAAGTAAAATTGTAAGTTTTTCCCTAATATATGCCAGTCTTAAAAAAAATATGAGGAAACATTACTTTGTGCTTTATTTTTATTTTTTAGCTGTCCGAACCTATAGAGCAGATAGCCATTAACAATCAAGACCAGCAAGGTATTTTTCTGTTTCACTTAATGATTACTCAAATCTATAGGAAAGCAAAATCATTTGGAGTGTATTAACTTGAAAAGCATGATAAAATAAGACCCAAAAATATGTATTTGACAGACAGTTTGAAAACAAGTATTTATAAACAAAAATGCTAAACATATGTATAACTGACAAAATGCACTGTGCTCCCCTCCCCAATTTTCAAGGATATCATTTATTGTATGGCAGATATATATAGACTCCTCAGATTTCACTATAGATAAGAATTTATTTTAAGGTTTCTTTTTTAGGTGCTACAGAAAGAGATGACCAAAATATGCCAATCATTAAAGACCCAGGTATTAAACTTAGAAACTTTGATAATATCCCAGTATTTTTATTACTTGGTACATGATAACTTTTACAATTTACTACACTTAAATAATCATGATAATCAGTTAACCATACTTAAACTGTAATGTGATTCTTTCATATATCATTCCATCTTATTCATGTTATTGCCGTTTTGAAGTTTAAAAATTCTTACAAGAGTTGTGCACTGAAACATGCCAAATGACAAGAAAAAAATAAAAAAATATTGAGTTATATTTGATAGACCTGTATGTAAAATCACTTAATTTTTTTTTTAATCAACAGATACTAAAGCAATTTAGCTGCAAAATGTAACGTCTTTAAAAATAAAAAAAGTGCTTTACTTCATTTTTAATAGCAAAAAAGAAACGAAGAAATACTAATAAAATAGATCAAAGAACTCTTTCCAATGACCATATAGACCAGGATGTATCACAAGACATCCGAAATGTAAGTATTTATATGAACTTAAGCTTATTAACAGAGAACAGTAGTTTACATATTTCCTAATGTATAGTTTTCATGAGGTAAACTCTAAGTGTAACGTTTGTTTACATTATTGTTAACCAAATGTGTATATACATGTAGTCATATTGTTTGTATGACCATATGCCATCCTGGGGGCCTTAATTTGTTTGTTTATAAAATACCTATTCCCTATTCTTATATTTTGTATATATTAAAATAAAATAGTTTACATATCATTAGTGTTCTAGCATTTATATTTTATTTCTGCTTCAGATCAAATCAAATAATAAAATTTATTTATTCTTTGAAGGATCCAAATTCCCAATCAGATCATGATGTAACTGCAGAGGAAGGTAAGCACACATATGTATTTAATGAATAACTATCAAAATATGTCATTTGACTGATCATTAAGACTAAATAGTTAAATCAGATTTCTTAAATTTTTTTTCTTTAAATAATAAATTCAATATTTTTCTATTAAACTGGTAAAAGATAAATTGCCATTCCCCCCAAAAAATGCTGACATTTTGGAAATTCCTTTTTAAAATTGTAACCTTATTTCCTGTTTACAATTTTGTTTTGTTAGATGCATATTTCAATATAATGGGCTTATTAGCATCAACAGCTGGTGAACACCACTTGCTAAAATAAAAAGATAATAAGATTGATGATACATTTATAGATGTGGTTTTAACCCACTTCCTTATTATATTTTATCTGCTTTAAGATGCTTATGATTGCAAACACTGACCTTTTGATATAAACTCTTAATTATTATATAAACTTAAAGAAATTAAATTGAAAATGAATAAAGATGAAATATGTATATGAGCTTGTTATAAAATTTATTCTTCCAGATACAGAAACAACATAGGGGATAAACTCCTATTATGCAGTTGCTTTTGAGGATCGATGGTATCCCGGAGTGGTGACTGCCATCAAAGGAGACAACAAGGACTGGGCCTCCATCAAATATATGCACCCTAGTGGTGAAAATTTTAAATGGCCTGGCAAAGAAGACTCTGCATTAGCACATATAAATGTCATGCTCTGCAGAGTCAATGTTAATAGCTTGACAAATGGTCGTTTATGGACAGTGGCCAATATTAGCAAAGTGAATTGTCCTTTATATAGCAAAGATAAAAACATTCTTTGTTAAAGTATTAAAACAGGGTGTTTTTGCTAGATTCAAAGAATTACCCAAGGAGACAATTTATTTTTGGCTGTTCCTCATCTAATCAATGTCATTTATGTTTTTGAAACACATAAAATTCAATCAAAGCTTTTTGCTATTCATTATATCAAATTAAATCAAGAATAAAAACACATATCGACTGTAATCTTTTCCATATTTTCCTTTGTATAAATTATCAATTTTGCCAATATTTGCCAGTCAACAACAAAACAGCCTTAGAAAATAGGATGTATATGTCCTCTATGCCATAAAGACGTGGAAGATGAATTTCATTTTTTCATAACATGTACAGAACTTATTAGACCTAGTCTTCTTGTGAAGAATGTGATATATTTATTAATTAATTATATTGTTAACAGCATAAGTGAAATGTATAATGTAATAATTGTCAATATATGAACTGTGTGCGATTGGTGACTAACATTATAATGTAATATTTCAAGAAATTTAAAAAGATAATTTTATAGAGGAGGTATATTGTATAATCTCTATTATTTGCAATGCTACATTATTGTATTGTTTTCCATCTATCATTTTGTTATTTACATGTTTTTTATTTTTTTAGAAACAATCCTATATTGTTTTGTTATAATAAAACACCCATGCAACCACGCATCCCATATTGCTGATAGGACCCGACACAAATATCAATTTCGTGTTTCGGTAGTTAAGCTTGGGATGGTCATTTTAAGATGCATTATTTGAATATAATCAAAAATGAAAATTATTCATGTTTATATTGATATATTTATATTTTAATTCTTCTTCAATATATCAAGTTATTATAACAGATCTACCATCATGAATTTAATGTTAAAGTCTTTAACTTTGACATACTTTGATAAACACGAAATTGATATTTGTGTCGGGTCCTATCAGCAATATGGGATGCGTGGTTGCATGGGTGTTTTATTATAACAAAACGACTCCTTATACCTCGTCTTGTAATAACAATTGATTACTTTATTTCTGTATATAGGAAGAACAATAAAACCTATATACAAGACTTGAGTCGCTGATGAGGGTACGGCCTCGATCAAATTAAAAAAAAATATAATTGATCTTAATAGGTACCCGAAACACTTTGGCTGGTCGAATATATTGGAACGGATTGGGAGTGATCTCATCTCAATAATACTGACGACACCTTATACCTCGCTGTGTAATAACAATTGATTACTTTATTTCTGCATATAGGAAGAACAATAAAACCTATATACAAGGCTTGAGTCGCTGATGAGGGTACGGTCTCGATCAAATTAAAAAAATATATATAATTGGTCTTAATAGGTACCCGAAACACTTTGGCTTGTCGAATATATTGGAACGGATTGGGAGTGATCTCATTTCAATAATACTGACGACTCCTTATACCTCGCTGTGTAATAACAATTGATTACTTTATTTCTGTATATAGGAAGAACAATAAAACCTATATACAAGGCTTGAGTCGCTGATGAGGGTACGGCCTCGATCAAATTAAAAAAAATATATAATTGATCTTAATAGGTACCCGAAACACTTTGGCTGGTCGAATATATTTGAACGGATTGGGAGTGATCTCATTTCAATAATACTGACGACTCCTTATACCTCGCTGTGTAATAACAATTGATTACTTTATTTCTGTATATAGGAAGAACAATAAAACCTATATACAAGGCTTGAGTCGCTAATGAGGGTACGGCCTCGATCAAATTAAAAAATATATAAAATTGATCTTAATAGGTACCCGAAACACTTTGGCTTGTCGAATATATTGGAACGGATTGGCAGTGATCTCATTTCAATAATACTGACGACTCCTTATACCTCGCTGTGTAATAACAATTGATTACTTTATTTCTGTATATAGGAAGAACAATAAAACCTATATACAAGGCTTGAGTCGCTGATGATGAGGGTACGGTCTCAATCAAATTAAAAAAAAAATATAATTGATCTTAATAGGTACCCGAAACACTTTGGCTGGTCGACTATATTGGATCGGATTGGGAGTGATCATATTTCAATAATACTTTTTTAGAAACAATCCTATATTGTTTGGATTTTTAAACTAATAAAAATTCTTATTCTTATTCATTGAGGGTTCAAAGGTCATGGGGTTTAATTTTGTATACATCACTTGTACATTGATCAAAGAAATGATCTTGGAATGAAAATGGAATTTTACAATAAGCACCATTTTTATTAACTTAGTAAAAGCTAAATCTATTACTGTAATGGTCCTTTATATCAAACTTACAGCACTACCGTAATGCTATTTCAGTTCAGTTCTTTCAATAGACAACTAGTATATAAATTTTAAATGTACATTAGGAGATGCAAGTAGAATTATTGTTTTACCTTTAATTCCTAGACAAGGTGAAGATTAAACTATATCTATATCATTTGTTAGCTTTCAATGTTGAGTAAAAAATTCATGAACATAATAAATTCAATTTGATAACTTTGATATATTTGTTGTTGCTGTTTTACTTTAAAATATATATACTACACTATATGGAGGAACAAAAAACAAACAAACCTAGAAACAAATTTGTTTTTCTGTAATGAAAAATTAATTTGTACCAACTAATGGGAGATAACCCCTACTTCCTTAAAACAAATGTTATATTACAGAAAACAATAATATTACAGATTTGTGTAATATTACATTTTAATACAGTTTTCAGTAATTGCCTGGACTGTTAGTGTTTCCTATTGTCCATGTTGGTAGCAAAATAATGTAATATTATTTAACCGATTTTTTAAAATCTCATCAAACAATGACATGTTGATATTGTATAGTGTGTATTTCTATTTTGTTATGTTACACTATTGTTTCAGATAAGAAGAAGGTTTGGTACCATTAAAACGTTTAATTCGCTGCAATTGCCTGTATCTGTTAAAGTCGGGAATCTGATGTCCAGTAGTTGTCGTTTGTTAATTTGATTCATGAGTAATTATCATTTCTCGTTTGAAATATATATATTAGACTGTAGGTTTGCTCGTTTGAATAGTTTTTCACTAGATCATTTTTGGGGCCCTTAATCGCTTGCTGTCCGGGGTGAGCCAAGGCTCCGTGTTGAAGATCGTACATTGATATATAATGGTTTACTTTGATAAATTGTTACTTGGATCGAGATTGCCACTCATACCACATCTTCCTATATCTATGTAACACTCAGTAAGAACTTGATATCAAATCCTATATTTTTTATTTCAAAATTAGTAAATTGAGATACGATCATGTGCACTCATTGAAAATAAATACTAATCTCTAATTAGAATAACTAGAAGGTTGTCAGTTCAACACAGTAGAAACATTTCTAAGTACTGTTTTATTTGGCACTACCAATGATTGTGTTTAAAATGAAATATGCATACTACCATGAAAGATAAAGGCAACAGTAGTACACCGCTGTTCAAAAGTCATGAATCGATTGAAAGAAAAAAAATCCGGGTTAGAAAATAAAACTGAGGGAAACACATCAAATAAAACAAGAAAACAACGAAACAACAGACACACTTAAGTGCAACAAAAACCAAACTACAATGCAACACACACAGAAATGAATTATAAGATAATACTTGCTATTTTGCTGACTTAATATATGTTGAACCTGGTTGTGTGGCTAGCCAAACCTCACGTTTTGATCGCTATATATTTCTGTACTTTTTAGATGTGAACTGATTGCTACTTTTGTTTGGGAGAACAATATTTATTCAAATGGCTTTGAACTCACAAAAAAATGAACTCCGAAGAAAATTCAAAACGAAAAGTTTCTAATTAAATGCTCAAACACATTAAACGAATGGATATCATAACAACTGTCATATTCCTGACTTGACAGAGGTATTTTCTTATTTAAAAATGGTGGATTGAATCTGGTTTACAGTTTTATATCTAAAAGTGTAGTAGATTATACAAGGTTATACTCAGTTATGTTCAGTTTTATGTTGTTCAATATTCAGTTTTCTGTTTTGTAGACTGTAATTATCTATTTGTTCAAGTTCAGAAGACATGAATGTATGACAGTACTAACAAGCTTTAGTAGGGCCATCATATTTTTTTATTTTTTTTCGACTTTTATCTATAAATATCAAAATTAATTTCTAGCTTTAAACTTGAAATTTAAAAATTAAAATTTGGAATTTTCAACTTTAAACTTGGAATTATCAACTTGAAAATATAAATATTAATTTATCTTGGCATTTCTAACTTAAACTTGAAATGTCAAGCTTTGAATTTTCAAAATTAATATTGGAGAATGCAGAGATTCAGGAACTCTATATTTATGTTTATATAAAGTTCCTGATTGAATTAAATAACACAATTAACTATAAAATCTAAAAAGATTTCCAATTACAGCACATCTTTATAAAAGATATGATGAACATAACCCAATTAATTATTATTTAAAAAAAAGAAGATATGGTTTGATTGCCATTGAGACAACTCTCTACAAGAGACCAAATGACACGGAAATTAACAACTCTAGGTTACCGTACGGCCTTCAACTATAAGCAAAGCCCATACCCTATCGTCGGCTTTAAAAAGCCCCGAAATGACAATGAAAATCAATTCAAACGAAAAAACTAACGGACTTATTTCAGTATTGAAACTGAATTACAGGCTCTTAACCTGGGACCGGCATATACATACATAATTTGGCGGGGTCACACATATTAGCGGGATCCCAACTCTACCCTAACCTGAGACATTGGTGTAACAAATCAATATTATTACAAATAAAAAAAATTATTCTATGATATAATAACATTGTTGAATTAGTAACTTTTTAGAATGAGTTTATTTAAAGAATCGAAGTTTTTCAGGATCGTTTGAATTTTAAAAACAAGTTGACATAATTATTAATGTCAACTTATGAAAATATCTTGTCAAGTCGACTTTATAATGAAAGTATCATGATAAACTTTGTTAATTGTCGTGACAAGTTGCAAAAGAAGATGGCACTTCAGAACATTATCTTGACTCTTTTAAGGAAGATAATTACTTTGTCAAGTCGACTTAGTAATTAAAATATCATTATAAATAAACTCATCATAGATACCAGGACTAAATTTTGTATATACGCGAGACGCGTGTTTCGTCTACAAAAGACTCATCAGTGACGCTCGAATAAAAATATCTTGTTATCTTGACAAGTCGATGCTACTTACATGCCACCATACAAGAAGAACCGAAACAAACCAGGGGACAATAAACATGGTCAAGAAGGAACAATTGCAAACAAGGAACAAATTAAAGCTTTTAACTAGAGACCTGAACTCGACTTTAATACAAAACTTAATGATAAAATCATATGTGGAGTATGTATGTTATATCCACTGGGGTAAAGCTGATGACCGTAACTGCATTCACGGTCATCCCAAGATGTCGGATGAAAAAATAGGTCAGTATCTGTATTGTCTGTTACAGTGTTTCTATATCATTTTCTTTACAAAGGAGACATTGATACGATGTAAATTTATAAAATATTCACACGGAAATCGCAAATTACTTCCGAGAAATGTACATGAAAGAGAAAATTCGATTAAAAAAAATCGCTAAGATGACCGTAAATCACAATCGAGATGACCGTAACAGATTCAGCAATTCATAACAAGGGTGACCGTAATTGGTTAAAAGATGACCGTAGTTTGTAAAGGATGATCGTAATTTCTAAATGATGACCGTAACTTTTAAAGGATGATCGTCAAATTCTAAGAAATATCCGTATTTGTATAACTACTTTTTTGTATCAAATGATTAATGGTGTTGATATAAAACGTGTTTATATGAGAGTATTATCCTATAGGTAGGAGAAAATAAGACGTGCTTTAAATACAAAGTTCATCATATATATCATTTTTACGGTAGAGGGTATAATTTTTAAAATGAACATACAACAAAACATGCACATGAAAAAGTGGGGAAAACATGCAACAAAAGCGCGATTAAATGACACCTTACAAGTATAATAAAAAAAAAAGTGTGCTGCACAGCCTCCAACTAAAAGCCAAAAGATTTTTTTTTTATTTCTGGAATACCTTGTAATGACATATAATAAATGCACTTTTTTTTTTAAATGCCAATGAATGTACACCCATTGATATTATATCGTCTTTGATTTGTCTCCTATTTTGTCTTATAAATAACAGAACCTGTTTTTAAAATACTACGACCAAACTAGTGAAGGCGAGCTTCAGCAAAATAGATCATTAAAATAGTCTTGTGCGTATAGCGTATCACAAGGGGCAGGAGCGAATTAAGCCATTTTCCAAAAAAGTGGGGTCCCAACCCAGGGTAAAGGGGGTTCAAACTATGTGTCCCCATTCAAATGCACTGATCGGTAAATAAAAAGGGGGTTCCGGACCCCCAACCCCCGCCTTGGATCCACCACTGAGGGGAACCTTGTCAATGTGTATATACAGCAATGTTATTCATATATAAAGACAAACTAAGATTTTAATCTGCTTCCTCTGGAACCATACACACAGGCTCGATTACCGGATATTCATCTGTTTGATTAGTGTTTTATATGCTCCATTCATGGGCATTATGTTTTCTGGTCTGTGCGTTCGTGTGTTCGTCTGCTCGTTCGTCCGTCTGTCCCACCTCAGGTTAAAGTTTTTGGTCGAGGAGGTTTTTGATGACGTTGAAGTCCAATCAACTTTAAACTTAGTACACATGTTTTCTATGATATGATCTTTCTAATCATAATGCCAAATTACAGGTTTTTTCCCCATTTTAACGGTTCACAGAACATAAAAAATTATAGTGTAGATGAGGCATGTACTAGAGACACCTCAGAGGGACACATTCTTGTTTCGTCAACTTTTCGTCGTATCTCTGTCAATTTGTATTAAAATTTTAAACTCGTTATCAATAAATATTTCATTGTTTATGAGGAATTCGCAATTTACTATCATTGTCATGAACTCAAAATACGGCAAATAGTTAAAAAATAAATTGATGAAACATGTTTATATCCGCTAACTAAGCCCCTATTGAGACAAACACAACAAAAAGCTATGAATACAAATACGGATATTCTTAGAATTGAGGGTCGTCATTTAAAAGTTACGATCATCCTTTATAAATTACAGTCATTCTTTACAAATTACGGTCATCTTTTACAATTTACGGTCATCTGTTTACCAATCACGGTCATCCTTGTTTTATTTTACGGTCATCTTGAAAATATTTTGATAATGATTTACGGACATCTTAGCGATTTTTTCAAATTGAATTTCGCGTTTCCTGAACATTTTTCGGTAGTAATTTGTGATTTCTGTGTGAATCTTTTATAAATTTACATCGTATGAATGTATACTTTGTAAAGAAAATGACATAGAAACACTGTAACAGACAATACAGATACTGACCTAATTTTTCATCCGACATCTTGGGATGACCTTGAATGCAGTTACGGTCATCAGCTTTACCCCAGTGATATCAATACGATTACTATAATTATCTTTTTGTTCTGGTATAAACTAAGTTGAACAAAGGTATACAGAAAAAACAATTAATAAACATTACATTGCGTTGTACATTTGTTTAGGAAGCATTACATGTTATATTACAACAGTATGATCAGTATAGCCGACAGGTTAATATCAGAGAGAATCCAGTTTGTTATTTATAATTCTAATAAATTGACACAATTTTCGAAGTTTAGATACCTCTACCAGCGTTTTACTATTGTTGCAAATGCCAAAATATACAAACAACAATGTCAAAGACAATTCATTCGTCTTCAAGCTATTTCCAATACACTGTCGCTTACTTCGTGAAATATCAACCCTGTATGCATATACACATGTAAGTGAAAAGGAAGACATTTAAAATTGCAATGGCAGTTTAGGGTTTTATTTATTTAGTAATTTAAAAACGGGTATACTTGTCTTGTTCCCTCAATCTGTAGCCTTAGTCATATTATTTAGATAGTTTATATTTTAAAGCTATTCAACACAGTCTAAAGTAAACATACTTGTATGAAAATATGACTCATAATCTATTTGCTTGATCTTTTATTTTATTTATCTATCGTGTACTGTAAAAGAAATCGACAAATCATTCATAATGTATAATTTCAAGTGGGAGTTTACAGTTCTTTAAATATCATACTCGAGTACAAAGAATACTGCAATGTTCTGTTGTAAAGTGAGAAGGTAACAAAGGACTATCCCTATCATATATACCTTCTTTTTATATTTCTGAATTGTCTTTTGTCATTTGATAAGTGATTTTCTGATTTGAATTTCCTTCGAGCTCGTAATTATTATTTTTGTATTTTACTTTTTGTGTTCAACCTATTGATATTATAGTTGTATATTGTATATTATGTGTTGGTTATATGATTGTAAACGCTTTTGACAACTTAACTGTGTCATCCGTAAAGGTTAATATTTTAGTCTCGATAAGAATTTAATTGTATTTAGAAAGATCACACTGATCAATTAGAGAAAGAATGCGTATTTGTGTATATTATTGAACAGTCAGTTAATATAACACTCATCTCATAAAGATATGTGTTCTCCTATTTGGATTAAAATCCTAAAACAAAATACATAAGTAAAGAGTAGAGTATACAAATAATATAAGAAGTTATAACCTTTTTAATCCCAAAGAAGTCGTAAGATAAGTTTGCATTGTAATTTTACAATAATGTAGTAGTAGTTTTAAATTATTCGGTAATTTAGAAGGTGATGCCTGGTAAAAATTATATATATAAATTGAAAATAAATCAATCATTTATGAATTTGCAACTGTTTTAGATAGCTCTTTTAATTTCGTCTAGAATCAATTGAATAATGTGTAATTGTTATCGAGCTAATTTGTTCTCTCGCTTTTAATAACATTACATGACAGGATTACAGTACAAATAAATGCAAGAACATTACCGACAGAAAAATACACAAATAAACATTACAATATGACATTTAGACATACTTTTTTTTTTTATCAAAGATACCAGTGCTACAAGGGGTCAATTTGATTAGGGAATTTCCGTTTTAAATTCCCGCGAAGTTCAGTTTTAAAATAAATATGATAATTATGAAATACCACGATTACAGAAATTTGATTATTTTCTTCTAATTGGCAGATTACTATTTAAACAAAGACTAAACATAAACAATATAGCAATATTAAGTTAACAAAGGTCGATTGAAATTTCTTAACGTGGTTTTTTTTTCAATAAAGTGATAGCATAATTTTTTAGAATACAAATTAGCCAATAAATTGAATTGATGAACAAACTTTCAGCAGTAGTTTGTAAAAATTATGAAAACCCATTGAAAAATCAACAGTTAAAGATTGAGTTTCTGTCGATTCGTACGAAATTGCAGTATGATAGAGAATATAAGGGTGCGTTTTACGAAATAGAGAATAACAGCATGCTAAAATATAAAGAATTAAAGAATAAGGAAAATGTATACTGATTATAGAGTCGAAGAAATATACTTGATACATCTATTAGTAATTGCAGAATAGCCATTAGGTCCGAGACCACAATTGTCGTCCCTTGATTTTCGTTGTTCACAAATATAGTCCCTAGTGTTGACAGTTGGATACTTGCCATTAATTTTTATACCCCTTCCAAATTTATTTCTCCAAGTTTAATGCCTCAAATTGCAAGTAGGGGGGTGAAATTACACTGTAAAAAAATTTGGGTCCAGAATTTTAAAGGAAAGTAGTGATTTGGTCCAGCTGAAAAAGGTTAAAAATTAGCACTTCGGAAGCTGTCAAAAGGGTTCAAGACGCCCTAAACATAAAATTTTCCATATTTTGAGTTAAAGCCGATGAAGTTTTCTATAATTTTAATATAATTTGTCCCAAAAGTAGTACAACACACTGTAAAAGTTTCTTTGAGAAAGCTTAGGTGGGATTTTTTGTAATTTCATTTATGTTCTAAAAGAAATGCACTACGAAATAATTGTGGTCTCGGACCATTAGTTATTTTTTTTTTTAGATAAAGAAAGAATTATGAGCAGAAAAATTAAAGATACAAAAATAACGAAGGATCCAAACCCTCAAATATAAAAACAAAATTAAGATAAAGGTGCCGTTTACATCAGCAAATGTCTGTATCAAATCAGGAATGTGACAGTTGTTGTACATTCGTTTGATGTGTCTGAGCATTTGATTTTGCCATTTGAAAAGGGACTTTCCGTTTTCCGTTTTAAATTTTCTCCGGAGTTTAGTATTTTTGTGATTTTACTTTTTACGTTGCAGAAGAAACCAAATTTTCAATCAACATACGGTTTTCAAAAACACATATTTTCAAACAGTATGTTGATCCATAACATGTCATAATGGCACTACGTTTATTAAGTCGCAGATAATTTTAAGGAAACTTGACAGAAAAGAAACGAGAACAAATTCAAACATAAATAGCAATATTTGTGATGTCTGAGAAAAGACATTGATGACAAAAGGGGACGACCATTTGATATTCGCGGCAGGGGTTTCGGAGGGGGGGGGGGGGGGGGGGGGGGGGGTAGGAGGATTTGTTTTTGAATGTTATTTATTTTGAAAACTAAGCGGACATATTATTTATTTTTTGCACTGTTGAAGCAAGATTTTTCATTTTCTTTAATACAAGGGACTGATTATTTATTTTCGCAAGTATATTTATAATATTTGAAAACATACAATTTCTAAATACATACGTGTTAAGGCAAGTCATAAGTTCCATTTATTAGAATTAATCATTCTCTGTGGAAAACTGCATATACCATGTAAACATGTATTGCATACATACACGGTATTAAAGTTTAGCTGTAATTTGCCTCTTTAAAAGTATTTTCAAACATTGGTAATCCGAGCGGAGGGAGGCGAAAAAAATAACGATGGGATTGGGAGCCGCTGAAGGTAGCAAGGAGCTATAGAACAAATTATGCAAAATCATGCTTTCTGGGCGTTTCCAATACCTTTTTTTAATCTGAAAACGCAAGTTCTGTTCTAATAATTTTTGCCAATATTTTAGTCTCAAAGCAAAATGTATAGATTCAGTGTAAGACTAGTTTTTAGGGACAACATCAAAAGACCAATATGTAGGATAAAGCAAAAATGAAATGCATATAGTAAAGTATGTGACTGCTGTTTTGTTTGGGTTTTTATTTTGGTGTTTCGGCTTACAGAATTTAACTCTTTTAAAAACGGTAAATTATGCGGTTTTTTTCTAATTAATTTAAGACAGGGGCTGACATTTCAATGACAACTTTAGGTAGCTCCTAACTGGGATACAATTAAAAGTAGCTACTAACTCAAAGTTGTAAAAATGAGCTAAAGAGTCTTGAATAAAATAAAACTCATGATCAAGTTTAAAAGACAACTACTAAATTAGAACACTAAGAGAATACAGAAGGGCATCAATGAACAAAAGAAAAAACCTGTGATAAAACACGAAACGACAAACAATAAGACATATAACGGTGAAAACTAAAAATAATAATAAAATGAATCCCTAAAAAACAGGGGCTTCGTCCAAGAATAGAACTTGCTTCTTGCAAGACACTCACTGTAAAACAATTTGATATGAAGACAAGCTTTTGGTTTTGAAATTTCCTACATAAGACAACGGCCTCAATGTAGTTACGGCCCTATACTAAAAGTGAGGTAAGTGTTCCTGAGACAATATACCTCTAATTGAATGGAACACATTTTCAGACATTTCAAGTATATTCAAATAATATAAATGTTTGAAGAATCTGGTGTCATCTCTTACTTTTAAGTAGCATTTATAAAATGGCTTAAAAGACCATCAGAGTTTTTTATTTTCTATAAACTGAAAATCAGATTATTTATTTTCAAATAACCACATAACAAACCATCAGGACTGTCTTGTTTTCACCTTTTTTCTTTAGAAATCTTTGTAGAAAGAATGCACGTCTGGCATGCTAGTTTATTGGTTTGATAACTTTGATGGTCTTTTTAAGATAAATAAATAATTTTTGGTAAATATGAAGGCATATATACATGAGATTTGAATCTCAGAGCTACCTTGTTTTAAACCTTGTGTTGGGGAAGTTTTATAAAAGATAAGAAAGAAAAAAATGTCACAAAAGAAAATGATATAAACTGTAAAATGTTTGTATAAAAGGCAACACATCCACACAGGTTAAAGTAAACACATATTATAATAACGTACTGACTTTTCGAAAATCTTACCGTCGTGCTCTCTATTATTGGTTGTAATTCTTCATACGACACTGGATCATAGAAAAGAAACACATCCCGAGTTCTTTATTATGTGTCCTTTTCTGACAAACGATCTTAAAATAAATCCAAGGAATGTCTATTTCGTAAACAAATTGTTATGCCGTGATATTGTTTGTTTTCCTTTATTGGTGAATGATAATCGTGTCCCCAGACTGAATCATTGTTTGATCATTCGTTCTGTAGCTTAAAAGAAGAATTTTTAAAGCACAGAATAAAACCATTTTGGGTTAACTACATACAGGAAGTAATAAGGGGTGAGGAGAGGGGACTCTGTTCTTTTTGCTTAACATTTATTTGAATAATTCAATTCGTGCCTTTTTATTTATTGTTTTAGTGTGAATTTTAATAAAAAAAAAAGAAAACTAGAAAAATACAGACAATTATAAATATAATTCTAATTATACATTTGCTTCTCGGGTTCTTTTAAACTTCAAATCGAAAAACCCATATTGTCATACTCACTAATGCAAGTAATGAGAGGTTTCATTATAGTCACATGATATTTACTTGCATGATTCACCTCATGTTACATGCCTTTATCATTGTAATTTAATATCAAATAGTATATAATAAATTTAAATTTATCGACTATAATATATCAAATTCTTATAATTCATTTACTTCAATCTATATAGTTTCAAGTGAATTCTAAATATTCTAAAGAAAAAAAGTATTATCATACATAAGAAATTTATCAAGAAGGGTTAAAAGAGGGGAACGATTTACCTAATATGTTTTTGAATATTTTTTGTAAACGAGGCTTAACTGTATGGCTACTGATTTTCTCTTGTTAAATATTTTACTAACAACGAATTTATTTATATTGTCGTATTTGCCATATGCATGATATGTATGTATTGAAAGCAATGAGGTGAGAATTACTGTAGAAATCGCGATCGACACCAAGTTAGAAATACGTAGACTTTCAACAGTGTAAATATCATTCAAAGTTAACAAACAAGGTAACCTATGTTGATAAACAAGAAGTTATTGGTGAAGAAGGAGGACTCTGACAAAATATACATTTGAATCACCTAATCAGTTTATGATAGAACTTTAAATGTCAATACTTTATTTAATTGTAAGACAATCATAAATCAGAGGTTTCGACGTCATAAACAGTTCTGGTACCAATGGAATTCAAACATTCTTTATTTTGAACGTGTATTTGTTAAACACACGCTGCTGTATTAGAAGAATTTTATAGTTGGCAATATCAGAATTGTATTGAATTTAGCCTATTTCATTATTGTCTGGATACTTCTTTCAATAACCTTTCACAAACTGCCTTCTAAAAAGCATAGCATGTAATTGTTTATTTTAAAAAATTAGCGGATTTTATTTTTTTCCATTGATCAATACTAACAGTAAAAGTAGTTCTATGGTCATACATAAAAATGTGGTAACTGAGATACTGTGACAAAATGGACAATGACACGTACAACATGTATGCATAATAATCATAAATTCAACATTTTGTTTGTCCCCCCCCCCCCACCCCCAAAAAAACCCATTTGTGAATCTACAATTGATTTGAGATTGCAAATGATAACGGTCATACCATTGTTTAATTGGGGTATTATTATATCTCATCTTTCCTCACGATTTCTGCCTCGTACTGACCATGTGTGATTGTGAAAATCAGGGTTAAGGTTACAGTATATGGAAAAGCTATCGGCGAATAAGTGTACGACAAGATAATAACTCAATAACAATATATTTCTAAAGATTCTGATAAAATATGTAATTTTAATTACACAGTTTGTTTCATATTCTAATATGACGTGCTTATTTCGCTTTATGAAAAAAAGAAGAAACTCTAAATCAAATATTTGTTTGCACATGCGTATATTGACTACTGCAGAATAATGAATTTTAATAAATTCATCTTTTTAAAAATTGAATTGGACGAATCATAAAAAGTAAAATCACAAAAATACCTAACAACGAGGAAAATTCAAAATGGAAAGTTGATAATCAGAGGACTTGAAAATATGGCATTGGGAGAAAACATAATGGGACTCTTACCACTTTTTCCTGTCGATTTATTGATTTATTTATTTTGAATTATAGTAACATATATGTTATATGCATATTTATTTGTTTCTATTAAGTAAAGACGATTTCAATTTACTGATGTTCAAATCTCGATGATTGATTCAAAAGAGACGAATCAACACAATAAAATTAGGGATTCTCAAGATTCCCAAAAGGAGCATGACTGGATATGGTCACAGTCTCCTGCTAAGCATACATTTGCAACCATCTCAATAAAGACTGAGTTGTAATTTCAAATCCAGGAAATACAGATCAGTCGGCTATCTTGATAGCAAAATATAAAAAAATGAAAAAAGTCTTTACTGAACACTGACATAGCGTATCGGTAAATCAATTCATGATGGTGACTGTAAAACGTATGTTATGTTAATTTTAGTCGTGTATTTAGTGTCAGTGTAAAGAGCATGTATGAGGTCCCCATAATGTGAAGATATCCTACAGATTAGACCTGAGGTGGTCATAGATAATAAGTTGAAGAGAAGCAGACGACGTATACGTTTGGTAGTATCCTCAATCTCACTGACATATGGGTCATTATCAAAAAAACATGCAAAACTATGTTATTGGGTCTTTTTAAGTCACAGACATGAAAATATATCAAAATAAAATAATAATATGTTAGATATGAATGTTTTGTGATACACAGTACACTGTTTACAGTATGAAATGTAATAAAAACATCCTTAATGTTTTCTTAAACCCTTGAAGATAGCTGAAATTAACTGTTATGTTTTACTATAAATCCTTTCAGACTTGAAATAGGACTATTATTCATATCATTTGTTATTATGATTTATCACTTTTTATTGCATTTTTATACATACAAACATTTTTTAATGATTTTGGGAGGTGCATGTCGTTTTATAATAAAAATTTTCACCAAAAGGAAATGTAACATTTTTTAAGTCAATGGTGTTACCAAAGGACAAATTAGTAGGATAAGAGTTATCTTTCGCAAGATTTGGGCATTTACAACAGTTTCTCCCTTAGCAATGTTACCTGTAAGCATGTTATGCAAAAGAAAACAAACAATTATGTTGAAGATTTAGTGAAAAAATCGTAAAAGTAAGTAAAGGTTATATCGTAATTGGAAATAGTGTCCATGGTGTACCCTTTATAAAAATCATTTTTTGAAAACATTTCCTTAACTTTGAATAATGAAACATATTGATTATAGAAACATGCAACAGCAAAAACATATAGAATAGGGGAATGGAGCACTTATTTCGTAACTGAATCTTAATATACACCTTAAATCATTGGTGTTACTGTCAATGGTGAGACCATTTTGATAAAAAAAACACCATTGACCAGTTTAGTAACACCACTGAATATATCATGACAATCAGCATTGTTTTGCGCTTCTTTCATGTTTAACAAGCTAAACATCATATTATTTATGAAAAACAATACTTATTTAACAATGTTTTAATACTATCATGTATTACATATACACAGTTTTCACAAACTGGTGTATGCTGGTAACACCAATGACACTATTTAGTAACACTATTGACATTTTTAGTAATGGATGTTATGTTATATAATTTGAGATTTTTTAGCCTAAGAATTATTTTTTCATCTTTTTCTTTTGATCGGTGAACTTGGCTTTGTGTTCAGTACTTGATAAAGGTAAAATTTGAAATGTGATGTCATTGGTGATACGTTTGTGTCATTTGAGTTACTGAAGGGTCAGTGGTGTTACTATATAAAATTGCTATTTTTTTTAATTTTTATTCATAAATGAAAGTGGTTTCAGGTCGTGTACGAAGGATTAGGTATATTATTATCATTTAATCTTATACAATTCACATATACTCAGTTTAAGTGTATTTTTTAGTATTTACAACGGCCATAATTAGGACAGCCAACTTTTTTACGACAATGTATTCTGAAATTTATGTTTATATAGAATGCACAGCTATATGAATGATGTCAACAAGTCGTAATTTAAACCTAAACAACAAATTGGAACAGTTGTTTGATGTTAAACAATAATATTTAGTACCTAAATGTATGATTTAAATTGGTATCACAATTGACACGATTCTTTCAAAGGATGACCTAAAATTGTTAAAATTGAAGAAACTCTTCATTTTTCTCATTGCATATTTCTGCATATCGTTGCTACCATACTATAGAATAGCGGGACACATTTAAAAGTTTAAAACAATGACATCATTTTTTAAAATATTACCTCGTCGAAATTTGCACTTTTTTGATAATGACCCATATACGAGTAACAGGGACTCATTGGTAAGTGACTTATCGAGGCAATATATCTGAAAAGTAAATTGAATAAAATTCTTGCTAGAAAAGTTTTCTTTTGACTTTTAGAAGGCTCAGTTTAAGAAAACAAGAACAAGTCTTCCAGTAGCTACACTCATGTCCCCTTTGAAGAATGCGACCTACATATATAGACTGACTATCTGGTGTGTACTGTAATACGCAACACGACGGGTGCCAGAGAATCTGATTACCGTTCCGAAGCACCTGATGTTATGAAGTTTTCGTCAGTCACATGTTCAATGTCCTTGACCTCATTTTCATGGTTCAGTGACTACTTGAAAAAAAAGTTAAAGACTTTTTGTAATGTTAAATTCTCTTTTATTATAAGTAATAGGATAACTATATTTGGTAGGTGTGTACCTTGCAAGGTCCTCGTGCCCTTCACAGTTTTTGCTTGACCTCGACCTCATTTCATGTATCAGTGAACAAGGTTAAAATTTGGTGGTCAAGTTCATATCTCAGATACTATAAGCAATGGGTCTACTATGTTCACTGTATGGAAGGACTGTAAAGTGTACATGTCCAACTGGCAGGACTGGTGTCATCTGACCGTGACCTCATTTTTATGGTTCATTGATCAATGTTTAGTTTTCTTGGTTGATGTTAAGTTTATGAGACAGTTGTAATAAAGCTTTATTTTTAAGACTATCAGCATAATATCAATGATTAGTTAAGACGGCGAGACATTTGAGTGTGTGCACTCTTGTTCATAAGTGTAATGAGACGATGTAATAGATCTTTGAATTAAGCAAGGGGTAAAGTGGTGTACAGAGTAGAAACATGAAAAGTATTGATATTACCGCAAAATTGTTTGTAATTGAATATTTACCATATCATTAGACATTTTAAGAAAATACAACTGACAAATACTGCTGGTTGAATATAACTCATCACACGATTTCTGAAGGCCATGTTAACAGCAGAAGTATTCATCACCTGTATCTTTCTGCAACCTTAATGATGAGTTAACCCATTTTTAACTGATTTTTACAGTTCGTTCTTATGTTGTAAGGTTACACCACTATCCCAGGTTAGGGGGATGGTTCGAATCCCGCTTACATGTTTAAGGAAGTTCGCTTGTTCTGTTTTGGGATTTGTTAGATTTTCGGAATCCTCTTGTTTTATCCATTTGAATGGCTTTAAAAATTGCCTATTGGCCCCCATTTTTCTTTATAAATCTTTTACATGTATAATGATAAGCCAGTTGTAAAAGTCCTATAAAATTTAAGTTATTTTTTAATAGTTTCTGAGAACTTAAACTTGTCAATGATAAAGCTATGAAAAGTCTAAAGAAAATATTTTCCCGCCAAAATATCAATGGCAAATATCTCGAAAACAAGCACATTGTTTAATGCACCAATGTCTCCCTTTATATCATGATGACCTACGGGATTTATATATTTGTATGTGGATGAAGCACAAAAGCAGGGGGGACCAAATTTTGTTTATTAGATTGACGTTTCGTCTACAAAATAATCATCAGTTGACTTGGCAACAAAAGGTTTACAAATTTCACAAGTTATAAAGCATCGCAATCTTCTTCCTACTAAGATATAAAGCTTTATGCCAACAGTTCATGTCATCCTCTAAAATGGATCTGCAATCGTGTCTCTTTTGTGGTAATTGTATCAGAAAGTCATTTGTAGGTAGCAACACTAATGAGGAAATTTCTGTCCTTCTATTATGGTTTTGAGATGAGACAAAAAATTAAAAAAAACAACAATAAAAGTGGATAAGGAGATATAGCGCCTTGTTTTATTACTAATCATGATCTATAAACTTGATTTTGAAAGTTTCAAAAATTAAAGTTTAAAGACAGATATAATGAAATTTATTACCAAAATTTGTGAAAAAGATCTTGGTCATATGAATCCTCTGAAATGGACAATAGCCTAACTTATCAGTATCAGTTCCAATGTCCTTTTGCAACATCATTTATGATTGAATCGACAATGTGCACGTTATTCTAGTAAATACAAAACAAAACAATGTGCAACAAGAAACAATAATCATAATAAAAGATGTGTACAATAAATAACAACGAGCTATTCACATATACATAAAATTTACTGGACTTCTTTGAAAACTTCTCAAGAATATAGATTTTAAACAAGATTGTGTTTATAGAACACAGATGCCCCACTCACACTATCATTTGAACTGTGAAATTGGGTGTCAAAACTCTAATTTGTCAGATTTGTACTAAGTTTCAGTTCATTGAACTTCAACTTCATCAAAATATTCATTGACCAAAAACTTTAACCTGAAACAAGATGGACAGAAAGTAGAACGGACTCACAGACCAAAAATAATAATACCCTTAGGTGTGTCCCAAGTCAGGAGCCTCTGGCCTTTGTTAGTCTTGTATGGTTTTTAATTTTAGTTTCTTGTGTATAATTCCGAGTTTAGTATGGAGTCCATTATCACTGTACTAGAATAGATATTTGTTTAGGAACCATACGGGTGCTGGAGTTTCTCGCTGGATTGAAGACCTATTGGTGACCTTCTGCTCTTTAGGAGATAACTGGATTGTATTTTAAGCTCCGACGGCATCAATTGGGGATTTGATGGTCGCAAATTAAGTTTACTGGCGACGCGTTAGCGGAGACAGTAAACGGGTATTTGCGACCATCAAATCCCCAATTGATGCCGTCGGAGCTTAAAATACAATATTGTTATCTCCATTCTAATGAAACTGACAGAAAACAACGTTAAAACATGTATTTAAAATCTGTCATATGCCGTCTGCGCTTGCGCGTACGTCCCATAGCATCAATTGTCAATTGATGCCATGTAAGAAAGTGACGTTATCCAATCAAAATGAACGTTACAAACGTTGTTGCATTAGAATGTCTGTTCTATGGTTGGGTTGTTGTCTCTTCAACACATTCCCCATTTCCAGTCTTAATAAATTTTACAACTAAAGGGCAATATTCTACAGGAAAACTCATACCTTATGATATCTTTAAAAGGGACATGGCATGAATAAATTTGAAACACTTAAAAAAAATTAACCAACAGTTTGTTTATTTGAAAACAAAATAAACTAAAACAATTATGGCAGACAGCAAATAATGTCAACCTTTAGACTACAGGTGCTAAAAAGTGCTAGGGCACAGCATGATTAAGCACTAAACTGTTAACCTATATAACAATAACCTTTGATAGTGGCGTACGATCATAACATTAAAACAAACTACACTAAACTGTTGCCATGGAGATATGCCTAACCATAATGTATCTCTTATGCAAATGATAAAATTAAAATTGCAATACAAGGTAACAATGCAAAACATTTAAAGTCAATGAATAATATCTTAAGGTACTGGGCAAATGTATACCAAATATCATTGACTTATTATAAGTTGTTTTATTAAACTGACATAAACTTTTTAATTGTAAATTAATGCAAAATTTACAAGTTGACGATTGTGATGACCATTTAATTTCCCCATGTGTTTTTTTTTAATATTGACATGTACTCTAAGTAAAAATCTTAAGTCGTTAGACCATGGTTGAAGAGATAGTGCAAAAAAATATCCTTTGGAAAGAGATGAAATAAAATGATTACACAGTTAATACATTATACTGTTGACCTATCATTAGTTGTTCCCCTAAAACTGACTTAATCACATATTTTTACATTATTAACACTGCCACTGTGGGATACAGCACCAATTAAGTGTCCCATCATAAAATCAGTTCTCCCTTCCACAACTTTGCTTAGTGGAGACAAAAAATCAATTTGTAGACACCCATTTCTATAAATATAACTTGGTATTCCTACCCTCCCATATTTATTTTATATTAGATTACCCCATGACTAGATTCTCAAATCTTTATAATACTGTAACTAACACATGATTCTTAGAGATCTTCATCACTGTCTATTCCTACAACTTCAACATCAAACTTCAAAAACTTTGAAGAGCCTGGTTCATCTCTTGAACTCTCTTCCGACTCACTGTCAG